>JAWNKX010001109.1:0-232500 GCA_035041755.1 Cacoxenus indagator
AATGCTCATTGTTAATAACACAAATGTGTTAATTTATAAAACAAATTTGTGTTAAAACAGCGGCAAAAAAATTGTGTCATTGCAAGTGTTAAATGCATAGTTAGGAAAAGCGGTAGTGAATCCTACATGCGAAACGGTGACCTCAAAGTAGAAAACCGTTACGGCGAATAAAATAAGTTAGGTTAAATAGAAAACGAAAGTATACTTTTGACAATCCGGACTATTAGTGAAAGGTAGAAATAATGGAACCAGACCAAGTAAGAACCGTAATTGAGGTCGCAGTAAACAGCGCCCTCAGCATGCAAAGATAAACCTTTGAAAAAGAGTTAAGGAACTTGAACCGACGACTCGATGACGTTTAGTGTAATTTAGTGCGATTAGTGCACCAGAGTTACTGTATGAAAATACCAGGATAGTCGAGAGTGTCTGGTGTGAGGAATCATTTGACATTGTTAAATCCTTACCTGATTTCGAAGGAAAGCAGAAGTCTTACGTGTCATGGCGGCAGGCGGCTCACACTGCCTATAAACTCGTTCAGAACTGTGATGGTATTTCGAGGCATTACCAGGCTGTTGCTATTATCAGAAACAAGATTAAAGGCCCAGCGGACTCAGTACTAGCATCGTTCAACACCCCATTGAATTTTAAGGAAATGATCGCCCGACTCGACTTCACGTACTCCGACAAACGACCAATCTATTTAATAGAACAAGAAATGTCTAATTTGCGACAGGGCTGCATGACGCTTTTACAGTTCTACGACGAGGTCGAGCGGAAATTGACTTTAATTACTAATAAGACTGTAATGACTTATGATGGCGCCATAGCGGTATCAATGAAAGAAAATCATCGAGTGATATCCTTTTCTCAGCTCGTCCGACTAATCTAACCGCTGCCCTAGCTCTTGCTCAGGAGGTTGAAGCGAACCATGAACTCTAACAATTCGCAGCTAGTTTCGCTAGAAGTGCAGAGGAAAGGGTCGAGAAAGGAGAACAAAAGTCTCGAAGTAAAGGGGAACAGAGTAATAACGGTAACCGCGATTACAATAGAAAAAAAACCCGCACTTTAATAAACGCAACACAAATCCTAACGAAGGGCGGTTCGAAGAAAAAATGAAAATGGATCCGAGCACACCCGCTATAGGCAAGCAAATAATTTTGGGCCACAGGGTAACATAAATGAGGTCCCACAAGCTCGGTGTAGTCCGGCCGCAAACAAAAGAGGTCTCACGAGTCCGACAGGCGGTCAGGTTAAAAATACCAGAGGCTAAACCACGTGACACAGGCGGTACCCCCGAAGGAAATGGGAATAAATACCAAAATTTGGCCGACGCAGCCGTCGCGGAAGTTGAGGATCAGGAATCGGATCATGATCACGTTAATTTTTTAGGGGAAAATCCCTGCTGCCATTTATAGAGCGGTCGATTGCAGAGAAGATGTTAAAGCTATTAATAGATACGGGGGCGTCCATGAACTACATTAAGCCCCTTAAGAGTCTGAAATACATTATGCCGGTGGACACCCCTTTTATTGTAAAATACATACACTGCTTTAATAACATAAGGGAAAAGTGTTTGGAAAAAATAGCACCTTCTTCTTGTTACCCAATCTCGAAACATTTGACGGGATAGTTGGACTCGATTTGCTAACGCAGGTTGGCACGACGATAGATCTTGGGTCTAAAAAATTGGAACACAATATCGGCGCGCAACCGATACAATTTTACAGGTGCTCTGACGTGAACTTCACGCACGTGGGGGACGTAGAAGTACCTGAAGTTATAAAGGAAAAGTTTCAGAAAATGATGAGGACCACAGAATCGGCATTTGCGGACTCTAACGAATTGCTACCTTATAATACCAATGTGGTCGCCACGATTCGAATCGAATCTGACAATCCTATTTATACAAATTTATACCCCTACCCTATGCGAGTAGCCGATTTCGTAAATAGCGAGATCCAGGATCCGTATAATTAGATAGTCTAGGTCACCTTATAACAATCCAGTTGGGGTCGTTGATAAAAAGGGTGTCGACGATCACAAATAAAAGGCTTGTCATCGGAAACTAAACCAAAGAACGGTGAGTGACAAGTATCCTATTTCCGACGTTAGGGTGATCTTGGCCAACCTAGGAAAGGCTAGAATTTTCACAACTCTCGACCTAAAATCTGGCTTCCACCAAATAATCCTAGCAGAGAGGGATCGAGAAAAAACGGCGTTCTCGGTAGAAAGCGGAAAATACTAGTTCTGTAGACTTCCATTTGGCCTAAAAAAAACGCTCCCAGCATTTTTTAGAGAACAATTGATGATGTTCTCAGGGAGCAAATAGACGATTACGTAGACGACGTAATCATATTCTCAAAAATGGAGGAAGAACATGCGGAACATATCGCTTGGGTCCTGAACAAATTGATTGAGGCCAACATGAGAGTCTCACGGGAAAACTCCCATTTCTTTAAGAAAAGTGTAAAGTATCTGGGTTTTACCTTATCACAAGGGGGTCTTCAAACCAGTCCCAGCAAAGTGGAGGCCATTCGGAACTACACCGAACCCGCCACACTTTTTAATATAAGATCATTTCTAGGGTTAGCAAGTTACTATAGGTGTTTCATAAAAGATTTCGCTGCTATAGCTAAACCCCTAGCCGACATTCTGAAAGGAGAAAATGGTAGGGTAAGTGCCCATCAGTCAAAGAAAATCAAGGTAAAATTGGACGACGCTCAGCTTAAAGCGTTTAGCAAGCTTAAAGAGGTCTTAGTTTCGGAGGACGTTATGCTTTTGCACCCAGACTTCGGGAAGCCGTCCGATCTAACGATGGAAACCTCATCCTTGGGTTTAGGGGCAGTTTTGTCCCAAGAGGGAAAACCAATAACTACGATATCCCAGACCTTGAAGGACAAGGAGCTTAATCTCACTACCAACGAGAGGGAGTTACTAGATATCGTGTGGGCTTTAAAAAGCCTCCGGAATTACGGCGTTAGGAACTTGAATATTTTTACTGATTATCAACCACTTACGTTCGCTGTTTCAGACCGAAACCCGAATGCTACGATTAAGCGTTGGAAAGCGTTCATTGATGAACATAACGCCCAAATTTTCTACAAGTCCGGTAAAGAAAACCACGTTGCTGACGCACTGTCACGACACCACATAAATGCCCTAGAAGAAGAATCTACGGCAGCAACAATTTACAGCAAATTGTCCTTAACCTATGCTATCGATAAGAACGAATAACCAGTCAATTGCTTCAGCAATCATATTGTAATAGAAGAAGATCAGACAGATTTATATCGGAATCTCATAATGTTTGGTGAAAAGACTTGACACCTTATTGAATACTCAAATAAGATTAAACTCGTAGATACCATCAAAGGCGTCGCAAACCCTAATGTAGTTAATGCCATTTACTGCAGCTTACCAACGCTGACTCAGATACAACACGAACCTTCGAAGCTTTTCCATCAACTAGATTTTGGTATACTGAAAAATTCGGTATTGACATATTCACAAAAGAAGAACAAAAGGAGATTGTATTCGCCGAACATAACCGTGCCCATACGGCAACACAAGGAAATGTCCTATCGGACTACTTCTTTCCGAAGATGTTCAGAATGGCGAAGGAAGTCGCCGCAAACTGCAGAATTTGCGCAAAATCAAAATACGACAGACACCCGAAGAAACAGATAATGTGCGAAACCCCGATTCTTTCTTATGCGGACGAAATGTTGCATATCGACATATTTTCAACAGACTGACAACATTTCCTAACCTACATCGATAAATTTTCGAAATTTGCTATTGTCCAGCCAATACCCTCACGGACAATTTTGGATGTCAAGCCAAGAATTCTCAAGTTAATAAATATTTAGCCAAATACAAGCTAAAGTATTTTGCGATAATGAACCATCATTCCACTCTGAAACCATTAAGTCACTTCTTTTGAATAACTATGAGGTGGAAATCTCGAACGCACCACCTCTTCATAGCACAACCAATGGAAATCGCTATTGGAAATAGCTCGTTGCCTAAAACTAGAAAGGAAAATTGGCGATACCATTGAGTTATTCTTACAGTCAACGATTGAGTAAACAGAAGCGTCCATTCTGTACCGAATAAAAAACCTCTCGATATAATTCATTCGGCTCCTCCCGATTTCCAGGAAGAAATCAGAAACAAGGTTCAGAAAACTCAGGAGGATCAGTTAATCAGGCATAACGTATCAAGGAAAAATCGAGCCTTCCGTTTAGGGGAAAAGGTCCTCGTTAAGACCAATAGAAGGCTGGGAAACAAGCTCACGCCTTTGTGTGTTGAGGAAATAGTAGAAGCCGACGTGGGCACTACGTTACTTATTAACGGGAGGATAGTGCATAAGGACAACCTAAAATAGAAATAGTTAGCAAAATAAACCTGAGACAATCGTTTTCGTTTCAGGATCATACTAACACTGATTTTCTTTGTACGACGTCAAAAATAACTGACTTCACGCATGCCTAATACATCCCGATAATAGAGGAAACTGCTGTAATTTGGAACGATACTGACTACTTACGACATACCACGGACCTTACTGCATACAGGAAAATCATAACAGAGACAACGACACTGATGGACCAATTTCCACAATCACAGATGAGAAAGATTCTAGACTCTGACGTCACGCATTTGAACACTCTTTTAGGGACTATTACCATTCACCACAGACACGCTAGAAGTATAAATTTCTTGGGAATCATTCAGAAGCTGGTTGCGGTCACCCCTGATTTTGATGACTTTGAGGACATTCAATTTGAAAACAAACAACTCATCGGCTCCCAACACAAAGAAGTGATTATAAATACCAGGATGCAGAGTCAGATTAATAAATTAACAGACAGAATTAATATTTTACTAAGTAATGCAAAGGGTACTCAAATTGATTCAGGCAACCTATACGATATAATTCATTCGGCTCCTCCCGATTTCCAGGAAGAAATCAGAAACAAGGTTCAGAAAACTCAGGAGGATCAGTTAATCAGGCATAACGTATCAAGGAAAAATCGAGCCTTCCGTTTAGGGGAAAAGGTCCTCGTTAAGACCAATAGAAGGCTGGGAAACAAGCTCACGCCTTTGTGTGTTGAGGAAATAGTAGAAGCCGACGTGGGCACTACGTTACTTATTAACGGGAGGATAGTGCATAAGGACAACCTAAAATAGAAATAGTTAGCAAAATAAACCTGAGACAATCGTTTTCGTTTCAGGATCATACTAACACTGATTTTCTTTGTACGACGTCAAAAATAACTGACTTCACGCATGCCTAATACATCCCGATAATAGAGGAAACTGCTGTAATTTGGAACGATACTGACTACTTACGACATACCACGGACCTTACTGCATACAGGAAAATCATAACAGAGACAACGACACTGATGGACCAATTTCCACAATCACAGATGAGAAAGATTCTAGACTCTGACGTCACGCATTTGAACACTCTTTTAGGGACTATTACCATTCACCACAGACACGCTAGAAGTATAAATTTCTTGGGAATCATTCAGAAGCTGGTTGCGGTCACCCCTGATTTTGATGACTTTGAGGACATTCAATTTGAAAACAAACAACTCATCGGCTCCCAACACAAAGAAGTGATTATAAATACCAGGATGCAGAGTCAGATTAATAAATTTAACAGACAGAATTAATATTTTACTAAGTAATGCAAAGGGTACTCAAATTGATTCAGGCAACCTATACGATATAATTCATTCGGCTCCTCCCGATTTCCAGGAAGAAATCAGAAACAAGGTTCAGAAAACTCAGGAGGATCAGTTAATCAGGCATAACGTATCAAGGAAAAATCGAGCCTTCCGTTTAGGGGAAAAGGTCCTCGTTAAGACCAATAGAAGGCTGGGAAACAAGCTCACGCCTTTGTGTGTTGAGGAAATAGTAGAAGCCGACGTGGGCACTACGTTACTTATTAACGGGAGGATAGTGCATAAGGACAACCTAAAATAGAAATAGTTAGCAAAATAAACCTGAGACAATCGTTTTCGTTTCAGGATCATACTAACACTGATTTTCTTTGTACGACGTCAAAAATAACTGACTTCACGCATGCCTAATACATCCCGATAATAGAGGAAACTGCTGTAATTTGGAACGATACTGACTACTTACGACATACCACGGACCTTACTGCATACAGGAAAATCATAACAGAGACAACGATACTGATTGACAAATTGCCACAGTCAGATATGAGAAAGATCCTAGATTCTGACGTGACGCATTTGAACACTCTTTTAGGGACTATTAGCATTCACCACAGATACGCTTGAAGCATAAATTTCTTGGGAACTATTCAGAAGGTGGTTGCTGGCACCCTTGTTTTTGATGACTTTGAAGAATTCAATTTGAAAACAGACAACTAATCGACTCCCAACACAAACAAGTGACTGTAAATACCAGGATGCAGAGTCAGATTAATAAATTAACCGACAGAATTAATATTTTACTAAGAAATGCAAAGGGCACTCAAATTCATTCAGGCCACCTATACGAAATTATTTTAGCTAGACACAGAAGCTGATTAGCAAATCAGCGAAATAGAACATTCGCATTAATTAATGCTTTCCATAACACTTGCAAAGATTCATCTAATAAACCCAACAATACTGGACAATACCGATTTAAAAACAGTAATCAATGAGCAATTCACAAATATTAGCACGACGGAAATAATAGAAGTATCTAATATAAAAGTTTTACAAAAGGACGACTTTTAACACTATAATAAAATATAATTAAACACCCAAAACCGAAGTTAGTCTGTAAGAAAATTTGTATCAACAACAACATAGCCGAATGCGAACACAAAATATTCGCTATCAAACACTGCGAGACTACCGTTATTTCAACCTCCTGTAAGGAATCATCAGCCGCTACCTGTGCTCAACAGCTTTACTCCGAAGATGTCGCGCATTGCAGCACCACGGCAAACTACCTCGAGTCCTTGGTAGTAGTCGACGACGAAGCCATCATTATCACCGATGACACAGTTACGGTGAAAGAGAAAAACTTCCCGGAACAGACCGTAACTGGTACCTATTTGCTTACCTTCGATGATACGATTCATGTTAATGAAACAACCTATACGAATCGAAACAGCTTTGTGAAAAAGGCCGCATGTACTGTAACCTCAGCGCGTATAAACATCACCGGCCATCAGGAAATATTGAGCTTGCCTTACCTACACCGAATGAACATTGCCAATCTGCATGACATTGGGAAAATAAAGAAAAAATTAACGACAAACCCGACGCTCTCCGGTATCGCATGCTGTGTTCAAGACGATCCAATGGAGACAAAGAAGACAGCAAAGCCTTAGTCTACAGCTTGTCATTGTTGGGTTAAAGGAGTCCGAGGACGGCCACCACTTAATCAAGGGAGGAGTTAACACGATCAAGCCCGCAACTCCGAAATAGCTAACGATGTGTCGGATTAGTGTCCGGCTAGCAGACATTCGACACCATACACGTGCAGAGCCATGGCAAGTTAGCGTCAACACTCCGTACAAGAACTGCAGCGTAGACTAGAATGTGACTGCATCGTTGCAAACTGAAGTAAGCAACATCAGCGGATATCCAACACTCCGTACACGAACTGCAGCGTAGACCAGAATGTGACTGCATAGTGGGAAGCTGATGTTAGCAACATCAGACTTAGTGTAAGCTAAGTGTAAAGTTGGAATCTTAAACAACTTAGGATTAGTCTCTGTTCGGAACTCACAAAGATACAACGTCCTGCTCGCAATGCAGACTGCCGAATATAAGGAAAGATAAAGAAAGACGTGTTAGCACTCGCAACAACAGAACGTGGTTACGTTTTTTATTTTTTGTTGCGTTCGGTGGTTGTTTTCTATGTTAAGTGAGCATTGTTATTGCTATGGATTTCTCAAATAAAATTTCGTTTTGTCTGAGCTCGCGAAGAATATGAAATCAAGCAACACAAGCGTTTGTTCTGCGAATGTGTTGTGTATGTAATACATACTATGTATCGTGGGTTCATGAAATTGTGTTGATTTGTTATTCTATTCCTTGCGCGTAACGCTAGGTTTTAAAAAATTTTGAAAACACGTAGAAGCAATTGTTGTTATGTGTGTAACCCATGGGAGTTTTTTATGTTTTTTTTTCTGACCTACGCATTTCTGAATAAAAAAGGCATGTAAATAAAAAGAAGGCAAGCGTGCTCGTTTGTGTTTTCAGGTGTATAAGAATTGTATGAGTGGGAGCCAAGTGGGTTATTAAAAGATATAAATAGCAATGGTTCTCCAAGCGGTCACCTCCAAAATAGATCACCCTTTTTAGTGGGGTTCGGTGGGACTTAATACAAAGCCTTATTTTGTGGAATTTTTATTATTTTTTTTTATTTATTTTTTTTTTTTATTTTTTTCCATTATTTTATTATTTTATTTTAATTTTATGTTTTCATTTATTTTAAAAAATTGTGCCTCGCTGATTTGCATACTTGGAATTCTGGTTTTCCTTTATTTCTTTGGAATTTAGGTTTGCTTTTACACAGATTACAAGAGCGTAATCCAAATATTCAATACAATGATTTAATTTACAATGAGGCTCTAACAAAGATTGACGATCAAGTCATAACTATTACTGGAAAAGATTCGTCGGATTTTTGGATGAGTAGTCCACAAACAACTGGAGAAGTTTACAGTGATTTAATAAGAGAACTGGATTACGATGCCGCTTTTTTACAACAACAAATAACTGAGTCTGTTCCAAGTTTGAACCCAGAACAAAGATTAATTTTTGACTATGAAGTATAAATGCATGTTTCAAAGCATCTACATTATGGGTGCATGTACAAAAAATTGGGTCTAACCACAAGCATGCGGGTACAACTCAACAGTGATACACAATCAGGGCAATAAGCGGCTGCTATTCTGAAGACCGGAGAAGATCGTATAACATCATATAGTAACAGTATGATTACACTGAACCGAGAATTCTATAATGTTGTCCATAACACAGATGATTTGGAAAGCAACGTCTGACGATGTCTGAGGATAAAAACTGAAGAAAAAAAAAACTGTTTTTTCCATGGACATCTGTATGTGGCGTGCTTACGAATATCGAGTCCACAAAGTCTTCATGTTTTAGCAAAAGATGGAAAAACCAAAAACGTGTTTCACAAAAATTTGTCAATCTATTTCAGTTCAAATAATAACCTCTCATTCATTAACCTATTTACTTACATTTTGATATTACATTTTCACGACAAAACCAGTGAAAAATTTTTTTTTTTTTTCATTAGTATATGGATATATTATTGAGATTGACAAATGTTTGAAGAAAAAATATGCTAATGAAGAAAAAATATGCTAGTTTCTTATAGATTCTCACTTGTTTAGAGATTGTGTATATAAGTTTTATTTAAATATTTAAACGTAATGAAAAAGTTAAACTAAGAAAAGGCATTACTTTGATATTTAAAATTAAAATTATTACTAAAAACTACAACTAAAACTAAGAAGATATGCTATGTAGAATCTACCAGTTTCTCTGCGACAATTCAACCACCAGTATTTGTTTGTTAATTTTTTACACTAAGCTTTGCATCTTTATTAGACATTGATTAGTCGAATCTATCTTGAGATGTTTCTGAAACATCAACTTTAATAGCTTTTACATTAGCTTTTACATGTATCTGTGATAGAATATTTTGAATAAAACAATGATTTATACATGAAAAACGCATTTTTTGCTTTGCTAATCTTCTTGTTGACGTGATCATTATGGTATAAACACTTATCGATATCTATATCGAGGTACGTTACCGACGACTTATTCAATTCTTTCGTATATTGTAGTTTCATTTATTTACTGGAAGTCTGAATAAAATTGTTTTCGCATGTGGCCAACTTCATAGAATTTGTTTTGCAGGTTCTGTATAGTATTCACTCTATTGTCTGCACGATAAACAATTATGTCATCTGCAAAAGCTTTTATTTTGTCTACTTTGTTCAATAGACCAAGTAAGAATAAATTGAACAAGGTGGGTGAGTTAACCGTACCATGTTGGAGACCATTAGGAATTTTAAATTTTTTAGTCCCAATATTGCCGTTGTTACAAGTAACAAATTATTTACCACTTATCATATTGTAAATTAATTTAATCATTTGAAGAGGGAATTTATATTTAATAAGTTTAAAGATTAATCCATTTAACCACACACCATTGAAAGCTTTTTAAAATCAATTACACATGCGCCTATGCAAAATTATTTGTTTCAATTTCAGTTAATATCGGAAACGAGGCCGATAACAGCATGAAGAGTGGAATGTTGGTGTTTGAAACCGAATTGCTTATCAGACATTAAATTTTGTTATATTTCAGGTCGTCTATTGTAATGAAGTAATCTTATTTCTGTTCTATATTTAAGTTATTTGCTATTTCAGATGTATTAAAAGAGATTTTTGAAAACTCATTGGTCTCAATCTGATTTTTAATCGCCAAAAATCTGTTGAAGCAGCTATCAGTTAACGAATGAGTACTATTATCTGAATCACTCTCTTTAGGAGAATGAACATATTGAAAGTATGCTCCTACAACATTTAAGATGTTGTCCTGCCCTGTTATAGTGAAATTATTAGACGACTGATCTATTTCAACTGTTTCCGTTGATATTTCGATTGAATTTAAAATGTCTTCCTCTTCAAATGGTACTTTTAACAAATTGAGATCTACTGATGTAGACATTTTCTTTAATTTCTTGGTATCTTTTATATATATTTTTGTCAGTTTATGTTCAATGTGTTTGTTGACC
Organism: Cacoxenus indagator; assembly: GCA_035041755.1. Lineage (NCBI taxonomy): Eukaryota > Metazoa > Arthropoda > Insecta > Diptera > Drosophilidae > Cacoxenus > Cacoxenus indagator. The sequence continues at coordinate 10,829 of JAWNKX010001109.1, forward strand.
GAAAGCTACACATTTTCATGAATTACTTTTTTAATTAGTTTTAATTTATTTATATCGTAATCAGATAGGTCACTTTCTAGTTTGTTATGTTTTTTAATTATCGTTAGAATTTTTCCTTTTTTCAATATATAAACTTTCTACAATTTTTTATTTAGTTTGTCTAGATGGACATTTATCTCCATATTACTGAGATTTCGTGTATTTGGTATCGACGTTTCATAATTCATTATCTTGATAATTTTATGTTTAAACTTACTCCAATTGGTTTGTCTGAAGTTATGCTTTTCGGAAGCATATATTTTCCTCAAGAAAAGGCTTTACTTTCCGAATTGAACACTGTCATAGTCAAGAGTTTTAAGGCAATTGACTGAAGAATTTTCTTTTGCAATGTGGAAACTAGCATCTGCTAAGCATATATCTAAATTCGATTCAAATCGTGAGAATGAAGGAACAGAAGACAGGTAGAGTTCACATTTAAAATTGATTGCATTAAAGTCACTCCAGTTTCTTAGCAAATTTCCTATAGGACTGTTTGTCGAATTTCCCCAATCGATGTGTTTACAATTTAAGTCCCCAGCTAGAATATAGTAATGACTTAGAAGTTACATGTTAAGAGAATTGAAAAGTTGACTTAATTGATTCTGCATAAAAGAGTTATTATTTCCACTTGGGTAATATGCGGAAATTGTATACAATATAATAATATAATATATAATTATCTCTCATTGGTAATTTTATTATATAATGCAAGTTTCTAAGTAAAATACATAGCAACTGAGTTTCATGTGTCGCGTCAAACTGTCCACTATCAAATTAATAAGTTTAAAAAGCATAATGACATAAGAAACTTAACGAGATCTATACTGAAGACCGAATCCTTCTACGGGAATTAAAAAAAATTTTTTTTTAAATCTCAATCTGCCGCAGAATAATGGAATTTGACGGTCAAGAATCCAATCAGTGAGCGCACTGTCCGACGACGTTTAAAGAAAGGAGATTTCAAGGCAAATAAGCTTAAAAGACTGGCCTTCGCAAAGGAACATCTGCACAAGCCAAAGAAGTGCAGCAGAAGCGTTTTATGGACAGATGAAACCTCCTTTGAGTATAACTCAAACAAATTAACTATAACTATAACAAATATAACTAAAAATAATTAATTTATATCTTATATCTATCAGGGCGTCTGAGCGATTGCCAACTTATGCATCTGTATAGAACACTTTTTATTAGCTTAATTTAATTTACTTGATATAGGCTGTGACCATAAATATTGGCAGAGCAATGTTATTTTTTACCGAACTTTGGGTTGTAAATGTACTGACTTTTACAGACTTCAAGGTTTCAGTTTACATTTCCCGAAGTTCCGCCATAATCATCTCGGGGTCTGTATTTGAGCTTAGATCTTTTAATAATCATGACTTTGGTTTCAAATCTTTTGATGTATATGTAAAGTATTTGACATTTGTTTTGGATAAAAATGTTTTGACTTCAATCTATTTGTCCATGTCCGGTAAGAAAATAGTTTGTTCTGTGTTACTATTCTCTTTTAATTTAAATTCATTTATTTTTAACCATTTGTTTATAAATTCAATCAATTTATTGGCTTTAATATCGTGATTCATTATCCGTGGTACTCTCTTGTTGTTGTTTTTAAATTGCATTGTTATTGTTATTTTTTCCCATATTTTTTTCCCTTGTTACCTTGTTCGAACTTGCTGTAACTGTTCTCTTTCAGTTGTTGTTTTAGCTAAATTTCTTATATTCTGAATATGTTTTTAAATTCTTTTATGTACTGTTCTTCGCATGATAGATCCACGTCCATATCGAGCAGAGAGTAATAGTTGTCTCTACGTTGCTTTACTTCGTTGCTCATCGACATGTTGTTTTTTCCTTTTTCTACTACTGCAAACTCTTTAATAGAATTTGCATTGCTTAATTTTTTTATAACATATGCATTTGAGTTTTGAGCAAGCTGCGCACCCATATCACGTGTCACGTTAGACTTTTGTTTATTTGTTTTTGCGTTAATGCTTGGAGAATCTTTATGAATTGTTACAGAATGTTTTGACTTGGAGACTTAGAGAATAGAATTCGCAGAATAGCGAATGAACGACGATACAAAACGGAGCACAATGCACCTACGACCGATCGATATCAAAGCTCAATGGCAACTCCTCTCAAACTGCCCCAATTTGCGGATCAGAACCTATTCTATTTTGGCCATTATGGGTACATCATCTATATACGCGAATTTTGAAATCTGAATTTATCTCCTTAATAACTCTATGAAGCATTAAATTGAATATTTGAGCATACAGAGCATCTCCATGTTTCACTCCGGACAATACTCTGAAAGACTCACATACTTCGCCTTGAACTAGTACTTTACTGGTCGTGTCCTCTAAAGTGCAGACAACTAGTTGTATCAGTTTCAATGAAATACCAAGCATTTGCAGACAGAATTTTATTTTATTAATATTATTATAATTCTTTGGTTCATTTCAGCAAAATCGCGCCGAAGATTGCGCCGACCGACAACAGCAAATGGCGGCTCACGTACCAATGTCATCACTTCGAAGAAAGCCACCGAAGCTCCGTTAGACTTCGCAGAAAAACGCATAGACCAGCACCCCTCGTCAGCATCGACGTCAACGACCATAACACGAACACGCTTACGCTCTAAGTCGAAGTTGCGTGGTGCCGCCGTTGCTGGTTCCGCCGGCACTGCACTCATTGCGACCGGGTCTTCGCTTAAGGGCAAGAAGACCAACGTCGACGATATCAGTCTGAAAGTTGTATGCTACTACACGAACTGGTCACAGTACCGCCTAAAGATTGGCAAGTTTGTGCCCGAGGATATACCCGCTGATCTGTGCACGCACATCATCTTCGCTTTTGGTTGGTTAAAAAAGGGCAAACTTAGTTCGTATGAGTCGAACGATGAGACCAAGGATAACGTACCCGGATTGTATGATCGCATGATGACTCTCCGAAAAACGAATCCCAAATTAAAAGTGAAGTCTATTACTTTCTTCACTTTAAAAAAATATTGATTCTAATCTCTATGTAATCCATCCGCTTTATACGTTTTCAGATCCTACTCGCTTTGGGTGGATGGTCCTTTGGAACGCAGAAATTCAAAGAAATGTCGGCAACACGTTACACGCGACAGACTTTCATTTATTCGGCAATTCCATTTTTGCGTAAGCGTGGATTCGATGGTCTCGACATGGATTGGGAGTACCCGAAGGGTTCCGACGACAAGAAGAACTTCGTATTGCTGCTTAAAGAGTTGCGCGAAGCTTTCGAAGCAGAGGCTCAAGAACTGAAGAAGGCACGTCTTTTGCTATCCGCTGCTGTACCCGTTGGTCCAGACAATGTGCGTGGTGGCTATGACGTGCCTGCTGTGGCAAGTTATCTCGACTTTATTAACTTGATGGCCTACGATTTCCATGGCAAGTGGGAACGTGAAACGGGTCACAATGCGCCGCTGTACGCACCTTCTACAGATTCTGAGTGGCGTAAACAACTATCCGTAGATAATGCAGCGAATTTGTGGGTCAAACTTGGCGCTCCGAAAGAAAAACTTGTAATCGGAATGCCCACATACGGTCGGTCGTTTACACTCGCTAACACCGAAAAACATGGTCCGAATGCGCCCGCTACTGGTGGCGGCCGTGAGGGTGTATACACAAAGGAAAGTGGCTTTTTAGCCTATTACGAGATCTGTGAGATGCTGTTGAACGGAGCTGTGTACGTCTGGGATGACGAAATGAAGGTTCCCTACATGGTGGACGGTGATCAGTGGGTTGGCTTTGATGACGAGCGCTCTATCCGTAATAAAATGAAGTGGGTCAAATCGAATGGTTATGGCGGCGCTATGGTATGGACTGTTGACATGGATGACTTTAAGGGCGAATCTTGCAGCGGTAATGTAAAGTATCCATTAATCGGCGCCATGCGGGAGGAACTGCTTGGCATTTCACGTGGCAAAGAAGCTAAGGATGTTAACTGGACCGCAGTGGCCTCAACATTTGAGGATATTGTAGAGGTTTGTAAAAGTTTTGGTTGAGAAATTTTAAAAACTGTTTCAAAATCTTTTATGTAGAAACCTGAACCTATCCAAATATCGGTGGATGAAATTTTAAGCAAAGTACGCAAGCCCCAGACAGTAAAGAAACATCGCATCAAGACTGGTGCAAATGCTAATGCATTAAACTGTAAGTGCAAACATTATTAGAATTAGACTGACAGAGTTCTTCATATAAGGTGCTTACATTGAAACTCGGCATTTTCAAGTATTTTTAGGCATTTATTTGAAATGCTTAATGAATAAATCAATCATCGAAATATTTTTCTTGGTTGAGTGTACATTTTTTCCATTTCTCTTATAATTTGCATACACTATTTCGATAAAATGACTGTGATTTCGAGGTTATTCATTAATTTTTCAACACGTTACTGTCAGACCTAAACAAGTAATAATCGCACGGTGCCATATCTGGAGAGTACGCTGGGTTAGGGAGAATTTCCCATTCCAAATTCAATAGTGTTTCTTTTATTACCACTTTCACTACATGTGTCCGAGCGTTTCGTGAAGCTAACTCTTTAATCGCCAGCAGATGTAATATATACATTCATATAGAGTTCACATTTTTCTAAGATTTTCACCTTTTTATCTGCGAGGCAGAAGCTATTAGCTTATGTTATTTGTCTGCTATTAACATAGAAATAGCAGAGCAGTAGCCCGCTAACTACTGAAGGTACGCAGTTGTTTTATAATGGTTGACTTCACTCCATTACTATTTTTGAATTATAATGCCGAAGTAAAGCAAATCTGCGAGAGACCAGGAAAAGGCTACACTCACGCAACAACATAACATGCGTCCGACACTCGAGCTTCGAGTCGTCGAGCTGATTTACAGTGTACATTCTTTATATCTACAAATTTTGCCTTGTCTAACTGCAGTGTTTCACTTAAGTTAGCATACAGCATAAATGTTCATGAATTTTTGTGTTTTAAGCTTCATAACTTTTTTATATTTTATTATAATTCAAACGCAGTAGTATTAATTGAATATTTTTCAAGGTATTTGGAAAAAATGTTTTTTTCATTTTGCATTGGTGTATCCTTAATAATAAGAAAAACGCACGAAGACATCGAGTTCGAGTACAGTTCGAGTACCGTTGGGTTGTTTTCTGCATACTCAAATGCGTCTTTTTCGTTATTGCTATCTATAGCGCAGTTTATGCCCTTACACTGTTGCCGTTCTGTTTTGTTGCTGTCGTAACGGCGTCTTCGTCGTTGGAACACTCAGGTGGTCCGTTATCTGCTGCCTCCACGGACACTTTCAAGTCATCTGCGCCTTCCTCAACGTCTGTTGGCACATTTTCAATTTGGACAGAAAAGGATCAAATTATCCTGTATCAGTAGCAATTCGCAAATTGAAATGCGATCAATTGTTTGTGTTCTATACAAAAACATCAAGTGTTTTTTGTATTGCCAGCATTTTTCAAATGGTTTAAAACTGTCGTATGGTGGATGCCACTCCTTTTCTTTACGCAAAAACAGCTGATTTTATAATAAATATTCTTTATTTTGGCACCATTGTTTTACCAGGATTTCCAGGATTTCATTGCTGTGATATTCCCAGATCGGATAAATACTTACAGAAATGTCACTTTATTAAATCTAGCAATTCAAATTTTCGGAAGTTACTTTTCCACCAATCTGTTTGAGAACCATCAGTATATATAAATTGGTTGTTTCTATATTGTTCTTTAATGTTTTCGAAGTAGCGTTTGTAGATGTGTGGGGTCGTTTTATTTTTACAGTGTCTGTAAATGTATTATACTTACAATTTTATAGATGTGGCTCGGTAAGCACCCAGGGAGGTGCGAACTGCTGCATTAAAATGAATGCAAATGTATTACAGTATGTAGATTTAATATCAAAGCACAATATTAATTCCAACTAACTTTTTCTCAATCGCAATTTATAGAGTCGAGTTTCAATGCAACCACCTAATAAAAACGTTAACTTTTGCAGCACGTCCTGCTCAGGTTTTCTGTTACCTAACCAGTTGGTCTGCAAAACGCCCTGGAGCTGGCAAATTTGAACCCGCCAATGTAGACCCTAAACTGTGTTCGCATATCGTCTACGCTTTCGCCACACTTCAAGATCACAAACTTACTGAAGCCACAGACGATGACCCCGAGAACTACGAAAACGTCATTGCACTCCGCGATGCAAACCCAGACCTACAAATTTTGCTTGCAATTGGCGGTTGGGCTTTCGGTTCGACTCCTTTCAAAGAGCTCACCTCGAATGTTTTCCGCATGAATCAGTTTGTCTACGAAGCAATTGATTTCTTACGTGACTATAAGTTCAATGGTCTGGATGTCGACTGGGAATATCCGCGCGGCGCAGAAGATCGTGTTGCTTATGTAAACCTGCTTCGTGAACTGCGTGTAGCCTTTGAGGGTGAGGCTAAGTCTTCAGGTTTGCCACGTTTACTGTTGACGGCTGCTGTACCAGCTTCATTCGAAGCCATTGCAGCTGGTTATGACGTACCCGAGATTTCCAAGTATCTTGATTTTATCAATGTTATGACTTACGATTTTCACGGCCAATGGGAGCGTACCGTGGGCCATAATTCGCCACTGTTTGCACTTGAATCTGCCACCGGCTATCAAAAAAAGTTGACTGTTGACTTCAGTGCTCGTGAATGGCTGAAGCAGGGCGCTCCCAAGGAGAAGTTACTCATCGGAATGCCGACCTATGGCCGCAGCTTCGAGTTGGTAAATGAAACGCAATTTGACATTGGCTCAGCCGCATCCGGTGGTGGTAAATCGGGCAAGTTCACAAACGAAGCCGGTTTCTTGAGCTACTATGAGGTGTGCTCCTTCCTTGTGGCTGATAACACGACACTAGTTTGGGACTCGGAACAGCAAGTTCCCTTCGCATATCGTGGCAACCAGTGGGTGGGATTCGATGATGAACGATCGCTCAAAACAAAGGTGAGATTTAAAAAATTCAACTTTATCAAGGGGACCGAAGCCCATGCTGATAACTTTCTCAATAGACGGAATGGCTGAAGGAGCAAGGTTTTGGTGGGATTATGGTGTGGTCCATCGATATGGATGACTTCTCTGGTCGCTGCGGAAGCGGCAAATATCCACTGCTTAATGCTCTGAACGAGGAACTGAAGGACTACTCGGTAACGCTTGAATACGAAGGTCCATACGAATCCCACGGACCGCGTGGATCCTACACAACAAAGGATCGTAAGTTTCTACTGTAACCAAGGGTTAACTAATTTTTCACTACAAAATTTTTCTCTCCTTTTTTATTTTTAGCACACGAGGTCACATGTGAAGAGGAAGACGGTCATATTAGCTACCACAAGGACTGGAGCGACTGCACACACTACTACATGTGCGAGGGCGAACGCAAGCACCACATGCCATGTCCTGCCAATCTGGTATTCAATCCACAGGAGAACGTTTGCGACTGGCCCGAAAACGTTGAGGGCTGCCATGAACCAACAGAAGCTCCTGCTTAAATCTAAATTTATGTACACAACTTAAAACTATATATAAAAGTAACATTTGTTAATACTAAATACGTCTATGTTAGTTGTATCTATACTCAACTGCCACTTTTAAAAAAACTTTCTGACTTCAAACAATACTCAAAATTGCAAACTTATCTTAATGAATATTATGAAGAATATTGCGATTAAATATCGCTTAGTTACACGTAGTAATTTAAGTAGTTATTTGTGTAAATTAGCTAAAAGTCTTCCTCTAACCGTTCTAACGGATTCGGTTTCTGAAATCAAACTGTGTAAATAGAATTTTAAAAAAATGCCCAATATTTTCTAAACTGCTACCATTTTGCTTCGCCACCTAATTGCAAAATTCAAAATTCAATAAAAGGAGAGTATATAGAAGAGCCACTTATATATATTAAACTGTGATAATCATTACAAAACATCACTACTTCGTCACTTTTATCCGGCTCTCTGTTAATGATACCTAAACACAAATTGTTTTTATGCTGTATTATAGTGTTATAGTGTTCCACAACTTTAGCTAATAAAAAAGTAATAGAAATAACCGTTTTACCTATTTCATAGAAAATAACGGCTGTAATTGAAAGCGATGAGATCGTTCCACTATATAGAGTGACTAGGGCTTATTCTACAACTTTCATGCACCCACTGTGCACTCGCTGTCATATACCATATGTATGTCCAGTATTAAATTGGACCATGAAAATTTCATTGCGAAGCCATAAGCTACCATAAGTACCCAAGCCTTTACTAATAATAGCTTAATTCTCATCAAAGTCTGTTTATAATTTCATTAGCATTTATTTATAATAGGATTTATTTTCGAATCATATGATATGGCTGATCCAGCTTGATCCTTTTGTAGTTATATCGTTTTTTTTGTTTTTTGCAGAATTGAGTTTCCGCATCATTTCTGTATCCGCTTCGCTAGGTGTGTCTTCAATATATAAATTTACGAAACTAATTGATGGCACAGCCAAACCCACTGGTGTGATCTTAGTCACCTTTAGCCTCGACCACCTCCCAGAAACTCTGGACGTCTCCTGGTATAAGGTTAAAGTTCGTCAATATTATCCCAATCCCATGCGTTGTAAGAACTGCCAGCAGACTGTACTCGAACACAATGCGCCAACTGCTTTGAAGACCATCCATACTCTTCTAGCAAATGCAAGAAATTTACACAACAAAAAGAACTTATTAAAATTAAAACAGAAAGAAAATGCATAATAAAAGAAGCCAGACAAATCGACAAAGACCAAAATACGGTGAACGTAACTTCCGATACCCGCACATATGATCAAACGGCATCGCAAGAATCTTCTCTTATCAACAATGTTGACTCTCTCTCCTCGATCGAAGAATCGCAAAAAATAACTGTAAACAGCACGAACAGTAATTTTCACGCTTCCAACCCAGGTAGCGAAAGTAAAAAAAAACAACTCACCAACAAAAGCCACAAAGAAAACAACAACTAATCAACTAATAACGAATGAGCCAACAACTAATGAAATAACAAATTTACAAAGTCACACAGTGTCGGCGCTGCGCGTGCCTAGTACCCCTCCTTTTACCCCCACCAATCATTTACCTCCCTTCACCCTTTAAAACCCGAACCACCATTAGCCGTGTGATATGGTCTTCAACGATGAAGACCATATCCAAAACTTTAAATTTGAATCTTGATAGACTCTAACACCTCACACTTATCCCTAAGAGATGTCTAGGGCGTAATGACTGGTCTCATTGCAACTATGAACATCTCGGGGAACCAAGAGGGAACTACATTTTCCCACTCTTGAAAATCTATTACCCTCTTTATTCTAACTCCTATTGTATTTTACTTCCTTTTAAATGTTCTCTCTTATACAGTGGAACATCAATGACTTACTCAACAATGTCACTGATCTACAAGTGTTAATAAAAGAGCACAGCCCTACGATTCATTGCCTTCAAGAAACACACATTAAACGTAATAATTCCCTTTCAGTTGCAGTTAACTACTCAAGCTACATTTTTAATTTTGCGCACAACCTTATCACCAACAAGGCATTGCTACTTTAATTAAGAAAGGTATTGTACACAAAGATATCCCCCTACAGTCTAATATTGCCACCTTGGCTATTGAGATAAATATTGGGTTTAAGGTAACAATTCTGAATATATACATCCCTCCTTCACAAATTTTTATTGGTTCCGATACAAAAAATATACTTCACCATTTCTCTCCACCTATTATTATTTCCAGCGATTTTAATGCGTGGAGCCCTCTTTGGGGCTCTTCAAGCACAAATACTAGTGGGAAAATTTTAGAGGAGGTGCTTATGTCAGAAAATCTTGTCATTTTAAATGAATGAGGCCGATTCCCTTCTCTGCCCGTCAAACCTTCACAAACATAGACCTCAGGACCTCAGGAAGGTGATTCGTCGTCGTTATTTCCGATTATGTCTTATACAATGGATAATATCTACAGCAGTGACCACTACCCGATTATGACACCAATAGCCATAGATATCGCTAATTACAAAGTTCTAATTAATATATTCAAAATTGAAAAGGGCAACTGGCAAAAATTCCACTTACTATTAGATAATATGTGTTAGACCTCATCAGCGCATGAACCCAGTAATAAGGAATGTTATATTCTTCAGAAGATGATACGCTCAGTTGCACATATAAGCTTCACACAGACTTCCCATCAAAGAATATTCATTCATATAGAGGTTACATTTCTCTCAAAAGCTTTTTGAGCTTTTTTCAAATAAGTAGAAGCTATAAGAATATATTACTTTTCTGCTATTAACATCGAAGTAGCAGCGCAGGCCGCTTTTTAGCAACGTCATTATGCTAATTACTGAACGCACATTCTTGGCGGGAATTAGCAAGAAAAGGAATTTCTGTGTATCACCTTTGTTTTGGTTGTTTTGATTGCCGTCACCCATTTTTATTTTTTTATTACTTGGATTTACAATTACTTGGATTGATTTTGGTGGGACTTTTAATGAATGAGGCCCATTATTGATAACTAAAATTGATTTAAAATGCAGTTGAATGCAGCTAATTCTACCTTTACTACCAGGCAAACAGAAAAACAGCAAGAAACTGCAAGTGTCCCATGTCAAAACGAAATCAAACCAGCTGCGCATTGCGAATATCAGGAAAGACAAAGAAATAAATTTTGCCTTTGACCACACAACAACAAAGCGTGTGACAATTGTTTTTTGACTTATTTGCCGAACATAAGGAAAGGCAAAGAAAAAAGATATGCCTGCGCGAATCAATATGTATATTTTTTGCGTGCACGCAAATTTTAACTCAACAACGACACACGCGCTCGGGGCCTGACCTCTGATTTATTTATTTTATTTATTTTTTTTATTGTAGCTTAGAATTAATCCTAAATTAATTAATAAATTACAATACTTTTATAGCCAGAGCAACGAAGGCCTTCAGGCTGGTTTTTTTTTTTTACATGTATTTAGAGGCTTATATTTAGTTTAGAAATAAGTTTTACAAAATTGTTAATATTTTCAATGTGGGCCTCTGCGAGGAGTTGGGTAGGACTGGGAATTTTTAAGGAGATGCATTGGTTGAGGATAAATTGGCAGTTATTCGTGAAATGTTCAATAGTGAGAGTGCTTCTATTGCAGTATGGACAGATCGGTGGTGATGTTTTCTTGAATAGGTATTCGTGTGTAATCTTCGTGTGGTCTAGCCTGAATCTAGTGTAGATAATTGCGTGTTTTCTGTTTACAGTTATTGGTATGTTTGTTGGTTTCCAATAAGGATTTATTGTTTTATAATAGTGTGTGTATTCGCTTCAGATATTTTTTAAAACTAGTTTGCTTGTCATATTGACGAGGTTGTTAATGTCTTTCTGACTAAAAGTGTTTTGAAGAATTAGTGGGGCTGTTGTGGCGGCTTTTGCTGCTGTGTCCGCCAGCTCATTTCCTTTTATTCCTGCATGTCCTGGTGTCCACATTAGTTTTATTTTTTTATGGTTTGCGGATATCATGTCTCTGACTTTGCTTATGGTCGGATCATTGTTATTTACATTTTGTACAGCGACGAGTGTTGAAAGCGAGTCGGTGCATATGACATGTTTGGTTTTTTTGATTGCACTTACCAGTTCCACAGCCATTAGAATTGCTTCAGCTTCGGCTGTAAAAATGGACGTGTAGAAGGGTGTTATAGCCAATCTTAGAAATTCATTCTCTTCAGTGACAACACTAAGTGCTATTGAGTTGTCTGTTTTTGAGCCGTCGGTAAAGATAAACTTCCACGTAGGAAAATTGGATCAAATACTATTGAAGGTTGTCGTGTAAATTTCTTTGGAAGTTGAGTCCTTTTTATAATGTGCGAGTTGGAGTATAATTGAGTTTTCACTAAGTTGTCATGGTGGGACCTTTTGTTTGTATTTTCGGTGAGTAGATATAATTATGTTGAATTCTGCAGCTTTTTTGATGATGAGTTGGAGGCTTGATGGTATTTTAAGATCTCGTTTCCGCTTCATTTGGTTGATTAGCGTTGTATGCATTGAAGATCCGGGTGTATTGGTTAGTCTGTTTATTTGTCTGCTGATGCTCCAATCGAGTCTGGTACTCAGGTCGGGGAGTCCAGCTTCTGCGAGGATGTTGGCGATGGGAGTGGTTCGGAAAGCACCTAAAGACAGTCTGATGGAGGAGTGGTAGGGGGTGGATAATTTGTTAATATTGGTTTTGTTTGTTTTGCCGTATACACAGAGGCCGTAATCTATTTTGGATAATATTATTGCTTTTGTAACGTTTATGAGAGAGATAGTGTTACATTTAAGATTTTTGCTACTTAAACATTTTAAAATATTTAATCTAGTGTTTAATGATTTTATTAGTGTATTAATATGTTCATTCCAAGAATGTCTCTTATCAAAGATAAGCCCTAATATTTTAAGATATTGTGTTTTAGGTATGATTGTATTGTTTATTTTAATGTCTATGTTTGTACAGTTGTGTTTTTACATACATGTAAGTGTGCGGATTTTTCGCTGGATATTTTTGTGCCACTAAAAGTGCACCATTGATTTAATTTTTGGAACAAATTTTTTATTTCAGTATCATAGCCTACTTTTGGATTAAAAATGAGACACAGATCGTCTGCGTACATTGTATGTGTAAAAAATTTGTTTTGATTTATTATGTGCCTTAATTTGTTGTAAGCTATGAGGAAAAGAGTGACAGACAGTGGGGATCCCTGCGGGATGCCATTATGTAGTTGCTCTTCTTTTGATAGGGTGCTATTAACTTTTACGCTGCATCTTCTATTACTAAGGTAACTGCGAGTGTAGTTAATAATTTTTGGTCCGAGTTTCCATTCGAGGAGCTGTTGAATAATGCAGTGAATTCCTACTCTGTCAAAAGCTTTTTCCATATCAATGGAAAGAACTGATACAAGGTTTTTTGATGACAGTTTGTTGCAAATGTAATTATCTATTATTAAAAGAGGATCTATGGTGTATCTGTTTGCTTGGTATGCGTACTGGTTTTGGGACAGCAAGTTTTCTTGGTTTAGATACCACATAATTCTTTTTGAAATAATTTTTTCTATGGTTTTTGATATGCATGAGAGTAGAGATATTGGACGATAGCCATTAATTGAATTTTTTGGTTTATTGGACTTGCTTATAGGGATTATAGTTGCTATCTTCCATTGTTGGGGAATGATGCTGGTGTTATATATTTTATTATAAAGGTCAAGTAGTTTATTGATGCCAGCAGGCGGAAGCTTTTTTAACATATCGTAGGGTATGTTATCAAAGCCAGGTGTTGATCCTTTTAGGCTACTAAGACAGGATTGAAGCTCAATTGACGTTATGGATGTTTCAATTAGTTTTGCTTTTGGTTCCGGGATATATGTCAAGGGTGTTTGGGCTGTGTAACGGTGTTTGTTTTGCTTGAATGATTCTGAGAAGTTTGAGTCTTTTGAGCAATTGGACCAGGTCCTGCTGAATGCATTGGCGATCTCCTTAGAGTCACAAGAGTTACCTGCTGCGGTTTCTATTGCATGTAGGTGTTTGTTTTTTCGGATCCCTGTAATGATATGTACTTTATCCCAAAGCGTCTTCGTAGTTGAACTCGGGTTGATGTCATTGGTAAAGTCTGCGAAAGCAGTTTTTTGGGCTCGCTTTGCTTCATACTTAAATTTAGCATTTGCTCTTTTATATTTTAGCATGTTCTCTGTGCTTAAATGTTTCCTGAGATTATTTAGACATTTTACCGTTTCCCTTTTTAAGAGCTCTAGTTCCCTACTCCACCAGTATGTTGTCTTTTTCGTAGCGATTATGGGATTTTTGGTTGGTACGGAATCGTTTGCACATGCCCTAATTATTTTAAGGAATTTGGCAGCTGTTTGATTTGTGTTGTTTGTGATATTAATTTTTTGTGACTGTTCGTTGATGTTTTTCTGAAATTTTTCCCAGTTGGCTAGATGCAGTTTGTATTTATGTGTTTTGAAATCTACGTTATTTGGTACTTTAGGAAAGAGATTGATGTAAATTGGAAAGGGATCGCTTCCATATAAATTATCGCAAATAGACCAGGAGGCATTAAGGTTAAGTGGTGGTGAGCACATGGAGATATCTACGTTCGTAAAAGTGTTCATAGTTGTGTAGTGTGTATGATCGCCATTGTTAAGTACGATCAGACTACTGTTCTGTATGAAATTTGCAACTACGTTGCCCCTTTGATTGTTTGAAGATGATCCCCAAAGTGAATGCCAGGCATTGAAATCTCCTAGCATAAGTACTGGCTTGTTAAAGTTTTTGAAAAGGTCATGAAGATCCTGTTCAACGAACTTGTCAGTTGGCGAGATGTAAATATTTAATATTATAAAAGGAGTTTCTGATTGAATTTCTGCAGCTATGGCAAGAATGTTGGAATTTAAATCTATTATTTTATGTTCAATGGAGTTTGATATGAGGAGAGCAACTCCTCTGCTAGCTTTTGTGAATAGTGTATTTATATCATTTTTTTGGTATAGTGCAAATTGTTTTGGAGTGTGAAGCGGTGTGTTGTTGTTGATGAGATGGGTTTCTTGTAATGCTATTATCTGTGGCTTATATTTGTTTAATAAAAGAGAGAGGCTGTGATATTTGTCTTTATATCCGTTTATGTTCCATTGTATTACTTTAAGTGTCATAGTCGTGAAAATTTTATGATATGTTTTGTTTTTATATGTTTTTATATTTTTGTTCATTGTCTCTCTCTTTGCTCTTCACCTGCTCCCCTCCTCAACAACGCGCTTACTATCTCATAATGCAACGGGACATTATGAGCGAACGCGATTGCTGAAGGAGGAGAGCAAAGAGAGACCGATAGAGGCTTGTTATGATTATAGCTCAATGTCTTCTTCTCTGATATCATTGTCTGTATCAGAGAGAATTGAGTCATTTTGGTTTAGTATTTTGCTTATTAGGCTTTCGAAGTCTATGTCTGTGTCCATTTTTGAATTGTTTGTTTTTGTCGTTTGTTCGTGTGTTGAGTGATTTTCTGTTTTGGAGGTGGATTGTGTTCTTTCGGTTTCATTTGTTTTTTGAGTTTGTTGTGAGTAATTCGTCATTGTGAAGGTAAATGGTTTTTCTAGAGTGTTCTTCGTATTTATTTTGTCTTTATTTGAGTGATCTATTGGTTTTGAGTTGTTTTCTTTTGTGGATGTAGGTGGTTGTGTAGCTGTAGTTTCTGAATATGTTTTACTGGTGCTTGGTAGTAGTGGTAATTGTTGTTTGTAGAATTTTGTTTTAGCTTCATACATTGTGCATTTTTCTTTGGTTTTGATTTTCAAGATCTCTTGGGCTTCTTTGTATTTTGGGCATTCTTTGCTACTGGCAGCATGTTCACCACCGCAATTAACGTACTTTGTACTTGAGCACGGGGTTGGGTCGTGGAGTGGAAGGCCACATGGGCAAGTAGTTTTGCCCTTGCAAAATTTGGCTGTATGCCCTATGAGTTGGCAATTTTTGCATCTCATAGGGTTGGGAATGTATTCCTTAGTATGCCATGCCATGAAATTTGGATTTTTGTTGGGAGACTAAAACGGTCGAAAGTTAGCTGCACTACACCGGTCGGAGTAGCTTTGCCATTTATTTGTCGTGAATATTTATATATGTCGACTACTCCCTGTGCTTTAAGCTCTTGGATTATTTCCTCGTTTGAGACTTGATTAAGGTAGGGCGCATACACAGTGCCTTTGCAGTGGTTAAGATTTTCGTGAAACTTTGTTTGGATTTTGCATATACCGAAAAGCTCTTTTGCACTGAGGAATTTTTCGGCAACTGTTGAATTTTCAACAAAAAGTAGTAGTTTTCCATCGCGCATTTCATTAATTTTTAAAATCTTATTGCTTATTAGTTTTATAGCGCGTTCGACCGCAAAACAAGAAAACGAGGAAAGTGGTTTTTGAGGGTCTAGGGCTGACATAATTATATATTTGGGGTTTGGTAGGTTGACAGTAGGAAGTTCTGGGAAAGCTTCCGAAAGAGGAGTTGGCTTTTTTCTTTTGCTTTTGGAGCTATCGCTAAGCAAAGCGAAGCGATTTGCCCCTAGGCTGTTGTGCCTAGAGGGCATGATGCCGCTTACTTACTTAGTTGTTTTTTTACTGTACTTTACTGTACTTGTTTACCAACGAATGATTGAAAAAAAAATAAAGAAGAAAAAGAAAAGAGAGAATAGGCACTTGAAAGTATGATAAGCTTTGAACTAAACTGCGATTGACTGATATGCGAAATCTCAACCGAACGATGCAAGGTTTAGTCGACGACTGTGGCCTGACCTCTGATAAATTTGGTACAAGCATCGAAAATTTACTTTATGACTGTGTTGTGGAGTGGGGCGAGTGCGGGAATAAAAATTCCTTTTTTTTGCTACGCTCAAGAAACAACAAAGTCTAGACCATTTGTTTTTTTCTTCATTGCCGATCACAAGGAAAGAAGAGGAAAGAACACAACACAAAGTAAGAGTGACGAAATTTGCTTTGAGCGATTGGGACTCGAACTTTGTGGACTGTGCGTATTTCTCGTACAGTCAAACTGCCAAATCTTGAATCACCATAATGCATAACAAAAGTTCAAATTATGGGGATATTCGAGTTATGGAAGACATATTATATTGATTTTTCACTATAAACGTACTCAATTCGAGTCATGGAGATATTCGACTTATAAAAGTTCGACCTATGGAAATTCTTTGGCTGTTCAATAAATGCGCATTCACTGTACTTGCTCTTGAAATGGATTTTGTTTTCTGCTACAACCGAAAATTGTCTTCAAGAAGTTGTAAGTCAAAAATCAAAACTTGCCATTGTGTGAGTGACCTTGTTGTGTAGGTATAGTCATGTATAAGATTGTATTGGTTTCTTATTGTGTGTATCACTGGGAATATTGTTGTACGATGTTGCTTTGTTTTCAAGAGTTCTTTTTTTGCTGGCCGCTTGGTATTTTCATTTCGTTCATATAAATGAGTATAGGCAAAATACAAGGCAGCCATGGCTCGATTTCGTTTGTTAAAGAACGATTTCGTACATCAAAGAAAACCACACAATTTGCTGAATATTCTCAAAGACCATACAAATAAGAAACTTTGAAAAAAAATCAAAGAAAGAAGACAGTGGCTCTGATTTTTGTTTTTATTATGTCTTTCTTGTGTATTTATTTTCTTTGAATATCATACTCCCGCCCAATTTGTTTATGCAAACCCAAGCAAACCAACAAGCAATATGTTACGCTGCGTAAGTTGAGTCCGGCCATGTTTTTAAGATAAAAATGTAACCTCTATATGAATAAGTTCTCTCTGCTTCCCATTGTCGGGCAAGAAGAATGGTACATTGTTGAAACCACTCTTTAGCTGAACTCCGTTTAAGGAAACAAAATGTGTGATACACTTACAAACGGACGCAAAATCTTCAAAACCTTATCTTGTACAAAAGAGATAAATCAAAATTTATAAAGTTCTGTTCATAAAATTAACAGGGTCCATTAACCCCCTTTCCCATCCCAAGAAGATCTGACGCTCTTCTACTTTTCGAACATTTTTGTTCAATGGCTCTGTCAACGAAAAACCAAGTATCCACAATTAGCATTTGATAGAGTAGGAGCTCATATCGTTCTACGGCAATTAGTCAAAAGGAAAATTGGACCGAAAATTTACAATTTCAAAAAAGCATTCCTGTCCAATAGAAAATTTACTGTAAAGGCTAATCATGTTTTTTCAAACACCATCAATGTATTCAATGGCATCCCAAAGGGCCCGTCTTTATCCGTAACTCTTTTTATCATACCCTTTAATGAAATAAGCAAAATAATTCTAAAATATAACCATATGGAGCACTACATTTACGCAGACGACGTACTCGTTTATCACTGGATTCTGATATCCACGCTAGATAAATGTAAATTGATTCACATTTGAAAAGAGACTGTAATTACTTCAACCTCAATTATAAAAGTGTAAATATTCCTAAAATACCCACATTAATTATGCTAGGGTTAATTGTTAATAATAAGCTTAATTTTTAGGAGCATTGTAGTAATGTAAAACTAGCTGTAGCCATCACACTCAACATCATAAAATACCTTACATCTAAGCACTCATTTGTCAACTTTTACACTCTAATTAATGTAATAAGATCACTAATGTTATCAAAGATTGACTACGGTCTGTCAATTTATGGAAATGTAGGCAAAAGCAACATTAAATTGATAGAAGCGCCATATAACAATGCCATCAGACGGAGTCTACGCGTCTACCCAACATCTCCAATAAAATATATGCTGATAAAGGCTGGTCTTCCTACCTTGCCTCGCCGGATTGAATTATCGAAGCTTCGATGAATTCCCAAGCTTTTATTAAGTCACAACAAAAAGCCATATGATACTGTCAAAACAGATTTTTGTGCGTTCTTTTCGCTGCACCTCAACAATACTTCACTGTACCCAGCTATCCAGGAAATTGGGTTTTACTCAACGTCCAGAATTTGTTCAACCTGAACGATTCCCCCTGGGCACTTCAAAGGTCTGTGTTTTTCGCAAACTCGAACAATTCTCAAAAAAGAGTACATCTGCAGAAGAATACGGAACGATTTTCTATGAAATCTACCCGAACCACAACACAACGAAATTTTTATTTACGAATGGATCAAAAACTGCAAAAGCCACTTATTTTGCTGTTGTCGAAGTATTAAACACCACAACCTCGGCTGGCTTAATTCAAAACTTTTGCTCTATCTACACTGCAGAAGCGTATGCAGTCATACAAGCTGTGGAATTTGCTGCGAACACCCCATCTTTAGTTATTATTTGTACCGACAGCAAATCAACTATTGGCTGCTTACGGAACACCAATGGCAATAGTATAATCGATGCTACTATCCGTGACAAACTAATTGAGCATAAACATATTAAAATTATGTAGGTCCCTGGTCGTGTCAAAATACTTATCAACGAACTAACTGACACCCGTGCTATGTTTGCCTTAAGAGAACCACTGCACATATTTAACATACTTGAAAAAGCCGACATCCTCCGCCTAGTAACATCTCAGATCCGTGAAAGAGACCGGGTCTCGTGGAACAATGCGAACCATATGTACTCTGCTCCCGAAGCTCATCAAACACATTTAGAAACTTATGGCGATGCTGCTGCGTCATATTCCAATGGTCAGGTTAGGTTTCAACGATTTAAAAGTGGCGATTTTGATGTTAATCACAAAGAATGGCCGAGAGCACCAAAAAAGATTAAGGATAATGAACTGATAGACTTTGTGGCCATCTAGCGGAGAAGAATATCAGAAGCTGCCATAACTTATTGGACGGAGACTTGGCTCAAACTCTGAAGCAACTTGCAGACAGCTAGCAGTTGATGAAGCCACTGTTTACAGACATTTACATGCGATGGGAGAGATCCAAAAATGGGGAAAATGGCTACAATAAGATTGAATAAAAATTCGATTTCGAACCACTTCAACATCGCAGTGTCATTGCTTGCTAGAAAAAAAAGTTTTCTGTGGCGTATTGTGACCGGCGATAAAAAGTGGATCTACTATAACAATCCCAACCACAAGAAGTCATGGGTTAACCCGGGGAGAGCCATCCACATCGATATCGAAGCCGAATATTCATGGTCATAAGGTCTTGCTGTGTATATGGTGGGATCAGCAAGGAGTAGTGTATTACCACCATAACGTACCAATGTCAGTTGAACCAATTTAATAACGCATTGTTGCTAAAAAGATCAGCAATTGCGATCAAGAGACGCACAGTCATGAAAACGCTCAGGCACATATTGCCAGAGTTGTGAAGAATACACTGTTGGAGCGCGAATAGGAAGTTCTGCCGCACCCAGCGTACCAGACATAGCGCCTTCTGATTACCACTTGTTCCACTTGGTTGATACACGGTTTCGAAATGCTGAGGAAGTTCAATAATGAATCGATGATTGGATCGCTGCCAAACCACGATCGTTCCTTCGACGCGGTATTGCCATGTTGCCACAAAGGTTGTAGAAAATAATGGAAAATAATTCGAATAATACATATTGTGCCAATTTTCCTCAATAAAACATGACCAGAATTAATGCAAGCTCCTAATAGTTTACTCGTTTTCGCACTGAAGCGATTTACAAAGCATTTATGCGTTTCCGTGAGTACCCCTGTAGATGTTCGATAAAAGCTACTTCGACTTGTTGCCAAAGATACATTAGGTTGAGTAAAAAGAAATCTATAACTCTTTAACTGGTAATTTTTTGTATGTTATAATTCGTAAAGAATTGTTCACACTGACTCATACTTGGGCTGATTATAAAGATGTGATTCCACTCCAAATTCCAAAAGGTACCTACGCCAATTTGTGTTTGGTTTATTTATTTGTTAAATAAATTTTGTTAAACATGGCTGCCAAAACTCGGTATATTGTAAAATTTTGTTTTTTCTTTTTTTTTTTTTTGATAAAGGCGAAAATGCAAGTAATGGACTTGAGGTTGTGAACAACGATTATAGCCCCGCTACTGCCCAGCTAATTATGCCCAATTTTGGTTTCGATTATTCTGTTCGCGAAATTTTAAATTGAAAGGTGAAACTCGTACATGTAGATCTGTGGTCGAAAATTGTGAAAAAATCGTGGAAAACACCGGCATATCATCAGCCAAAACATCGCCCAAAAGCTTAAAATTGGCAGAAAAATGTTTTTGCCAATTACAAAGCTGGACTTAAAAAGCATCTCGATGTTTGAGTGTCACAGGAATCGTTGCAATAAACACTTTGGATCGAATTTCCATCTGCGAATCGTTTGTCAAACGGAATGAAATCGACCCATTTCTTAAACAGATGGTGACTGGTTACGAAAAGTGGATCACTTACGACATCATCAAGCGAAATCGGTCGTCGTCGAAGCGAGGTGAAACAGCTAGGACTGTGTGCAAGCGACTAATAACATCCAGGAAGAAAGCCCATCTACCATGAGCTGCTTCAACAATTGGACTGTTAGCGTTTGCCAAAAGTCGACCAGAATAGGACAATAGGAAAGGTGTCGTTTTTCACCAGGACAACGCTAGACGCCACACGTCAGTAATGGCTCGCTGGAAACTCAGGGAGCTTGGTTGGGAATTTTTAATGCATCCACCGTATAGACCGGATCTGGCACCAAGTGACTACCACCTTTTTTTTTGAATTACAAAAATTTTTGGACTCCAAAAATCGATTCGCTAAGGGTTTTGGCAGTAAGGACCCGAGCTTTTGCGAGAAGGGAATTTCTGAGCTATATTCAAAATGGCAATTCGAACAACGCAAACTTTATTAAATAAAAATAAAATTATTATAAAATTTGATAATAGGGTAAAAACAATGTCATATAAAAAGGCTCCGCTGTATTTCCGACTAGATGGTGTTGGTGTCCATAAATCTGGCAACACAAATCTGATTGTGTCAAACAAATATATCTTTAAAAAGTGACATTTTGGGCTACATTTTTTGTGAAGACAGCTGTGTAATTCGTTGCTCATGTTAAAAGTTATACTGATTTAAATATGAGTGAAATATCTGAAGAAATACGCTATGAGATGCTTTTTTAATTTGTGCAGTTTACGCTGAGAATGGAGTGGTTTGCTAGGTTCCGATCCGGAAATTTCTATGTAGAGATGCACGGAAGCTATTAGGAGATAGCGGAGGCACTAAACATCAACCATATAATAGTTTGGAATCATCTACAAAGATCAGGCTACTCAAAGAAGTTCGATGTTTGGGTTAACGCAAAGACATTTGACCGAATAACCATCAGTGAAATGCTTCTGAAACGTAACGAAATGCAACCATTTTTGAAGCGAATCATTTCGGGCGATGAAAAATGGATCAAATACGATAATATCCAACGCCATCGATCAGGGTCAAAGACCATTGACCTTCCACAAACGAGTTCAAAACCTGGATTGACGGCAATCAAGGTTACGTTGACTCTTTGCTGGTAAAAAATTGGACGACCGAAGAGCCGCTGAAAATCACTTGGCCAAGTTTTCCGCTGATAAATCACAGAAGTTCTACACTGATGAAATTATGAAGCTACCTGGAAAATGGCCAAAGGTTGTAGATAATAATGGCCAATATGTACTTGATTGAAATTGATTTTGAATAAAGAAAATATTTGTTCAAAAATGTACCAAAAAACCACGGAGACTTTTTATATGACTCAATATTTTTTTTTAAGCCTATATATATTTTTATTTATATATATAGACTTACAAGTCATACATTTTTTTGTCTGATGTCTGGTAATCTGTTGCATAAGAAATGTTAATTATGCGTATGATTGGGGTCGTGAAATTACTGTGGTTGTTTTGAGGATTTTTTTTTTTTAATTTGCTGGCTTCTCTTAGATATTGTATGACTTTTTTAAAGTTTTTGTTATTGATAATGGTGTTGGATAATGGATAATGCTTATGGTGGTGTTGGAGTTGGATTAGGGGCAGTAGTTTTGTACGATTTTGTCGATGTTGGTTGGTTTGTTATTTTCGTTACCTAATTTGGTCTCGCTTCCTTATAGCTTGTTGGGTGATAGTCGCTGATAGTCCACAACGTTCAGGTTGCTTTTATTTATGAGTTTATACCATTTGGTACAAGAAAGTAGCATTTGAAGTTGATTCATTTTTAAGAAATGATTTTTTTGATATGTATGTCATTAGGCATTAGGTGTGGGTGAAAAAGTGTGGAAGTAGTATTCAAAATACTGCTGCCTGTGACTATAGCGTAGCAACTTATATTTTATATTGGGTTGATGGAAAAGTAACTTCCGAAAATGATAATCTTGGTTTTTTCTGACTCACTTAATGGCTTACCTTTACCCATTGTTAATTGATTAAATTTCGGATTACGACGGCGTAAAAAATATTGTCAAATACCAATCGACATTGACTTTTTAGTGTTGAAATTTGACAGACACAAACCACGAAAATGTGAAGATACTCTGTCTTTTTTTACATATACAGTCAAGTGTATTTATTTCGTACTTATCAGAATCACAAATAAATTTTTTTTTTTTTGGAAAATTTAAATTATGCCTTTATGATTTAAAATAATATTATTCAAATGACCACTACGACTTCTCATAAATGGCACGACTTCATATAAATGTTGCAGCATTTCATCGATAGCACGTTCAATGTTGATTTTTAAATGCTCAATTGTTTTTGGATTATCAGCATAAACTTGTCACTTAGCATATCCCCAAAGAAATAAATCACAAGGTGTTAAATCACACGACCTGGGAGGATAATTAACTGGACCATTTCTTGAGATAATTTCAACACCAAATTTTGTTTTCAATAAATCGATTGTTAGGGTGGCTGGGTGGCACCGTCTTGTCAAAACAACATATCCTCCAGATTATTCTCAACAACTCTCGGCCGAATGAATTCGAATTGTTTGGCCGATTTCAAATTTAAATAAATGAAAAGTAAAACAACAACTCGTAAAACAGAGAGTCAAGGCTGTTCTGGACTCAGGAATGCCTGTTGAACGCAGTCCCCCGACTGCGCGCAGCACGCAAAATCAAAATCAGCCAACAAAAACCAGCATGAGCGTACCGCACGTGCAAGCAGCTGTCAGCACAAAAAATAACAACGCACACCTTATCACATCATCCAACAGTTAAAATAACAGCATCAATAACAACACCAATAGAGAATCTAACCCAGCTTAATTCCCGGGTAATTTCGAGAGAGAGCGTTCATACTCTCCCGCAATACAGCAAACAATTTCACACCCACAAAGTGAAAACGCATCATCAATACAAACAACCGCAACCTCTCGCTCTACCGCACAACTAACTATCAGTAGCTCTATGGCCGCAGGTAAAATGCAGCCTCTGTCGTGGAGTGCACAAAGCGCTTCACCAACAACGCCGCTCTCCTCTTTTCCGCCAACAACAACTACATCAACTACTACAACAACGCTCGCTCTGGCTTCTGTTAGAGTGTTCACAAGAACAGCGACAACAACTATAACAACCACCATGGCAACACGATCAGCTGTATCATCTGTCTCCTCTATATCCACAGTGAGTACAACAACAACAACATCAAGTAAACAATACGATACACAAAACATAAACAACGCCAACCAGAGAGAACTTATTCATATAGAGTTTACATTTCTCTCTTAAGTTTTTTAGACCATTTTCCAAAAGTCAGGCGCATTTAGAATCTGTTATCTTTCTGCTTCGAAGAACCAGTGCAGGCCGCTGTCTGGCAAACTCATTGTGCTAACTACTGAACTGAAGTAACCAGATAAACAGAAATGTTAGAACGTGGGTGACTGTTGCGAAATCCAAGCAACCGCTGTTTCTTTCCTCCTCTACTCAAGTTGTTAATTGCCTGTGAATTTCGTGCACTCGATATCAGCTATGGATGCTAAAACCTTTCGAAACATTCCAGCTGAAAACAGAGCGGTATTTTGTAAACGCAAGGCACACTCGATCTTTGAAAGTGCACAGAGGTTAGACGTAATATTGTCTCGAGATAAGCTCTTTGCACTTACCATCGACGAGCTCAATGTACGCCTAGAGTTACTAGACCAAACCAATGTTGCGTTTAACCTCGCCCAAAATACGGTAGAGGAGCTGGATTTTGATGAGATCGGAGGTGAGTTGCGTGAAGCCTTCGATGAATTACTTATATCATTGAAGCCACGCGTCCGATCCCATATCCGTAATAGACAATCACATGCTCCAGCCTGTTCCACGCTTCGTCATGATGATACCGTAGAACAATCTACTATCACCATGGCATCGCGGTCTCGCCTGCCTGAACTCAAATTGCCCACCTTCAGTGGCGGATACACCGAATTCACTGACTTCTTCTCTATTTTCATCACAATCATAGACAAAGAACAGGATCTCACGGAAATAGAGAACTTTCAGCATTTGAAAACCTGCTTACAGGGAGTTGCGCTGGAGTCTATCAGATCACTGGAAATCTCCAAGGCTAACTATTCTATTGCTCTTGATATTTAAACAAAGCGATTTAATAATCCACGAATTGTTTTCTAGGCACACATCAACAAGATTCTGGGTCTCAAGAGAGTGAAATCATCGTCGGCTGTTGAACTGCGCGCGTTCTTCGACAAAATAAACGCACATATGCGCACTCTACACTCGCTTATAAGCTCGGAACAAATTACAGACTGTATGATCGTATACATGCTCCTACAAAGGGTGGACAGCGCAACAGAAGCCAAATGGGAGGAAACTACTTCGTTTGACGCAATTCCCTCGTGTGCGCAATTTATGCAATTTTTGGAAGGACGCTGCCAAAAGCTCGAAAATATAGAGCATGCCACAGCTCAATATGCGTACAGCCACCAGGCAGGTAGAAACAAAGAAATCGTGAGTAGAACCACACTCATAGCAGATAATTCAATTTCCTTCGGCTGTGTGTTTTGTAACACTAGCGGCCATACCATATACAATTGTACGCTATATTTAAACTTACCACCTCGTCTTAGACTCAAAGAGGCATAGAGACTAGCGTTGTGTCTCAACTGTCTAAAAAGGGGACATCAATTGCGTAGCTGCAGCTGCAGCGGACTTGCAGAGCCAAGCATTATATGCTTTTACATTTGGGAAACTCGAGCTCGGCGGTGGGAGAAGGCACTTCGTCAGCAGCATCCTCATCTTTGGAGCAAATGGTTACGTCTTCACAACAAATAGAATCGTCTTCGCCGCAGATGTCTTTGTCCTTACCGCACAATACCCCTTCTACAACTCTTTTGGCCCAGAATCCCATAAGTGATGTTGTACTCCTGGCAACAGCAGTGACATTGATAAAAAATCGCGTTGGTTCCCTTGTGCCATGTCGTGCGTTGCTGGATTCTGGATCACAACTACATTTCATCACTGGCCGCCTCGCCAACCAGCTTCAATTTAAAAGGACCAGATCTTCAATAGCAGTGTCTGGGCTCGGTGCATCGAGTTTCACAACAGACGGTTTTAAAGTTCAATCTAGCCTGCGTTCTCAAGCTTCGGAGTACAGCACAAATATCACAGCATTGGTTACCAGCGTCATTACGGATAACCAGTCAAGCATTTCATTGGACATAGCAGACTGGAAAATTCCGGCCAAAATTCGATTGGCTGACCCAATCCAGCTGCTAGCCTATTCTACGACCTCTTATACGTTAGGCAGACCAAATTGGCCGCAGGCCTACCATCCTTACAAAAACCCCGTTTTGTATGGGCCGTCTCTGGTGGTGGATTTCAACAACCTAAATCCAACTTAGTCGCCGTGAAATCAATGCCAAAAACTGATGAGGTTTTCCACAAATCGGTGAGCTTCTCCAATCGTAAATCGAAAACGTCATCGATTCAGGAGTGAACGCTACTAAGGAGGAGCTTGATTGTGAGGTCCACTTCAAGGCCAATTTCGTAAGACTGCCTTTAGGCGAGTGTTCTATCCGGCTACCAGTGAAGCTAAACCTCGACCTGTTGGGCGAATCTTATACACAGGTTTATCGTCGTTTCCTCACTTTAGAGAGCAAGCTGTAGCGTCGCCCTCAACTGAAAGAGCAGTATTCAGCATTCATTAAAGAATACCAGGATTTAAATCATATGTCGTTGGTAAGCTCAAATTCGGTCAGTAAATGCCGGTACTTCCTACCGCACCACTGGGTCTTGAAGGAGTATAGCACAACGACCAAACTCAGAGTCGTCTTCGATGGTTCTGCAGCATAGTCATCTAGATATTCCTTGAATGAAGTGCTGATGGCAGGGCCCACCATACAACCGAAACTGTTTCATACTTTACTTCACTTTCGGACATTTCTTGTTACCCTAACTGGAGACATCTGGAAAATGTACCGGTGCGTGTGAGTAGTAGAACCGGACAATTATCTGCAATGCATATTATGGCGGGATTCATCTCAGGATAAAATTCAGATTTTCAAGCTGGAAACGGTCACATATGGAACAAAACCGGCTTCATTCCTGTCGATCCGTTCCATGCAGCAGTTGGCTTTAGAAGAGCAATCGTCATTCCCTGTTGGTTCCAAAATAATTCAGCGAGACTTCTACGTAGACGATCTCATTACCGGTGGAAAATCTATGCATTCATTCAGCTTGATCGCCAATGGACATTTTAAAATTCGAAAGTGGTTCTCGAATGAACCATCTGCACTGTTTATAGTTCCTGATGAAGTAAGAGAGTCGTACTTAAAATTCGACGATGGCACCGACTTTAAAAGAAACTCTCGGCTTGACCTGGATTTCTGCGTCCGACGAGCTCGTTGTTTTTCTTCTCGGCTACGATACTCATTTCAATGCCGACTAAGCGATCAGTACTTTCAACTATTGCGTGCTTCTACGATCCTCTTGGCTTAATACGTCCCGTAATCACCAAAGCAAAAATATTTTTCCACCACCTATGAAAAGAGATGCTCGATTGGGATGAGAGTTTCCCAACATCTCTTAACTCGTCGTGGCTTAACTTTAATGAAAGTATTTTCAGCTCTCAGCGTTTTGCCTTCAAGAGTCTAGTTTTTTCATGCGATGTAAACATAGAAGTTCATAGATTTTGCGATGCAAGCGTCGATGCTAATGGAGCTTGCGTCTATATCGTCTCGAAGGCATACGGGAATCTACTGCATCTACTGTGTTCAAAATCCCGAGTAGCACCATTAAACATTCTCACCGTACCAAAGCTTGAGTTGTGCGCCTCTACCCTGCTGTCACAACTCATCAATGAAATAGCTGGAATGAAGCTTTTCGGCGGTAAATATCATTGTTGGTCTGATTCGTCAACAGGTTTCTCATGGATACATAACGAGCCTGCGAAATTCCACGTTTTCGTGGCACATCGTATCTCAGCAATTCAGGAGCTGACTGCCAAGATGAGGTGGCACTATGTGCCAACTGCTTTAAATCCTGCTGACATTCTCACTACAGGGGCGATGCCCAGTGAGCTATTGCAAACTCAACTTTGGCAGCATGGTCCGGGGTATCTTCGGAGGGGCAGAGAGGCATTGCCTCAATCATGTTTACCAATGGAACCACTGATGGAAACTCGGAAAGGCGTGCTGCTTATTGTATCCCCACATGCTAACGTCTCTTCTGGGTGCAAATACCTCAATTCCCTTGGCAAGCTTGAGAGTGTTTTTGGATACGTCGTCAAATTTATAAAGCGCATCAGATCCTCTGGTCTGACAGTGACCAGCATTTTCAGTGGAACGCGAATATTACTTCGTTTCATACAAAGAGCTCACCTTTGGATCGACTGTAAGGCACTTTTGGATCGTAAGCCTCTTAAGCAATCCAGCTCGTTGACATCACTGGCGCCGTTCATAGATGAATTTGGTCTTTTGCGCGTTGGTGGAAGGCTGAAGTATTCAACTTTGGACTTCGACGCTCGGCATCCGGTCATTCTGCCCAGAGGTCATCCAGTTATCTTGGCTCTAATAACACATTTCCATGAACGCAATCTACATGCTGGACCTCGTTCTTTACTCGCCATCATCCGACACAAATATTGGCCTATTGGCGGTCGCAAGCCGTCGCGAGTGTTGTCAATCGCTGCGTGATATGCTTTCATGTCATGCGTTTGGTAGAGCATTTTATCGCTGACTTACCGAAGGACCGCGTGGACTCTTCTCACGCTTTTATGATTACAGGCGTTGATGTTTTTTGGGCCATTCGTCTATAAGAATTAAATACGAAACAGACCACCCATAAAATATTATGTCAGTTTGTTTATTTGTTTCGCTACGAAAGCTGTTCATTTAGAACTTTTTTTTTTCTTTTTTCCTTTATATTTAATTTTTCTGTTATTATTAGAACAACTTAAATTAAATTGTATATACAAAAATTAACAAAACAACTTAAATAATAAGTGGGGAAATGATTTAATAATAATATTATAAGAATCTAATAGGGAGATCGACAGGGTGCGATCTTCTCATCCGTCTCGCCACCCTAACTCGTCCCATTCTGCGTCGTTCTAGAAGGCGCCTTGCTAGTTTATTTGGATGATTTTTTAACCTCTCTATATATTTTTTGGCCTGACGATTTATCACATCGCCAATTTTCAGTATTTTTAAGTCGTTTTCAAGGTCCGCCGTTCGCATGAACCAAGGGGCACCAGTAAGCATACGCAATGTATTGGCCTGCAGTACTCTCACCTTCGTGATGTTTGACCTCGCTGCTATGCCAAACACCTGAAAACCGTATCGCCAAACAGGAGCAATTATGGTATTGTAAATGTTCACCTTATTTCCGAAGGACAATTTATTCCTGCTAGTTAAAAGCCAATGCAATTTACCAATCTTAAGGATTTCGTGATACTTGAAATATGCGTCTTGAACGTTAGCCGCCTATCCAAATACACACCCAAGTATTTGTAACCTGAATGGTGTTACAGCAGCTGGTTTCCAATGAAAACTCCCGGACAGAAATCCGGCCGTAAGGCGTACGTCACATTGGCACATTTGTTTTTATTAATGCAAATGTTCCAACGTCGTGTCCAGTTTTCAAAAATATGCAGGTATTGCTGCAGTGAGTCCGTGGCTTCGTAAATGCACTTGTTTCTGACGAGGATGGCCGTATCGTCTGGAAACGTGGCAATGATCAGATCCAGAGGCTCCCCCAGTGGTATTTCTGACCCAGTGGGCATGTCGTGCGTGAACAGGGTATAGAGTGTAGGCCCCAAAACGCTACCCTGGGGGACACATGCGCAAATCGCCTTGATGCTAGATTCCACACCATCCAGTACCACTGAGAAGAGCTACCTATTCTCAAGGTAGCTGCGCACGATTAACCATAGTTGAGGCGGCAAGAGATTCTTGAGCTTACTGAGCAGCCCGTCATGCCAAACTCGGTCGAAAGCCTGCTTTATGTCAAGATACGCCGCCACCACGTACTCCTTAGCCTCAAATCCTTCGAGAATAAAGTTAACCACCCTATTCAGCTGCTCTGGAGTTCCGTGAGATTTACGAAAGCCAAATTGAAAGGAATGAACTATTTGCTTTACCTTTTTTAAGTCCAGGATCCGTGTCAGCAAACAGCGGACGAGAAATAGAACAGCTCTTAGCGGCATTGCCTTAAGTGTAAAGTTGTCCAGTCTATCTTCACCTGGAGCCTTTTTTGTGTTCAACCCTTTAATATGTGCTGAGACTTCTTCGGCTGTAATGGGAGCAACCGGGTGGCATAATTGGCCGGCGCTTTCAAGTCTCATATGGATCTGGCGAACGCTGAGTTCTGAGCTGGTATCAAATGGCTGAAATCGAGCTTCCAATTCCTCAGCGAAAGCCTCGGCTCGCTCGCTTAAAGATCTAGCCCAGGATCCGTCAGCCTTCTTGATTGGAAATTTTGGGGTTACCTGTTATTTATACCTTCTCGCCAACTTCCACAAGGAGTGCTTTGTGGGGTCGTCGGGGGAGACATTTGACAAAAACCTGTCACTTTCTTCCTGTTTATGCAGCGTCAGCAGCTTTTTGACTCTATTCGACACTCTACGAAAAACCCTGTCCACAAAGAGTCGCGGTTGCGACAAAACTGTCTTCTAAGTCTCCTCTTAATAAGCAGCAGTGCTTCAATAGCTGGGGGAAGTCCAGAACGCACTCTTGAGCAATGTGGTGGATTTAAGGGGGCGGCAATGAGAGCAGCTGAGTGCACCTTATTTAGAAAGATCGAGTGCTCGTCTTCAATGTCTTCGGGCATCAGGATTTCCAAGTTTAAATTTAGAGATTCATCCAGATCTCGGCGAAATGCAGCTAAGTCAGTTCCAGGTGGCAGCAGTCGTCCTTTTATTGTTTTGATCTTCGGAGTGGAATCAAAATCAACCACAAGGGGGAGATGATCAGAGGAGAGTTGATACTCAGTCCTGATAGACAACTCGTCCGAACGCAGCCCATTATAAATGAAGAAATCAATAGCGCTG
The DNA here is from genome assembly GCA_035041755.1 of Cacoxenus indagator. Classification (NCBI taxonomy): domain Eukaryota; kingdom Metazoa; phylum Arthropoda; class Insecta; order Diptera; family Drosophilidae; genus Cacoxenus; species Cacoxenus indagator. The sequence continues at coordinate 41,834 of JAWNKX010001109.1, forward strand.
GGTGTGTGTCTTTGGGCACACGGGAAATGGGTCGCTTGACCAGTTGCCAGGATTTGAGCTGTTGAGTTTTGCACAACTTCCTGTAAGCAGCTACCCATTTTATCCGCTCTAAAGTTACCCCAGAATCTGCTTTTGGCGTTAAAGTCTCCACCTATGAGAAACATTCTTCCAAAATTGTTTAAAAGATCTTCGAAGTCTACAGATGACCAATTAAGATGCGGAGGTAGATATAATGCAGAGACTATTAACTCGCCCCTACTGGTTGAAATCTGGATGGTGGCCATCTGTAAGCAGATTTTTTGCTTAATAAGCACAGCCGCTCCTCCTCTATGCCTGTTGCTGGGATGGTCAGCCTTGTGAATGTTGTAGCCAGGTATAAAGATCTGGACTCCAATTTGCAGCCATGTCTGAGTGATGAGCAACACATCAATGTTAAGGTCGGTTAGGAAATCCTTAAGCTCCTCAACATGCCCAGAAATTCCATGAGCATTCCACAATCCAAGGCTAAGTGAACGGGTCATCATATACGGGTATTCACGAAATTGAGGCATAATTGTTTGAGGTACTGATTGCTCTCCTTCAGTTCATTAAACATTAATGTAATTGTGTCAACTTTAGCTGTGAGGGCTGTTATTGCAGCCTCTAACCTGCTAATGCTGTCAGGGGTCTGTGGCGATTGCTGTAGATGCACAGCTCTGTTTAAAAATTGCAAGATCTCTCGGAGGATTAGTTATATGCAAACCAGCACGTAGTGTGTCTGCATATGAGGTGTCTCCCTTGACCATTACCGCCGGGATGTAACTCACTCTTCTCATAGAATCTCTGTTGCTGCCACGCGCCGATATTGATATATTGGGTTTTAGGCTGTTTAATTTCTTTTTGAAAACTTGGCAGTCCTTGCTCCAAGCAGCATGTTTCTCACCGCAATTTATGCAGCAAAGGTCCTCCACTGCCAAACATTGGGTGGTTATAAGGTTTTGCCCACATTTTCCACAAATCAACTGTCGCAGGCAGTAATTTTTGGTGTGCCCAAATCCAAAGCATCTATAGCACTGAATGACAGTCAGATTCTTTTTTGGAATTTCCACCAGGACACGTTGCCTGCCTATATGCTGAATTTTCAGAGCCTCCTTATTGTTAGGAGCTTTGGCAAGGTTGATGAAGAAGAAGTTGTTTGGTACCATCTTTTCAGTATCTGCTCCATTAACCTTAGTGATTAACTTGCGGGGGTTGGGATTAAACACACCGGTGACATTGTGGTCTTTTGTATAAAAGGCTTCCTTGATAATATTGTGGGGGTGGTGCTGGCCAGGTTGCGAACAACTACCCTGAAAGCTTTGTCCTCCTTAAGCTGGTATGTGTAGTGTTTAATGTTACGCTATTTTAGGTAACGAACCAGAATACGATTCGATTCAGAATCCTCAGTATAGACCCTTACAGTATCATTTCTCATAACTTTAAGCGGGAAACTGCTTGGTCCGGAGACCAGAGCCAGCTCCTGTTCCAAAAGCATTGCTCACATTATCAAGGTTGATAGGCGGTGGTTTTCTAGTCCTGCGAGTGGTTTCAGTATCAATTCCCTCAAGCAGAGCATCAGCGTCAAGGACCATTTTCTCGGCTTCGGCAAGTGTTTCAGTGGTCTCATCCTCATTCCCAGCTTCAGATAGCAAAGCAAAGCGATTTGATGATGTGCCAGGACCTTACGGAGAAATAGAAGATTTCACGGTTTGGGCTGACCCCATTTTCCCCTTCTTTACCCTAACATGACGGGAAAGTGGACTGGGTGGTCATTTTGACGCTGCCGTCTGCCAACACACCTGTGCACAAGGAGTCGCAACAGCTGGCACCGGGGCAGCGCCAGTAAAAACTGTCTGGCAAACTCATTGTGCTAACTACTGAACTGAAGTAACCAGATAAACAGAAATGTTAGAACGTGGGTGACTGTTGCGAAATCCAAGCAACCGCTGTTTCTTTCCTCCTCTACTCAAGTTGTTAATTGCCTGTGAATTTCGTGCACTCGATATCAGCTATGGATGCTAAAACCTTTCGAAACATTCCAGCTGAAAACAGAGCGGTATTTTGTAAACGCAAGGCACACTCGATCTTTGAAAGTGCACAGAGGTTAGACGTAATATTGTCTCGAGATAAGCTCTTTGCACTTACCATCGACGAGCTCAATGTACGCCTAGAGTTACTAGACCAAACCAATGTTGCGTTTAACCTCGCCCAAAATACGGTAGAGGAGCTGGATTTTGATGAGATCGGAGGTGAGTTGCGTGAAGCCTTCGATGAATTACTTATATCATTGAAGCCACGCGTCCGATCCCATATCCGTAATAGACAATCACATGCTCCAGCCTGTTCCACGCTTCGTCATGATGATACCGTAGAACAATCTACTATCACCATGGCATCGCGGTCTCGCCTGCCTGAACTCAAATTGCCCACCTTCAGTGGCGGATACACCGAATTCACTGACTTCTTCTCTATTTTCATCACAATCATAGACAAAGAACAGGATCTCACGGAAATAGAGAACTTTCAGCATTTGAAAACCTGCTTACAGGGAGTTGCGCTGGAGTCTATCAGATCACTGGAAATCTCCAAGGCTAACTATTCTATTGCTCTTGATATTTAAACAAAGCGATTTAATAATCCACGAATTGTTTTCTAGGCACACATCAACAAGATTCTGGGTCTCAAGAGAGTGAAATCATCGTCGGCTGTTGAACTGCGCGCGTTCTTCGACAAAATAAACGCACATATGCGCACTCTACACTCGCTTATAAGCTCGGAACAAATTACAGACTGTATGATCGTATACATGCTCCTACAAAGGGTAAACAGCGCAACAGAAGCCAAATGGGAGGAAACTACTTCGTTTGACGCAATTCCCTCGTGTGCGCAATTTATGCAATTTTTGGAAGGACGCTGCCAAAAGCTCGAAAATATAGAGCATGCCACAGCTCAATATGCGTACAGCCACCAGGCAGGTAGAAACAAAGAAATCGTGAGTAGAACCACACTCATAGCAGATAATTCAATTTCCTTCGGCTGTGTGTTTTGTAACACTAGCGGCCATACCATATACAATTGTACGCTATATTTAAACTTACCACCTCGTCTTAGACTCAAAGAGGCATAGAGACTAGCGTTGTGTCTCAACTGTCTAAAAAGGGGACATCAATTGCGTAGCTGCAGCTGCAGCGGACTTGCAGAGCCAAGCATTATACGCTTTTACATTTGGGAAACTCGAGCTCGGCGGTGGGAGAAGGCACTTCGTCAGCAGCATCCTCATCTTTGGAGCAAATGGTTACGTCTTCACAACAAATAGAATCGTCTTCGCCGCAGATGTCTTTGTCCTTACCGCACAATACCCCTTCTACAACTCTTTTGGCCCAGAATCCCATAAGTGATGTTGTACTCCTGGCAACAGCAGTGACATTGATAAAAAATCGCGTTGGTTCCCTTGTGCCATGTCGTGCGTTGCTGGATTCTGGATCACAACTACATTTCATCACTGGCCGCCTCGCCAACCAGCTTCAATTTAAAAGGACCAGATCTTCAATAGCAGTGTCTGGCCTCGGTGCATCGAGTTTCACAACAGACGGTTTTAAAGTTCAATTTAGCCTGCGTTCTCAAGCTTCGGAGTACAGCACAAATATCACAGCATTGGTTACCAGCGTCATTACGGATAACCAGTCAAGCATTTCATTGGACATAGCAGACTGGAAAATTCCGGCCAAAATTCGATTGGCTGACCCAATCCAGCTGCTAGCCTATTCTACGACCTCTTATACGTTGGGCAGACCAAATTGGCCGCAGGCCTACCATCCTTACAAAAACCCCGTTTTGTATGGGCCGTCTCTGGTGGTGGATTTCAACAACCTAAATCCAACTTAGTCGCCGTGCAATCAATGCCAAAAACTGATGAGGTTTTCCACAAATCGGTGAGCTTCTCCAATCGTAAATCGAAAACGTCATCGATTCAGGAGTGAACGCTACTAAGGAGGAGCTTGATTGTGAGGTCCACTTCAAGGCCAATTTCGTAAGACTGCCTTTAGGCGAGTGTTCTATCCGGCTACCAGTGAAGCTAAACCTCGACCTGTTGGGCGAATCTTATACACAGGTTTATCGTCGTTTCCTCACTTTAGAGAGCAAGCTGTAGCGTCGCCCTCAACTGAAAGAGCAGTATTCAGCATTCATTAAAGAATACCAGGATTTAAATCATATGTCGTTGGTAAGCTCAAATTCGGTCAGTAAATGCCGGTACTTCCTACCGCACCACTGGGTCTTGAAGGAGTATAGCACAACGACCAAACTCAGAGTCGTCTTCGATGGTTCTGCAGCATAGTCATCTAGATATTCCTTGAATGAAGTGCTGATGGCAGGGCCCACCATACAACCGAAACTGTTTCATACTTTACTTCACTTTCGGACATTTCTTGTTACCCTAACTGGAGACATCTGGAAAATGTACCGGTGCGTGTGAGTAGTAGAACCGGACAATTATCTGCAATGCATATTATGGCGGGATTCATCTCAGGATAAAATTCAGATTTTCAAGCTGGAAACGGTCACATATGGAACAAAACCGGCTTCATTCCTGTCGATCCGTTCCATGCAGCAGTTGGCTTTAGAAGAGCAATCGTCATTCCCTGTTGGTTCCAAAATAATTCAGCGAGACTTCTACGTAGACGATCTCATTACCGGTGGAAAATCTATGCATTCATTCAGCTTGATCGCCAATGGACATTTTAAAATTCGAAAGTGGTTCTCGAATGAACCATCTGCACTGTTTATAGTTCCTGATGAAGTAAGAGAGTCGTACTTAAAATTCGACGATGGCACCGACTTTAAAAGAAACTCTCGGCTTGACCTGGATTTCTGCGTCCGACGAGCTCGTTGTTTTTCTTCTCGGCTACGATACTCATTTCAATGCCGACTAAGCGATCAGTACTTTCAACTATTGCGTGCTTCTACGATCCTCTTGGCTTAATACGTCCCGTAATCACCAAAGCAAAAATATTTTTCCACTACTTATGAAAAGAGATGCTCGATTGGGATGAGAGTTTCCCAACATCTCTTAACTCGTCGTGGCTTAACTTTAATGAAAGTATTTTCAGCTCTCAGCGTTTTGCCTTCAAGAGTCTAGTTTTTTCATGCGATGTAAACATAGAAGTTCATAGATTTTGCGATGCAAGCGTCGATGCTAATGGAGCTTGCGTCTATATCGTCTCGAAGGCATACGGGAATCTACTGCATCTACTGTGTTCAAAATCCCGAGTAGCACCATTAAACATTCTCACCGTACCAAAGCTTGAGTTGTGCGCCTCTACCCTGCTGTCACAACTCATCAATGAAATAGCTGGAATGAAGCTTTTCGGCGGTAAATATCATTGTTGGTCTGATTCGTCAACAGGTTTCTCATGGATACATAACGAGCCTGCGAAATTCCACGTTTTCGTGGCACATCGTATCTCAGCAATTCAGGAGCTGACTGCCAAGATGAGGTGGCACTATGTGCCAACTGCTTTAAATCCTGCTGACATTCTCACTACAGGGGCGATGCCCAGTGAGCTATTGCAAACTCAACTTTGGCAGCATGGTCCGGGGTATCTTCGGAGGGGCAGAGAGGCATTGCCTCAATCATGTTTACCAATGGAACCACTGATGGAAACTCGGAAAGGCGTGCTGCTTATTGTATCCCCACATGCTAACGTCTCTTCTGGGTGCAAATACCTCAATTCCCTTGGCAAGCTTGAGAGTTTTTTTGGATACGTCGTCAAATTTATAAAGCGCATCAGATCCTCTGGTCTGACAGTGACCAGCATTTTCAGTGGAACGCGAATATTACTTCGTTTCATACAAAGAGCTCACCTTTGGATCGACTGTAAGGCACTTTTGGATCGTAAGCCTCTTAAGTAATCCAGCTCGTTGACATCACTGGCGCCGTTCATAGATGAATTTGGTCTTTTGCGCGTTGGTGGAAGGCTGAAGTATTCAACTTTGGACTTCGACGCTCGGCATCCGGTCATTCTGCCCAGAGGTCATCCAGTTATCTTGGCTCTAATAACACATTTCCATGAACGCAATCTACATGCTGGACCTCGTTCTTTACTCGCCATCATCCGACACAAATATTGGCCTATTGGCGGTCGCAAGCCGTCGCGAGTGTTGTCAATCGCTGCGTGATATGCTTTCATGTCATGCGTTTGGTAGAGCATTTTATCGCTGACTTACCGAAGGAGCGCGTGGACTCTTCTCACGCTTTTATGATTACAGGCGTTGATGTTTTTTGGGCCATTCGTCTATAAGAATTAAATACGAAACAGACCACCCATAAAATATTATGTCAGTTTGTTTATTTGTTTCGCTACGAAAGCTGTTCATTTAGAACTTTTTTTTTTCTTTTTTCCTTTATATTTAATTTTTCTGTTATTATTAGAACAACTTAAATTAAATTGTATATACAAAAATTAACAAAACAACTTAAATAATAAGTGGGGAAATGATTTAATAATAATATTATAAGAATCTAATAGGGAGATCGACAGGGTGCGATCTTCTCATCCGTCTCGCCACCCTAACTCGTCCCATTCTGCGTCGTTCTAGAAGGCGCCTTGCTAGTTTATTTGGATGATTTTTTAACCTCTCTATATATTTTTTGGCCTGACGATTTATCACATCGCCAATTTTCAGTATTTTTAAGTCGTTTTCAAGGTCCGCCGTTCGCATGAACCAAGGGGCACCAGTAAGCATACGCAATGTATTGGCCTGCAGTACTCTCACCTTCGTGATGTTTGACCTCGCTGCTATGCCAAACACCTGAAAACCGTATCGCCAAACAGGAGCAATTATGGTATTGTAAATGTTCACCTTATTTCCGAAGGACAATTTATTCCTGCTAGTTAAAAGCCAATGCAATTTACCAATCTTAAGGATTTCGTGATACTTGAAATATGCGTCTTGAACGTTAGCCGCCTATCCAAATACACACCCAAGTATTTGTAACCTGAATGGTGTTACAGCAGCTGGTTTCCAATGAAAACTCCCGGACAGAAATCCGGCCGTAAGGCGTACGTCACATTGGCACATTTGTTTTTATTAATGCAAATGTTCCAACGTCGTGTCCAGTTTTCAAAAATATGCAGGTATTGCTGCAGTGAGTCCGTGGCTTCGTAAATGCACTTGTTTCTGACGAGGATGGCCGTATCGTCTGGAAACGTGGCAATGATCAGATCCAGAGGATCCCCCAGTGGTATTTCTGACCCAGTGGGCATGTCGTGCGTGAACAGGGTATAGAGTGTAGGCCCCAAAACGCTACCCTGGGGGACACATGCGCAAATCGCCTTGATGCTAGATTCCACACCATCCAGTACCACTGAGAAGAGCTACCTATTCTCAAGGTAGCTGCGCACGATTAACCATAGTTGAGGCGGCAAGAGATTCTTGAGCTTACTGAGCAGCCCGTCATGCCAAACTCGGTCGAAAGCCTGCTTTATGTCAAGATACGCCGCCACCACGTACTCCTTAGCCTCAAATCCTTCGAGAATAAAGTTAACCACCCTATTCAGCTGCTCTGGAGTTCCGTGAGATTTACGAAAGCCAAATTGAAAGGAATGAACTATTTGCTTTACCTTTTTTAAGTCCAGGATCCGTGTCAGCAAACAGCGTTCAAACAATTTTGCTAGAGTGGGTAGCAGCCTAATTGGCCTGTAGGAATCTAAGGTGTAAGGGCTCTTACCGGCCATATGAATCATGCAAATTCTCGCCTTCTTCCACTGTTTCGACACATATCCCAATCTCAGCACTGAGTTAAAAATGAGGACAAGAAATAGAACAGCTCTTAGCGGCATTGCCTTAAGTGTAAAGTTGTCCAGTCTATCTTCACCTGGAGCCTTTTTTGTGTTCAACCCTTTAATATGTGCTGAGACTTCTTCGGCTGTAATGGGAGCAACCGGGTGGCATAATTGGCCGGCGCTTTCAAGTCTCATATGGATCTGGCGAACGCTGAGTTCTGAGCTGGTATCAAATGGCTGAAATCGAGCTTCCAATTCCTCAGCGAAAGCCTCGGCTCGCTCGCTTAAAGATCTAGCCCAGGATCCGTCAGCCTTCTTGATTGGAAATTTTGGGGTTACCTGTTATTTATACCTTCTCGCCAACTTCCACAAGGAGTGCTTTGTGGGGTCGTCGGGGGAGACATTTGACAAAAACCTGTCACTTTCTTCCTGTTTATGCAGCGTCAGCAGCTTTTTGACTCTATTCGACACTCTACGAAAAACCCTGTCCACAATAGAGTCGCGGTTGCGACAAAACTGTCTTCTAAGTCTCCTCTTAATAAGCAGCAGTGCTTCAATAGCTGGGGGAAGTCCAGAACGCACTCTTGAGCAATGTGGTGGATTTAAGGGGGCGGCAATGAGAGCAGCTGAGTGCACCTTATTTAGAAAGATCGAGTGCTCGTCTTCAATGTCTTCGGGCATCAGGATTTCCAAGTTTAAATTTAGAGATTCATCCAGATCTCGGCGAAATGCAGCTAAGTCAGTTCCAGGTGGCAGCAGTCGTCCTTTTATTGTTTTGATCTTCGGAGTGGAATCAAAATCAACCACAAGGGGGAGATGATCAGAGGAGAGTTGATACTCAGTCCTGATAGACAACTCGTCCGAACGCAGCCCATTATAAATGAAGAAATCAATAGCGCTGGGTGTGTGTCTTTGGGCACACGGGAAATGGGTCGCTTGACCAGTTGCCAGGATTTGAGCTGTTGAGTTTTGCACAACTTCCTGTAAGCAGCTACCCATTTTATCCGCTCTAAAGTTACCCCAGAATCTGCTTTTGGCGTTAAAGTCTCCACCTATGAGAAACATTCTTCCAAAATTGTTTAAAAGATCTTCGAAGTCTACAGATGACCAATTAAGATGCGGAGGTAGATATAATGCAGAGACTATTAACTCGCCCCTACTGGTTGAAATCTGGATGGTGGCCATCTGTAAGCAGATTTTTTGCTTAATAAGCACAGCCGCTCCTCCTCTATGCCTGTTGCTGGGATGGTCAGCCTTGTGAATGTTGTAGCCAGGTATAAAGATCTGGACTCCAATTTGCAGCCATGTCTGAGTGATGAGCAACACATCAATGTTAAGGTCGGTTAGGAAATCCTTAAGCTCCTCAACATGCCCAGAAATTCCATGAGCATTCCACAATCCAAGGCTAAGTGAACGGGTCATCATATACGGGTATTCACGAAATTGAGGCATAATTGTTTGAGGTACTGATTGCTCTCCTTCAGTTCATTAAACATTAATGTAATTGTGTCAACTTTAGCTGTGAGGGCTGTTATTGCAGCCTCTAACCTGCTAATGCTGTCAGGGGTCTGTGGCGATTGCTGTAGATGCACAGCTCTGTTTTAAAATTGCAAGATCTCTTCGGAGGATTAGTTATATGCAAACCAGCACGTAGTGTGTCTGCATATGAGGTGTCTCCCTTGACCATTACCGCCGGGATGTAACTCACTCTTCTCATAGAATCTCTGTTGCTGCCACGCGCCGATATTGATATATTGGGTTTTAGGCTGTTTAATTTCTTTTTGAAAACTTGGCAGTCCTTGCTCCAAGCAGCATGTTTCTCACCGCAATTTATGCAGCAAAGGTCCTCCACAGCCAAACATTGGGTGGTTATATGGTTTTGCCCACATTTTCCACAAATCAACTGTCGCAGGCAGTAATTTTTGGTGTGCCCAAATCCAAAGCATCTATAGCACTGAATGACAGTCAGATTCTTTTTTGGAATTTCCACCAGGACACGTTGCCTGCCTATATGCTGAATTTTCAGAGCCTCCTTATTGTTAGGAGCTTTGGCAAGGTTGATGAAGAAGAAGTTGTTTGGTACCATCTTTTCAGTATCTGCTCCATTAACCTTAGTGATTAACTTGCGGGGGTTGGGATTAAACACACCGGTGACATTGTGGTCTTTTGTATAAAAGGCTTCCTTGATAATATTGTGGGGGTGGTGCTGGCCAGGTTGCGAACAACTACCCTGAAAGCTTTGTCCTCCTTAAGCTGGTATGTGTAGTGTTTAATGTTACGCTATTTTAGGTAACGAACCAGAATACGATTCGATTCAGAATCCTCAGTATAGACCCTTACAGTATCATTTCTCATAACTTTAAGCGAGAAACTGCTTGGTCCGGAGACCAGAGCCAGCTCCTGTTCCAAAAGCATTGCTCACATTATCAAGGTTGATAGGCGGTGGTTTTCTAGTCCTGCGAGTGGTTTCAGTATCAATTCCCTCAAGCAGAGCATCAGCGTCAAGGACCATTTTCTCGGCTTCGGCAAGTGTTTCAGTGGTCTCATCCTCATTCCCAGCTTCAGATAGCAAAGCAAAGCGATTTGATGATGTGCCAGGACCTTACGGAGAAATAGAAGATTTCACGGTTTGGGCTGACCCCATTTTCCCCTTCTTTACCCTAACATGACGGGAAAGTGGACTGGGTGGTCATTTTGACGCTGCCGTCTGCCAACACACCTGTGCACAAGGAGTCGCAACAGCTGGCACCGGGGCAGCGCCAGTAAAAAATTTACTCTGCAAATGAACGAACGAGCACATTTCAGGTAAGGCGCTTGAATGCGTCACTATATACATGGAGACATTTGATGTTGTTGTTGTTGTTGTCGTAGTTGATGTAGAGTTGTCATGTAGCCATGAGGTATCATTAGGAACCCGCCGCAACTCGGAGTCAGATAGAATTGAGTCATCTCTGTTAGAATTGCTAACACCCGAAACGTCGCAAAGATTCCGAATTTTTACCATTTTTAATGCATTTGCCGCAGCGCGGCGAACCGAATGGCGCTTAATTTTACCTGTTCTTATTTTTAATTTTATTTTTAACTGAGGTTATAGCAAAAGGAATTTCCTTATTTAATTTATTTTAATTCTTCACTTGACTTTTTTGACACAAGATACAACGAAGAATTGATCATTTAGAACTGGTTTCCGATTTATTTACGCAATCTTTCCTGAGTGCACTGAAGCGATTTATCTGCACTCGTGGGAGACCTAAGGAGATATGGTCAGATAACGCAACAAATTTCGTGGGTGCGAAAAATGATTTGTCGAAGCTGAAGGAGTTGTTCCTGAGGAATATGCATCAAAAGGCTGTGAAGGAATTTTGCATCTCTGACCACATCGATTGGCGGTTTATTCCGCCCCGTTCACCGCATTTTGGTGGACTTTGGGAAGCGACGGTCAAAACGGCGAAGTATCATTTCTATGGCACCGCTGCAGGATCACTACTTAACTTCGATGATATTCGCACTCTGGTTTGTCAAATCGCTACTATTATTAATTCTAGACCATTACTTCCAATTTCAGAACTTCCTGATGATCTCGATGTTCTGACTCCCGCACATTTTTTGGGTACTGCACCGACATCCTCGTTTATTGAGCCGGACATCACGAAATTAAACTTCAATCGACTTGATCGCTGGCAACGAGTGAGCTATCTGCAGCAAACATTCTGGTCCCGCTGGCGTGAAGAGTATTTAACTTTGCTTCAAGTGCGATCGAAATGGTTAACAACCTGGCTTATGCGTTGGAGACATCGTTCTCATCAAAAATTAGAACCTGCCCCCCCTCAAATGGCCGCTAGCTCGAGTGGTTAAGCTGATCATCGGAGGAGACGGCGTCGCCAGGGTCGCTGATCTGAGAACAGCCACCGGTGTCACGAGAGCCATCAACAAGCTGTGCCTGCTGCCTAAACAGGATGTTAGAGCCCCGTGTTCTCCAACGGGGGGAGAATGTTCGGTTTAGGATCCCTGAACCCATTAGCATAAGATACATTTTGATGTTAAGTACAGGAGCCCTAACTCTGTCTAGCATAAGTTTTAATTGTAAGCACGATGAGAGCAAGCATGCACATATTTTTTGTTTCTTCCATTAACCTTGTTCGCTGCTCCCATTGATTTAATCTCTTTATCCCATCGCTATTTGCACAACTTGATGATTCTGTTACATTCGCTATTATACCCTTGATCATTTCGCTATCATATTTTTGGTTCGTTCGCTTAAGTTCGCTGGTGAAGACCAATTCCGCTTCTTCCAACCTTAAAACATTGTAAACTCAATGGTGTCAAATAAACTCATAAAAATTGTACAAATTCGCTTAAACTTAAATTTCTAAATAGTTCTGGAAAAAGCTCCAGACCTCAACAAATATACTTAAATTTTAAAAACGCTGCACAATAACGAGGTGCGAATACAAACAAAAGATTCTACCAGTTACTCTACAGTTATTAAGATGCTGCAAGAGCACGAAATACTACACGTTCAAACCGAAGGAAGAAAGTGGATTTAAAGTAGAACTCAGAAATATGCACCACGCCACTGACATTAATGAAATAAAAAATGAACTTCTCGACCTAGAGCATGAAGTTATAAACATCCACAATGTACAACAAAAATCCACGAACAAACCGCTTCCATTATTCTTCATTGAACTGAAAAACAATAAAAAAAACAACTAAGATATTTATAACATAACAACAGTGCTCTGCACGAAAATCATTTTTGAGCCCCCACACCATAAACGCATATAATCGCAATGCTCAAATTGTGAAAAATCCGGCTACACGAAAAATTTTTGAACCAGAGATCCGATCTGCGTCAAATGCGCCGGTAATTACAAAACAACCGACTGCAAAATTGAAGCCAACGGTAAAATAAAATGTGCAACGGTGCTGCACACACTGCATTGACATAGATACTGATATTACTGAGATGAAAGACCTGATGAAATAACTGTTTCAACAAGTCACAAATATGATAAGAGCCATAACAATCCTCATATCGAAGATGAACAAACAAAATGGAAACCAAATTAAGGATTTGTTGGAATGCAAACGAACTGAAATATCATATTGATGAACTACAAATACTTCTTCATGACAACAGCATTGAGCCCTAATCTCGGAGACACATTGCACAAACAAACACTTCATACAAGTTAGAGGGTACAAAGTGTGTACCACAAACCACCCCGATGGCACAGCGCACGGTGGAACAGCCATAATCATTAAGCATTGCATAAATCACGACGAGCTTGAGCCTTATCAGCATAATTACATACAAGCGACGAACATTCAAATTAATGATCTCGTAATACCGCTCACAACATCTGCTGTATATAGCCCATCAAAGCATAATATTACAGACACAGAATATAAGAATTTCCTCAACTCTCTTGGACAACGCTTAATTGCAGCCGGTGATTAAACACTTGAGTACAGGAGAACCAACTTATTGGCCAACAGACATTAATAAAACAGCTGACTTGATAGATTTTTTCATCACAAAGAAATCACATTCGGAAATGTAAAATCTTATCACGCTTCGAACTCACGTCAGACCACAACCCTATAGAATTAATATATGACTCGCACGTCACACCTACACATGCAAACAGACTTTTGTACAACAACAGAACTGACTGGCATACTTTTAAGGACATTAATTTAATGACCGACATCCCTCTTAAATCATATGAGGACATCGAGTCAGCGTTAGTATTCCTGAATGACACCATTATGAAAGCAGTCATAAAATCGACACCAAAAAAGAAGCAACAAAATTGGACATTCTACACACAATCTCAACTACGACGACTATTAAATAAAAAATGTATACTACGGAAAACCTGGTCAACCACAAGATCTCCTGACGCAAAAAGAAAGTACAACAAGGCAACAAAAGAGGTTGAAATATGATTCAGGTATTAAAAAACAAACAATTAACATCATATCTCAAAAGCTTAACGCCCACGAGTCAAACGGACTACTCTTTATGGAAAGCTACTAAAGTATGGACAAATAAAAGTAATCATCAGGCTCCTCTAAAAATGAAAAACGGGTTATGTTCAAAGACGAACCTCGTCAAAGCTAAAGTATTAGCTGATACTTTGAAACCGTTTTTGCAGAAGTCGCCACCAACTCAGAAGATCCACAGCTGAACACAGGTATTAGAAGAGGTTCAGAACATCTAAAATATAAAAAGACCACCATAAGAGAAATAAGAAAATGTATTCATAATGACATAAAGGAAAAAAAGTCCCCTGGATATGACAAAATAAATAGGAAACTCTTAAGAGATCTACCTGTGAAAGCTATTGAATATCTAAGAAACATCTTTAACGCTATGTTCAGACTAAACTATTTTCCTAAAGTTTGAAAAGTAGCTGAGATTACTGCGATTCCGAAACCAGGCAAAGACGCATCAAAAGCAGAGTCTTATAGACCAATCCGTCTACTCCCTGTGATCTCAAAAGTCTTCGAGAAGATATTAAAAATTAGACTATTCCCACTACTAGAACGCAGTAACACCATTCCAAATCACCAATTTGGTTTTCGAAGGAGTCACTACACAATACAAGTGCACAGAGTTCGCACAAAATTCTAAAGGACATTGAAGATAATAAATTTTGTATTGGACTCTTCTTGGACGTGGAAAATGCTTTTCACAAGGTTTGGCATAAAGGACTCAAATGGAAACTTAACAATGTATTCCCTCAAAACATAGCCCATCTATTAATATCGTATATCACAGGTAGATACTTCTTAGTAAAATACTCAGACGAATACTCAACCCTTAGAAAAATAAATTCGGGAGTTCCACAGGGAAGTGTGCTAGGACCATTATTATATACCCTATACACAACAGGCATACCATATCCCACTCACAATTCGTCGATGATTGTAACTTTCGCCGATGACACAATACTCCTAAGTGCTAATAAAAACATTAGTACTGCCACATCCATGTTTCAAGTAGACTTTAATAAAACACTTGACTGGCTTAGAAAGTGGCATATTAAAATAAACAAAAACAAAACAGTACAAGTTATATACACTACTATCAGTCGTACTCTCCCTCTCGTTGAGTTCAGTCGCAAGCGCGCATGGTTTTTATAAATTTAGTGAGGTACAACTACAACAACAACATTTTCGTAGCAGTGTCGTTTTTGTGGGTCGTGTCTACTCATTGACAAATTTGTTATTCTCCTTTGTTTTTTTTTTTGTTTTCATTCGTTATCTTAAAAGATTATTATCATTATCTTTGTTCACCGTCGTAGACGTGACTATGTGTGACACTAACGTTGGCGTCAGTAAAATTGTCTCCTGGCAGGCACGCGATAAGTGGAGAACTGTATCTGCTTCCAAAAGAAAGGCGCTCTCGCCCGAAATACCAAATAAGAAGGGGCCTTTCGCTAGAGCTTCTTTGCCTTCCTCTTCATTATCTGAAAAAACATTAACAGCCGATGAGGACGAACCCACTCAGGCTGAACAGTCAAGTAACGTCGTATGGCAAGATGACCCGAATATGTCAAACAACACTCTCAATGGAAATCACTTCCAGATTCTTGTAGCTATGGAAACCCAGGATACTCCAGAAAACCCTTAGAGACCATCCCCTATGGAACAGGTGAAAAAAAAAAATTCAAACCCCCTGCAATCTTCATTCCCTTGGTGGAAGACATTGAAACCATGCGAGAACTAATTGAAAAAACCATAGGTAGTAATGATTATTCCTACAAAGCTGGACGTGACTGCAAGTACGCATTATGCTGCAGAACAGTGATCACTCCAGAGAGCTGGTAAAGATATTCTGTGAAGAGGGAGTCTTATTTCACTCCTATCAGTTGAAAGAAAAAAAGGCATATCGTGCGGTTATTAAAAACTTGCATTATTCCACCTCTATTCAATACATCATTAGGAATCTCCACGAACTTGGTCACGAAGTGAGACACATCGCCAACGGAAAGTCCCGCATTACCAAAGTCTATGTCGATATTCTTTGTTGATCTTGAGCCACCAAATAACTAAAAAGTGTTCGAAGTCAAGAAACTTTGTAATGCTATGGTTTATATAGAGCCTCCTAGAAAATTTTACGACTTGGTACAATATCATCGCTGCCAAGAATTCGGGCACACTCAAAGTTTCTGCAACAAGCCATAGCGGTGTGTGAAATGTGGCGAAGGCCACAAATCAACTGAGTGCATGAAAACAAGGGAATACCGTAAGACCTGAGTCCATTCCAATGAAAACCATATGGCTTCCTATAAAGGATATAGGGTATATCAGGCTACTGTTCAGAGAATTAATGCTGGGAGGAAAAAGCCAGTATCTCAGTACCACCCATCGGCACTTTCAGTACAGCAACAAGTCAACTCGTTCTGGCACTCCAGCAGCCGCTCCACATATGCTAGCGTAACTAGGGGTAACCTTACTTCCCAGCCAGAGATTCCTCTTGAGAACCCAAATACGGCTAGTAATGCAACGAATAGTGACTCCAGCTTCAGTGAAGAGGGAATCCTGAAACGTGTAAGGCTGATGATTCAAGAAATGGTAAACACGCTTACTGCCCAATTCACCCAGATGATCTCCAACGTCTTGTCTAAATCATGCAAGTAAATCTCAGGATGACTACATGGAATGCTAATAGCCTATGCAAGTATAGGCCAATTGTTGAAAACTTTCTCAAAACTAATAATATTGACGTTCTACTGTTTCTGAATCCCATCTAAATTCCTTATCCTACTTTAAAATACAGGGGTACGATCTTATCACTGCAAACCATCCAAGTGGTGGAGCTTGTAGTGGTGCAGCAATTCTAATCAAATCAACTTTAACATTTTCTGAACAAGCTTCGATCAGTCTTGAGTGGTTCCAAGCTTCAATAGTCAATGCCCTCTAGGAGATATTACTTTAGCAGCAGTTTATGCACCTCCTAGGTACAAGGTTTTGCAGTCAATGTTCCATCATGTCTTTGATAGACTGGGCCAGAGATTTATGGTATGTGATGATTTTAATGCAAAGCACCCTTGGTGGGGTTCCAGACTTTGCAATCCAAGAGGAGTTGCTTTGTATAATTGTATGCCTACCACGCAACTCACTAGTCACTCCACAGGTGAACCAACATACTGACCCACAGACCCAGAAAAGATCCCAGATCTTTTGGGTATTGCTCTCAGTAAAGGCATTGATCCCAACAAAATCTCTACTGCACCTTTTCATGACCTCTGCTCTGATCACTCAGCCGTATTAGTCAACATAGATATCCCCATTGATGTTGTACCCAGACCTGTTAAATTCATTAGAAGAAACACCAACCTAAATATATATCACTCTTGGATTGAACACACAATTGACTCAGACACTCAGCTTAACTCTGGTACCGATATTGAATCAGCATTACAACACCTGACTTTGAACATCCACGAAGACGCAACCTACTCTACTCCTTCTCCCTCCCGAGTAATACAGTATCCTAAACACGATCTCCACCACTGGTCTACTGAGATTGCTAGCATGGTCCGAGAGAAGAGAAGACTTCGAAGAGTTTGGCACCTCAGTAGAAATCCGAGGGACAAAACGGCGCTCAACCGAGCAACGAAGAAGCTGATAACAGTGATTAACGAGCCAAAAAATAAGGCAACTTTACATTTCCTTGAAAAAGCTGAACCAGGGAGTGCGGAATACAATCTATGGAGCGCGACAATATACCTTAAAAGGCCAACAAAGAGAAAGATGTCTCTTCAGAGTCATAGTGGTGCCTGGTGCAGGTCCGGCGAAGGCAAGGCTCAAGAGTTTGCGAAGCACCTTGAAGCAACTTTCACTCCGTTCAACTTCTGCTCTCTGATGAACAAGAGACAATCTAGTTTATTGACTCTGCATGTCAGATGGATCTCCGAATACGTCCAGTAGAACTCCGTGCCTTGCCCATCAAAACGCTGTTGTTACTTGTTGCGATCTTTAATGGCATTTTGAGGCTCAGTCACTTCCCTGCAATGGAAGTGTGCTGAGATCATCATGATTACCAAACCAGGGAAGCCAGAGCACAAGCTAAGCTCCTACCGACCAATTAGCCTGATAGCGATTCTTTCGAAGATGTTTGATATTCTTAAGTCGACTGCTCCCGCTCCTGGATGATGGACGAATGATTCCCGATCACCAATTTGGCTTCAGGAGATTACACAGAACACCTGAGCAGTGTCACAGAGTGGTTCAACACATTTTGCAAGCATTCGAACACAAAAGGTATTGTTCGGCATTATACACTTCTGTTCTTCCGACTCCAAGCGAAGGCAGTACAATGATGGCTACATATGCTGATGACACAGCACTCCTAACATCGAACAGCGATCCAAGTGCTGCCTCATCAATTTTGCAGTGCCATCTAAATCGATTAGAACCATGGCTTAAAAAGTGGAATATTGATGTCAACACAGATAAATCTACTCATGTCACCTTCACTCTAAGACACACATCCTGTCCCTCAGTCCAGCTAAACGGGAACAACATACCTAAGCACACCTCGACCAAATACCTTGGATGACACATGACAGGCGCCTAACATGGAATCCACACATTAAGCTCAAAAGGAAACAATTAAATCACAAACTATATAGGATGAAATGGCTCATGTGGCATAGCTCCAAATTAAGTATTAGGAACAAGATCTAAGTCTATAAAACTATCCTTAAGCCAGTATGGACGTATGGAATTGAACTATGGGGAACAGCATCAAAATCAAATATTCAAATCATCCAAAATTTTCAATCCAAGCTTCTGAGAAGGCTTGTAGGAGCTGAATGGTATGTCCGTAACGCAGTCATTCACAACGACCTATAGATTTTGACGGTGAGTTCATAACTTGAACCACAACTAACATGTCAATTTTATTTCATTTCATTTGTATGATCTCCTTCGGGAGAGTAGCAAATAAAAATTTTAGTTTTAAAAAAAAATATATATATACACTACTAAGACTAGATTCACACCAATCCATATAAATATTTAAGGAGACGACGTAACCATTCAAAAAGAAGCCAAGTACTTAGGATTATATATTGACAGTATACTACACTCGAAACACCATTTACAAAAACAGCGTGACCAAATCAAAATGAAAGTAAGACAACTGCACTGGCTGCTCAAACCAAATTCAAACATTTCACTTGAAAACAAGCTAATAATCTATAAGACAATTATTAAACCAATTTGGACATATGGGGCCGAAATATGGGGAGTTGCCAAAAAATTAAATATAAAGTTAATCCAGAGGCAACAATCAAAAATTATTCGCACCATCACAAAAGCCCAATGGTATATCACCAACACGGACCTTCATCGAAACCTACGAATTGCGACAGTATTTGAGAAAATAACCAATTTAAGCAGAAAATACCAAACTTTCCCAGCATACGAACGATGGTGTGAACATATTACCATTAGAAGAACTAACTCGGCAACGAAGGTTAAAATGGGTGAGACCACTGGACCTCACATAACACATATTACTTCATTACATTACTTACTCATTGTTAATTGGTGTTATCTTTAATTGTTTATTTATTGTTAAAATTCATGTATTGTTAAATTCCAGTCACAACACTACTTTACTTTACTAATTGTATTTTTCTATAAAAGACAATGTACTCTTCTTTTGGGAAAATTAAAATAAAAAAAATTCTCAACAACTGCAGGAAAAAAAAAGCATTTAACATAGTTCTGTATCGTTCTGCATTGACTCTTCGACCATTTTCTAGGAAAAATTATGGACCAATCACTCCACTAGCACGAATTGCACACCACACAGTGACTTTATCTGCATGTAATGGTGTCAATACAGTTTCGTATGAATTTTCACTCCAAATTCTGCAACTCTAATTCAATAATGTCGTCCATTAATTAATTTTAATTTTCTCTCAGTATTCACAAATGAGTACTAATTTTGATAAAACAATTTAACAATTTCTAAACCTTGTTGAAGCATGTATATTTTGTATATTGACATAAGAATGTCAAAATATAATACACGGTGTTGGCATTATAACCATTTTAAATCCCTATTAGAAAAGACGTTACTTGAAAATAATTATTAAAAAATTATTTAACAAAAACCGAAAAAATTTTGGCACTTTATTAAGTTTTTCAATTACTTTATACGTATGTAGGTACGTGTGTGATTCGTAGAGTATCACAGTATAATTTCCCTAGTCCGTTCACTCGCTAGTCCGGACATTCGCTAACCCGGACCATTGAATGTTTCGGAGAGTTTATAAATTTTACCTCTACAGTCCGGACTCAACACAAAGTTTGGCTTTATTCTCTCTTTCCTTGTAATATTCTCTTTAGTTTTATTTTGGTAAAGAAAAAAAGATAAGTTCATGTCAATTTTGCTGTTTTTGAACGTTATTTTCCCGTTAGTCGAAAACCACCAAAAAGAAACAATGAATGAGTGAGTAAGAAAGAATGCCGAAGTTCATGAAGGAGCATTAACTTGGATGAGATTTAGTTTGGTGAAGAATTTTGTATAGTTAAGAATATATGATGGCACCAAAAAATAAACGGCAACACAAAAATATCGCGGCAATGTTGTGCTCATTGTCAAAATTGCCTCGAAGTGTGGCCTCACTAAGAACAACTACGAGAAGCTCACCGAATCGAAGGAGAAGTATGACGAGCGTGGTTTGAAAATTTTAAATTTTCTATGCAATCACATTGGCTCACAGATGCCTGAAGCTGACAGTGAAGCCATGGGTTGCCAACAAAGAGAAAATAAGAAATTTTGTTACAAAAGATATACAAAGATCGGGTAACTTAAATTTTGTACGAATTCTAAATGGCATATTAAAAATCAACATAAATAATTTAGCAAAAAGGGAGATTGTAAGACAAGCTGAACATCCCCAGATGGAAGAAGCATTGTTGACATGGTTTATTCAGCAGCGAAATTACCATGTACCAACTTCAACCAATTTATTTAGAAGCAAGGCTAAATACTTCCACAAGGAAATTGTAGGAAGAGGTGATTTTCATGCCAGTAACGGCTATTTGCAAAGTTAAATCTCGAAATGGGATGAAGTGTTTAAAAATGTTATTTTATTTTTAAATGCAGTAAACAATAGAGCTGCAAATTTAGGAAAAGAATATAGTGTTCAACAACAAATAGCCTCGTATTTTAAGAACTATATGTTGTTTTATTTAGTCTTTACTTTTTAAATGAATATGTTTATGATAATTAAATGAATATCAATTAAAAGTTATGCCTATACAAATTGTGTGTATTACCTTGTGTAATGTTTTAATTTTATACCGTAGTCCGGACAATTCAGTAATCCGGACAGTGGTCGAAACTATATGTGTCCGTACTAGGGAGGTCAACATCCACCAGTAATTAATGCCATTGGAATGCTTCGAGAGTTTTTTCTCTCAATTGACAAGTTCTCAAAAGAAGTGGAAACAATAGAGTCTGTGGTTGTGAAGACCATGGACATAGCAGCGTACAGTCGAAACAACATTTTTAGACCACTTAAAGTGGTCTATGAATCCTTTTTTAAGAGGCATGAGTCCGGTTAATTGCAACAAAAACCTTGCATTTTCGCTGTCTCAAGAGGAACTGATTGTATTCCGAAGCAATGGTGTTACATTCCAATGGAAATGGAAAGCAGGAGGCCAACGTGGTTAGGATGGCGATGGACATTAGAAAGGGTGTTCAATATACTACTGCGCAATAGAACCCAAGATAATGTAAAAGCACTTTTTCAAATTTATTGGAACATAACATACAAAAAATAATTATTAATTAAAGGCTATTTACAAAGCAGTAGTTCTGATCGCCGCTTATGCTCTTTGTTTACATTTGCTGCTAAGTACCCAAGAAGAACTTGAAGAATAAAGTTGCGATTGCACCGCTAGCTTTGTATGAAGTCCTAACTCTAACCACTTAAAAATATGAAAAAAAATACAAATTCATTTAAACGAGTCCGATTAACGCAGCTGTTTCCTCCTATCCATTTCAGAAGTGGTTAAAATTCTTTTGCTGCAATCGGCTGCGACGAAAGAATCGTCGATTTCTTAGCCAGGGCAGGAGTCGTTTCAGTTCAGCAGCTTGGGTCGGTTGTGAAGACGCTGTGGGTTGTGGTGGTGGTATTTGTGGAATTACATTGGCCGATGGGAGATCTTGGCTTTTCTTGCGAAACCTTTGCGTTGAGTCTTGACTCACTAATGGATTTGGGAACAGATCAGATGGACTCATGAAATTAAACCTATAGACATCGTCGATCGTCTTATCCGTGATACCGCTTACTGAATCTTGTATGACACGTGGAAAGCGCTCTACTGCTTGCATAGCCTGTTCGAAAGGTGTCGGTTTCATAGCTTTAGTTATTTCACTTTTAGTACTGCTACTCTGTTTGGTTTTTTTCGACTTTGCACCCAAGTGCAAAGATCGTTTTGGTATTGGCGCTGGCTGCGTTAACTTCTGTAAGTTAGGTTCTATATACCAAGAGAAGTTGAGCGGCATTACATGACGTTTTTCTTGAACAACTAGTTCCGGTTCCACTGCGACTACTGCCTTATTACCACGTCCTATAAAAGGAGCCGGTCGCACGAGATTACTAGCGATTTCATTGAACCAGGCAAGGTGCTCCACCGAACGTTTTTGACGTTCATCATCCTTCAAATATTTTTCTGGCGATGGATCCAGTGCATTGACCAGACCGACGTTGTTTTGCTTTTGCAGCTTCGGCTTGTAAATGGTCACAGTCGAGCGTTTGTGGCGACCGACCCTGGCAACGCTAAAGGCGGCGCTACTTCTACGTTCCTCGTTCTGCTCGAATTGCTGAGCATTTCGCACAAAGAGATTGCAGCTGGGTCCTTGTATAAGTATCTCAAATGGTATGTCTAACTTGCGTGCATTGATCTGCATTGTGACGATACACTGCGTATCCGAGTTTTCGTTATTGCACTCGCACAAACACTCCTCGCCGCAATAGAAACCAAGGCAGCCACAGTGCTCGCAAAGAGCTTTACAATTTCGTTCATGTTTGCGTTCTACAGTTGGACTGCTTGAGCGCCATGACCCAGCTGCAGAGACTGTCGTTAGTGTCTTCTCCATTGCCGCGGAGTTCGGTCCAACTGATATGATCTCCGCCGTCGAAATGACCACCAGCCACACGAGTAGTAAACCCACAGTGTATAAAATAAAATTAAGTTGCGAAATTGGGGCCATTTTAATTACAGATGTGGTACATCCAGCGCCGAGTGCTACTCGCTTGCGTTTTGACATAATTAATACGCGTGTTCCACTTTATATGCGGAGTCGGCTCAATGTTGCGCAGAGTTGTTTTCATTTCGTTGTGTCGAATCTGAAACTTTTTCGTGACAGAAACTCAATTTCTCATTTTCAGTATCGTTTTTTTTTTCTCTGGTGTTTTGTTCTTTAGAATTTGCTGATTTAGTGGAAACCCGTTTTCTATTTATGAGACTAGCCGAGAATTTATAATTCATACTATGCTGGCTGATCTTGAGAATTAAGCAAGTAAAGCGAGCGTAGTCTGACCTTGAACCCACAACGTGTGTCTTCGGTTTTATAGTTACAAATTTATTTTAATTGAACTGTTTTCAGAACAATAGTGCCGCCTAAGAAAACACCCGCAAAGCCAGCTCTCTCTTATGTATCAGAAATGCATCTTCAGCGACGTTTACCCTTGCCTTTCTTGCCGCCGCCGCCACCACTACCCCCTGTCTGATGCACCTGCTGCTGCTGTTGGTGAAATGAATCGCTGCCCTTGTTTTGACGCGTCTTAAGCTGTGGTATTTTGCTGCTCACATAAACCATAAGAGATTCGCGTGTTGGAAAATCATTGTTGACAAGAGAGCCGTCATCGTTGCGCAATTGCACGCGTATACGCCCGCGGTATTGCAGTTCCTACCAATAATAAAAAGTTATCAAAATTTAATTGTGTTGACGTCACATCAGCCCTTCTCACCCTGCTCATCTCACGACAGTACTGTTTATTCTCCACCGCGAATCTCAAATTAGTCACCGAAAGCACATCGCGTATTTCCACATAAGTCGGATTCTCAACACAACTCTCTTTGGCCAGGCGACGTCCTTCCAGGCGTGTCTTTTTGCTATTTAAGTAGGCGGGGTAAATGCAAATCCAACTGGTTGCGAAAAAAATTCTTTATTACTTCGTCCACAAACGTGTTAAATTAAGTTTTTTGATTACCGCTCCAGTTCGCTATGCTTTTTATTCGGATGCCAATTTGTGCGTACGGGAGGCGAGGCTGCCATTGCCATTTTTGTCTTAAATTTGTGCTTTTCTTGCTTTTTGCTAACCAAAGAGTGAAAATTGAACCCGATGAAACACAATTTTGTTTGCTGCCGTCCCACGTCAAAGGCATTTCGTTAGTGCTGGACGAAACATCGATGTAATAGCGATACATCGATATTTTTCCCGATATTTCCGATGTTCGAGGTTTTCGAATACATTCCCATCACTGACAAAAATAACGCACGAAAGCTAACTGTATGAGAAAGTTAAGGATAATTGTGTTGGAAGTCGTGAAAATGGAGAAGTATTTGAAGAATTCGAATGGCAAAGGTATTTAGAATGTTGCAGTAGCATTCTCAATTGTGTGTGTGTATTTTCATCATATATATAAATATGTTCTTATATGTAGATTCAAATAATGCGAAGCCGATTGAGGTGGACAATGAACCAGAAGACGAAATTCCTGTGAAGCGGACAGAATATGGAAGATAGTGTGGAATTTTTTTAAAGTCAAATGATAGCAAGACAGTAAAATGCTTGAAATAAGGGAATATATATCAAACTAGCAGCAAGTCACTTTTTGAATTTTTGGAAGTGAATAAATTTCATAAGATCCAGAAACAGAGATAACTTATTCTTAATTAGCTGAATTCAACTTCGATTTTTTGATTACATAGCGCAAAATATGCATTTTAAATCAATTTTAGTTATTTATTGAGTCATTTATTTCTTTATTTCTAACAGCCCAAACGAATAATGTATTTTATTCATTAAAAGTCCCACCAAAAACAATACAAGTAATTGTGGGATTTGTAATAAAAAAAAAAACTTGTTCCTCATTCATTAAAAAATCGCGCCAACCCTATACATTTTCGTTTTTCGCTATCATTCCCACAACAATATCAATATAATCAAAATAAAAATGGGTGACGGCAATCAAAGCAACCAAAACAAAGGTGATTACAGAAATTCCTTTTCAAGCTAATTCGCGCCAATAATTCGCGTTCAGTAATTAGCAGAATGACGTTGCTAAACAGCGGCCTGCGCTGCTACTTCGATGTTAATAGCAGAAAAGTAATATATTCTTATAGCTTCTACTTATTTGAAAAAAGCTCAAACAGCTTTTGAGAGAAATGTAACCTCTATATGAATGAATACTCTTTGTCCAGAAAGGTCGAGTTGACTCCATTTTGGCTCTTCGTCAATATTTCAATAGAGAAAATATGGAGTCAAGCTTGAGCCCGTTATATTACTGAAAGGTTAAACTTTACATCAAAATATCGGCTTTGATTTTTGCAGATCTCAAATTATGAGTTTAAAAGAATGCACACTAATATTCCTCTGCGTCCCTGCAATGTCCACTGAAAGCGAACGAATGTTCAGCAAAGCTGGATTAATAGTCAGCGAAAAAAGAAGTTCGCTTAAGTCTAACCATGTGGATATGCTCATTTCTAACAATAAAAATTAAGGGATCTCAAAATATTAATTAAGGCATATGTATAATATATATATATGTATATGTAAATATAGTGCAAGCTGAGCCGAAGGTGATGGCGAATTGCTTGCATTACGAGTAATATAACGAGAAAGCTTAAGCTAGCATGCCACGGTCCCTCATTGTAGTATCAAGCAGTTGTGTGCGTGTGTGATTGAAGCAGCCTTACTGCAGCTATATCGTTCATTTCATGGTAAATTTTGAAGTGAGCAGACATGAGCGAAAATGAAAACAATGACAGACGAATATGTAATTGCGATTATGGCTGTGTGTTTACAAAAGAAATTTAAAAAAAAACACTGAAAAAGATAAGAATGCGGATGGAAAAGTGCCAAAAAATGCATGCATCCAAATTTATATATATACGTATTTATTTACTGAAAATTATAGAAATATATTTATTGGAAATTTATTTATATATTTGTTAAATGTAACACTTAAATAATAAATGAAATAAAAATTATTGAATTGAAATAATATAATGACGATTCAAAGCAATTTTCCACCCCTTCACTTTTTCCGAATCCACCAGTTGCTTCAATTCGCTTCTATAGATTGTCCGCAGCACATTCATTTTTTTCTAGCCGACGGTATTTCAGAATTATGTCACCCACGTGCTAAGTCTGCACTTTGCAAACAATTTCTTTCATATATACTTTACTTGTGCAGGCGTAAATGAGATAGAGATACAAAAAGCAGCTGGGAGAGTGGTCAAGAAGAAGTCAAAGTGGAATGTTTGGAAAGGGAAATATCTAATCGATTCAGATATTGCTTCAAGCAACGTACGTGACACGCGCACATCATATTTCACTAACACTATCAACTGCTTTAACTGCAATGAAGGACCGTGGCGTGGCCGCTTTAGCTTACTCGCAACGCAAGCGATTCTTTGAGCTTCGGCGCAACATTCACTATTTTTGAAATCTAAGATCACTTGTGAATGGATCAGGATTTTGTTTTTTTTTTAACTCTCTTTTGTTATGCATTATTTGTTAAATTTGTTTTTTGTATTCCATAAGTATAATTAATAATTTTAGTAGTTGATTAATTAACAATTGTTTCTATTTACATTTAGGGTCTTCACGAAACGCCGCATATGTGTTATATATGTTTTATTTTTATAACTTCGTGAACAAACTGACCGTAGCTCCATACAAACATGTTAACAATGTCATATACTAATCACACAATTGAGTGTGATAAACTTTATAACTTTTATAAAGTTACAACTATAATCGATTTTGTAATACATCGATTCTTCTCCAGCACTACATTGTGTAGTAGTGACTTCAAAGCAGCACGTTGCCAGATTGTCCTATGGATCGGAATTTGAATTGAGGCATGGCTTCAGACTTTTTTATTCAAAAGCATTACAAAAAATGTACGTAAAACGCTTTCAATAACTCAACGTTCAAATAAACAACTGATGCTGATGCTAAATGCTGAATCTTGGGTAAAAGCAGAATGATGCTGTCTAAACTCATTATTTATGCCTGTGGTTGTTGTTGTATTTAATTGTTGATTTAGCCATGAAAAATTTACATGGTTGCTCAAAAAAAATTCACATTCATGGCCTTTTTTTTGGTGTTTTTTAAGTGTGTTTTTGATTTTGAGTGCCGTTAATTTTTTATGCGCCAAAAGTTTGGTGAAAATGCCTACCGAAACAGGTAAGTTAGATTGCGTTTTGTTTTTTTTTTTAATTTACGTAAATTTATTTTACATAACGACGGTTCCATTGTTTTTCTTCCGGAAACTCGTGATGCCAGTGAAGTACGCCCGGAGTGCACACCTGAGCAGCCTTTTTGAAATTCGTGTTTTTTTTCCTAACTTCGTGTCTCTTTGCTTTTCAGCAGCTCCATAGACATGGGAAATGTAGGTCTGTCCATTCACAAGTTTGCCTTGAAAAATTACGGAGTTCCTTCTTTAGCATCTTTTCTCCAAAAATTTCCATATCGTTTATACAATTCTGTTGAGGGACTATTTGACTTGCTAGATAAGAAAGAATACAACGTACGTATTCTTTAAGCGCCAGAATAGAAGAGAAGCACTTTAATAAGTTCAATTCAGATTTTACATTAAAAGTAGTTAACATTAGTGCATTTCAAAACATAGTCATATTATTACTTATGTTATTAACATTACATTTTACTTATTACATTTTAACATTCCACTTTAATGTTGATAACAATAAGTTCTTCTAATAATTCATAAATGAACAAACAAAATAAAAAAAATTCATACTTATACAAATTATTTGCTTATCTTAGTTCTTGTGTAATCCTAGTAATTGAATGCATTTAATATGTTTGACTTTAGCAAGGTTTTTTGTTAGTATGTCAGCTGTCATATCATTAGTGGGACAATAATTTAAATTAATAATTTTCTTTTTATATATCTCCCTAATATAATGATAGCGAATATCTATATGCTTGCTTCTGGAATGATAAACAGGATTTTTAACTAGATTTTGCGCGCTCAAATTATCTTCAAAAATTTCGATTGTTTCAATCTTTTTGTTCAAATACATTTCATTTAATATTTTCTAATATATACAGCTTCTTTTGCAGCAAGCGAAAGAGCCATTTATTCAGCTTCGGTGCTGCTTAAGGCTACTGACGATTGCTTCTTGCTCTCCCATGAGAACACACAGCCACCAAGCATGAACGGATATCCTGTAAAGGATTTCCTATCCGTTGAGTCGCCACCCAAGTCAGCATCGACGAAACCTACGACTCCTTCGCCGGTCCGCTCGTATTTGAGCTTTACGTTTATTGTTGATTTCAAATAACGTATTTCGCTGCTGCCAGATGCTCGTTATGTGGGTCTGTATTTAGCTGCGACAACTTGCATACCGAGTGTAAGATATCAGGCCGTGTCGTGATAGCTATGTACATTAGTGATCCGATGAGCGATTGGTACTCGGTTTGGTCAACTGGTTTGCATGTTTCCTTATGGCACTGCACTTGAAAACCTGGTACCAATGGAACTACTGCTTTGCGACAGTTCTCGAAGTTGTATTGCTGCAAGAGTTGTGTAATGTGTTGCCGTTGGTTAATGAAAATGGTACCTCTTTCACCAACCCTTTCCACCTCATGCCCAAAAAATGACTAATAGGGCCTTTGTCGACTATCTGGAATGAATTAGAAATTTTTTGTTTGATATTATTAAGCTCGATTTTATCCGAACTGGCCAATAATATGTCATTCACATATACAGTCACGATATTAATATTGTTGTCCTCATTCCTTGTGTACACACATGGTTCACCTTTGCATGGTGTGAAACCAATTTTTTTGAGCATCGTGTCCAGTGTCATGTTCCACATTCTACCGGACTGCTTTAGCCCGTATAATGATTTCTTCAGCTTCAGGACTTTGTTGCCAGGGACTTCAAACATTTTCGGTTGCTTCATATAAACGTCATCAACTAGTTGACCATTTAAGTATGCTGTTGACACGTCCAGCTGATGCACGTACAACTCCATCTCCGCTGCCAACGCCAATACCATTCGAATTGTAGAGTATCTTACTACAGGTGAAAACGTCTCCTCATAGTTTAAACCAAATGTTTGTGAACAGCCTTTGGCAACTAGCCTTGCTTTATACCGCTCGATTACGCCTTTGCTGTTCTTTTTCAGTGTAAATACCCAACGATTTCCAATGGCCTTGTGATTACGAGGAGGGTCCACAAGCTCCCACATATCATTTTCGATGAGTGCATTAAATTCATTTTGCATTGCGTTCCTCCACTCATCTGCTTGCTTGCCAGACAATGCCTCTTCGACCGTTTGCGGCTCCACGACGGTACTCCTCATCAAATTCATGGTATTGTATTGTTTTTTAGGTCTGCCCCGTAATCCTGTCTTAATCTTTCTTGGATGACCTGGTCCTCGTCTCGGTTTAACCTCGTTGCTGCTCTCTTCAGTTGAATCTGACTCGACATCCTCAGTCCCAATTGCCTTTTCATCTGTTATGTCATCTAAAATTTGGTCGTAATTTTCGGGCGTGTCGTTTACCAAATTTCGTTCTTCTTTGTGGTTAACAGATTGGGCGGCATCTGGACGATTAGTGCTTTTACTAGGCTCGTTGTTAAGTTCAATACTAATACTCTCGGTGGTGTTTTCCACAAAGGAAACAATGATGATATTGTTGCTGCTTTTATCAAATAATCGATAAGCCTTCGACCTATCATCGTAGCCAACCATTATGAGTTCTCTCCCCTTTGCGCGGAACTTCTTATGCTGAGTCTTGTCCAGTGCTACAGCTAAACAGCCAAATATTCTGAAATGACTTACGACAGGCTTGTTTCCATTCATACTGACTAAAGCACTTGTAGGTGACCGGTTTCTTATATATGCTGCTGTATGTACTGCTTCAGCCCAAAATTTTTCAGGTAAATCTGCGTTTGTCAGCATACAGCGAGCCATTTCCACCAGCGTTCGGTTGAACCTCTCAGCAATTCCATTCTGTTGGGGAGTATGGGGAACGGATAATTGACGAACAATACCATTATCTTTTAGATATCTTTTAGATATCTAATCTTTTAGATACTTACTGACTTTACGTCGGACTGTGTCTTTCTCAATTATGTGTATTTGGCGCGACTTAGCATGAAAAGGAATTTCTGTGTATCACCTTTGTTTTGTTTGTTTTGATTGCCGTCACCCATTTGTATTTTTATGTATTGATATTGTTGTGGGAATGATAGCGAAAAAGAACATGTATTGGTTGGGCGCGATTTTTTAATGAATGAGGAACATGATTTTTGTTATTGCAATTCCCACCACCCACATGTATTGGTTTTGGCGGGACTTATCAAACCATATCAAACCAGCTGCGCTACTGCGAATACAGACAAACAATACATTTTGCCTTTGACCACCCAACAACAAAGCGTGTGACATTTCTTTTTTCCTTATTTGCCGAACATAAAGGAACACAAAGAAAAAAAATTTGACTGCGTATATGAATATGTATACTTTTTGCGTGCACGCAAACTTTAACTCATAAACGAAACACGAGCTCGCGGCCTGATAAGCGAAAATTGACTTGTGGGGCGCGTGCGTCTAGACCATTTGTCTTTTTCTTCATTGACGATGGAGGAAAGAACACAACACAAAGTAAGGGTGACGAAATTTGCTTTGCGCGATTGAGACTCGAACTTTGCGGACTGTGCGTATTTCTCGTACAGTCAAGTGCCAAATCTTGAATCACCATAATGAATAACAAAAGTTCAAATTATGGGGATATTCCAGTTATGGAAGATATATTATATTAATTTTTCACTATAAACGCACTCAATTCGAATCATGAAGATATTCAACTTATAAAAGTTTGACCTACGGAAATTCGACGATAGTTAAAAATTTCACTTGGGTTTCTCTGGCTGTTCAATAAATGTGAATTCACTGTACTTTCTGTTGAAATGGATTTTGAATCCTGCTACAACCGAAAATTGTCATCAAGAAGTTGAAGTCAAAAATCAAAACTTGCCATTGTGTGAGTGACCTTGTTGTGTAGGTGTGTTACGTGTATGAGATTGTGTTAGTTTTTATTGTCTGCCTTGCGTGCGAAATGTGATAGGTTTGAGTGTGTTGTGTAGGTATAGTGCGTGTATAAGATTGTATTGGTTTCTTATTGTGTATCACCCGAAATATTTTTGTATAATTTTGTTTTACGATCATGCCTTCTTTTTTTGTTGGCCGCCTGGTATTTTAATATCATTGTATAAATGAATATAGGCGAAATACAAGGCAGCCATGTCTCGATTTTGTTTGTTAAAGAACGATTTCATAAATTAAAGAAAACTCCAAACAATTTGCTTAATATTCTTGAACCTTGCAAATAAAAAACATTTAACAAAAAAATCAAAGAAAGAAGAAAGTGTCTCTGATTTTTGTTTTTATTGTCTTTCTTGTGTATTTATTTTCTTTGAATATCATACTCCCGCCTAATTTGTTTATGCAAACCCAAGCAAACAAACAGCAATATGTTACGCTGAATAAGTTGGAACAGCCAACAATAATGTTGATGTACAGAATTAGTGTCGGATTCTAATCGTTTCTGAAGAATCTCTCCGGCCATATTTTAAGAGAGAAATGTGACCTCTATATGAATAAGTTCTCTCTGGTATGCTATTTTGCTTTGCAATTTTACTATTTTGTAAAATTCTTTTTAATGTGCTTAAACATAACTTTTTAACAATTAAACTATTTTATGCACATTCTACACTACTATAGCTTCCCATTGGTGTATGTTTTATATTACTAAGTTGTGTCTATAATAGCGTTAGCTTGATTTCAAAAAATGTGTTGTCGAATTTATACATAGATAATTTTTCGCAAAAAATGTTTTGATCTGTAAACAACAGCTGATACTGAATCCGACATATGCTGAATTTCCAGTGTAATCACCAGTTTGAGCATCAAGCATTCACAGCTCTAACCGCTGATTCTGAAGCCCAGTGTAAACACACTATAAGACATTCAATTACAGCTATATTAATAAACAAATTAAACCTCCAGCCAATCGAGTGAAAGCGATTGCGTGTTTTCCAAAGGCTGAAAAATTCCCGATTGACGCCGTTTTCTTGGCATGATGAATTTCTTCCTCAAATACGTACCAAACGCCGCACAAACGCTAGCACCGCTGAACGGTGCATACAAACACTCTATTAAAATGACAAAACAACAATTTCGTGGATCCCAGAACTGTTTAAAACTTTTAATGAATGCAAAAGCAATATCAAGCAACTTTACTAACACTGCCTTACTTTCATCAACCGTTTCTCAAGCTAGCACCAATAAAAGAAAATAGCACTAATAAAAGAAATCTCTGAGTTGGAATGAGTGAAGCTAAACGTACTCCATACAGCCTCAAACGGTATGATAGAGCGCTGGGGCATGAGACACTTAAGTCTGCTGTAATAGGCAATTATACTATTCCGTGGATTAAACTGCTACCAACCGTAATGTTAGGACTTAGAACATCCTACAAACACGACAATACCACATAGACAGCAGAGATGTTATATGGGACGACGCTTAG
Organism: Cacoxenus indagator; assembly: GCA_035041755.1. Classification (NCBI taxonomy): domain Eukaryota; kingdom Metazoa; phylum Arthropoda; class Insecta; order Diptera; family Drosophilidae; genus Cacoxenus; species Cacoxenus indagator. The sequence goes on from JAWNKX010001109.1 coordinate 74,484, forward strand.
ATTGCCCGGAGAATTCTTCAGCGATAGCGATACAGCACTTGGTCCACAACAGTTTTTAACGTTTTTTCGAGAATTTGTACATAGTGTTCGTCAAAACCTGCACCACATATTGGCGCGAAAACGAATTTCGTACGCAAAGACATCTAGAACTGCACGCATGTATTTCTACGATCGGACCATGTGAAGAAGGTATTAGAAGCACCATACATTATCCCCTATGAAGTCAAGAGCCAACCCAGTGACCCAGTGAATATTTTAAACGACGGAAATGGAGTGGGCCGAATTATTGCGTCATATTCATACAAGATTTCGTCTCTTTGTCCAGCTGTCGAAAGAGCAATCAATGTTTGGCTGCTTTGAAACGTTACTATGATAAGACAGGGCTATGTGTGAAAGCCATTGAAAAGATTTTTAACTCGGAAGCAGAAGAGACACAAACTCTGGCCTACTTGCATTTCGTTCATAAGGTGATGAGTGCTTTTTACACGAATTGTCAAAAGTATGTAGACAAACATTCTAATTTCTTAGATGCAAATATATTCGCTAAACTAGAATTAACAAATCTGAAAAATTAAGTTGGTTTTGAAATGGTTAAGAATGCTGTATCTTTATTAAACTTGACAGCCGATGTTTTAGTAGATAGCTTATATGAAGAATATAATTTGTAACATCATTCTTGGACGTTATAGTGGTTAATTGTAAAGACACCATTGCACAGAAGTGACTCCAGCTCTTTAAACAGTTTCCAAAAAACCGTGTATAGTTAGATTACGCAAAGCGAACATAACGGGGCTCTCACGAAACAATGCGTATAAGTTTAAGCAATTAAAAGTTTAAGCAATTAAGCTTTAAGTTTAAATAGTTGCTGCTCGTTTTATATTCGGACAAGAATATAGATTATGTGGTTGACCTGTTCACCAAAAACATTCATGAGTCCGCCGAATCAGCCTCTTCATACCGATTCCCTTTTTCCCAAACCCACCTCAGGCTCTTTTAAAACCCGAGGTTCTGGAATTGGTGAGATATGAGCGCAGGCTACGACGTCGGTATATGAGATCATGAAATGAATTTGACAAGGCTGCATGGAGGAGAGGTGCACGAGAACTGAGGCATGAAATGCAAGCAGTGCGATCGGAACATTTTAACATTCTGTTGGCTAATGCGGATCCATTGAAAAAGTCTGGCTTCAATCTATGGCGTGCCACCAAGAGCATCAAACAACAGCCTCACAGACATGCTCCAATCCGTGGGCCTCTAAACCAGTGGCTGCGTACGGAGACCGAAAAAGCAGAAGCATTTGCTAATGAGTTGGAGAGCCACTTCACGCCTTTTAGCCTGGCTGACCCTGGAGACGTTGAGGAAACAGCTGAAGTCCTATCAAGGTGTATCTTTGACCGCAGTCCAACTAAACATGTCACCCCTGAAGAGGTTGTGACTCAAATTCAGAGGCTGAAATTTAAGAAGAGCCCCCGGACATGACCGTATTGACAACAACGTGGTGAAAGCCCTCCCTTGGAAGGGAGTGTTGTTCCTGACGTTGCTGTTCAACAGCATGCTGCGGATTTGCCATTTTCCTACACAGTGGAAGTGTGCAACGATATCTATGATACCTAAACCTGGTACTCCGGAGAACCTTGTCGCATCATATGGGTCGATAAGCCTGTTTCCACCTTTATCCAAAATTTTCGAAAGAATATTTTTGAGCAGATTGTTGGCGGTACGTAGTATTCAAGAAGCCATTCCTGATCACCAATTTGAATGTAGATCGCAGCATGGCATGCCCGAACAACTGCATCGAGTCGTTAATCACATACTAACTGCGTTTGTGACGAAAGAGTATTCCTCTGTAGTCTTCTTAGACGTCAAACAAGCATTCGATAGGATATGAATCGATGAACTTCTGCATAAATTATAGCTGCTTCTGCCTGGCAAACAGTTTGTATTAATGCGAAGCTTTCTTCAAGGACAACCCTTCTCTGTGGCGGGAAGAGACAAAATGCCTACAACTAGAGATGAACATTCGATTATTGCTACTTACGCGGACGATGCGGGAGCTATATTCAACTCTGCCTCTCTGAACGAAGCTGCGGAGAGATTGTCCAGCTACCTGGATAGATTCCACTCATGGGCCAGGCGCTGGAATATAGCCATAAACTCTGAGAAATCAGCTCACTGCACCTTCACATTAAGGCAAGGCGTCTGACCGGTGGTGACTTACAACTCAAGCATCATTCCGCAAATGGAGCAAATCCGGTATCTCCGTCTGATCCTGGATAAGCGTCTTACCTGGCGTGCACACATTAAGGTAGTTACAGCACGCTGAATCCGATCGTATCCTGGATCGTTACCTAAAAGAGCGTAACATTAAACACTACACGTACCAGCTTAAGGAGGACAAAGCTTTCAGGGTAGTGGTTCGCAACCTGGCCAGCACCACCCCCCACACTATTATAAAGGAGGCCTTTTATACCAATATCACCGGAGTGTATAATCCCAACCCCCGCAAATTATTGGAGCAGACACTGAAATGATTGTAAACACACAACTTCTTCTTCATCAATTTTGCCAAAACGCCTAACAATAAGGAGGCTCTGAAAATTCAGCATATAGACAGGCAACGTGTCCTGGTGGAAATTCCAAAAAAGAACCTGACTGTCATCCAGTGCTACAGATGCTTTGGATTTCGGCACACCAAAAATTACTGTCTACGACAGTTGATTTGTGAAAAATGTGGACAAAATCATACTACCACCCAATGTTTGGCTGTGGAGGACCTTCGCTGCATAAATTTTGGTGAGAAACATGCTGCTTGGAGTAATAACTGCCGAGTATTCAAAAAGAAATTAAACAGTCTAAAACCCAATATTTCATTATCGGTGTGTGGCAGCAAGAGGGAAGATTCTATGAGATGAATGAGTTACGTCCCGGCGGTAATGGTCAAGGGAGACACCACATATGCTGACACACTACGTGCAGGTTTGTAGATAACTAGTCATCCGAAGAGATCTTGCAATGTTAAAAACCGAGCTGTGCATCTACAGATCCCTGACAGCATTATCAGATTAGCTCACAGCTAAAGTTGACACAATTACATTAATGTTTAATGAACTGAGGGAGAGCAACCAGTTCCTCAAACAATTATGGCTCAATTTCGTGAATGCCCGTAAATGATGCCCCGTCCACTCAGCCTTGGATTGTTAAATGCTCATGGAATTTCTGGGAATGTTGAGGAACTTAAGCTCTTCCTTACCAAACTTACTGATGTAATGCTAATCACTGAGACATGGCTGCAAACTGGAGTCCAGATACAACATTCACAAGGTAGACCATCCCAGAAACAAGCCTATAGGAGCAGCGGCTGTGCTTATTAAGCAGGAAATCTGCTATTTTTTACAAGAGCCAGGGAGGACAGCGAAATTACAGATGGCCACCATCCATATTTCAACCAGTAGGGGTGAGTTAAAAGTCTCTGCATTATATCTCCCTCCGCATCTTAATTGATTCACTGTAGACCAATCTCGAAAATCCTTTCAGCAGTCTAGAAATAATGTTTCTCATAGGTGGAGACTTTAACGCCAAAAGCAGATTCTGGGGTAACTTTAGGGCGGATACAAGAGGTAGCTGCTTACAGGAAGTTGTGCAAAACTCAACAGCTCAAATCCTGGCAAATGGTCAAGCGACATATTTCCTGTAGGCCCAAAGACACACACCCAGCGCTGCATTCGGATGAGTTGTCTATCAGGACTGAGTATCACCTCCCCTCTGATCATCTTCCCCTTGTGGTTTATTTTGATTCCGCTCCGAAGATAAAAACAATAAAAGAACGACATCTGCCACCTGGAACTGACTTAGCTGCATTTCGCTGAATCTCTAAACTTAATATTGGAAATTCTGATGCTCGAAGACATTGAAGACGATGCTTATTAAGAGGAGACTTAGGAAAGAGTTTTGTCGCACCCGAGACCCTATTGTGGACAGGGTTTTTCGTAAAATGTCGAATAGAGTCAAAAAGCTACTGATGCTCCATAAACAGGAAGAAAATTACAGGTTTTTGTCAAATGTCTCCCCCGGCGACTCCACAAAGCACTCCTTGTGGAAGATGGCGAGAAGGTATAAACAACAGATAACCCCAAAATTTACAATTAAGAAGGCTGACGGATCCTGGGCTAGATCTTTAAGCGAGCGAGCCGAGGCTTTCGCCGAGGAATTGGAAGCTCGATTTCATCCATTTGATACCAGCTCAGTACTCAGCTTTCGCCAGATCCATATGAGACTTGAAAGCGCCGGCCAATTATGCCTCCCGGTTGCTCCCATTACAGCCGAGGAAGTCTTAGCACATATTAAAGGGTTGAACACTAAAAAGGCTCCAGGTGAAGACTGGACATCTTTACACTTAAGGCAATAAGCTGTGCTATTTCTGGGCCTCATTTTTAACTCAGTGCTGAGATTGGGATATGTGCCGAAACAGTCGAAGAAGGCGAGAATTGCATGATTCATAAGGCCGGCAAGAGCCCTTACACCTTAGATTCCTACAATTAGCCTGCTACCCACTGTAGCGAAATTGTTTGAACGCTGTTTGCTGACACGGATCCTGGACTTAAAAAAGGTAAAGCAAATAGTTCCTTTCTTTCAATTTGGCTTTCGTAAGTCCCACGGAACTCCAGAGCAGCTGAACAGGGTGGTTAACTTTATTCTCGGAGGATTTGAGGCTAAAGAGTAAGTGGTGGCAGCGTATCTTGACAAAAAGAGGCTTTCGACCGATTTTGGCACGACAGGCTGCTCAGTAAGCTCAAGAATCTCTTCTCTTCCCTCAACTATGGTTAATCGTGCACAGCTACCTTGATAACAGGACTTTCTCAGTGGTACTGGATGGTGTGGAATCTAGCATCAAGGCTATTCGAGCAGAGTTCCCCAGAGTAGCGTTTTGGGGCCTGCACTCTATACCCTGTTCACGCAGGATCCTCAGGATCTGATCATTGCCACGTTTGAAGACGACCGGCTAACCTCGTCAGAAACAAGTGCATTTATGAAGCCACGGACGCACTGCAGCAATACCTACTTATTTTTGAAAACTGGACACCACAGTGGAACATTTGCATTAACAAAAGCAAATATGCCAATGACGTACGCCTTACGGCCATATTTCTGTCCGGGAGTTTTCAGTGGAAACCAGCTGCTGGAACAACATTCATGTTACAAATACTTGGGGATAGGCGGCTAACGTTTAAAACGCATAGTTCAATTATCACGAAATCCTTAAGAGGAGACAGAAGATTGAGATATTGCTTTGGTTTTTAAACAGCAGGAATAAATTGTACTTTAGAAATAAGGTGCACATTTACAAAACAATAATTGCTCCTGCTTGGTGATACGGCTTGTAGGTGTATGGCATAGCATCGAAATCAAATATCACGAAGGTGAGAGTTACAGGCCACGACATTGCGTACTTACTGGTGGCCCGTGGTTCATACGAACGGCGGACCTTGAGAAGGACTTAAAAATACCGAAAATTGGCGATGTGATTAATCTTTCAATTTCATAGAAAAAATTGCATAAAATTTCCCGACTTGCCCGTTTAAATTATAACGAAGTCGCTTAGACTGTCATATTGCTACAGCGACCATTATTTCCATTAAATTTAGTCTTTGCTATTACAACGACCAAAACCAAAAATGAATCTAAAAAAAAAACCGTACGAATATGATCAGAGCGGTGAAATCGGCGCGTAAAATCAAGTCTGTTAATTTGCAAGTACTTTACAATAAAAAATTAATTAACAAATGCAAGCAATTTATATTACGAAAAAATTATTGTTCGTCGCCTTGACAAAAGTGATTTGACCAAGGAGCTAGGTCTAAGGAATTCAACAATGACGACTGGCATTACAAAGACGACTGTTGAATCCGTGCACAATAATTATTTAAATACTTTAATATAATATATATAGACATTATGAATATATATATAGAATATATAGACATATGGTAAAGACGAATATTGATTGGTAAAGCCAATAAGTTTGCAAATACCTAAAAATAGAACACCATATCTGGCTGAGAGCTGCCATGCTGTTGACATACTGAAAAATTTAATTGTTCGACTGATATTCACTATAAGAAGATATGACCGATTTATACAATCGCAGCCATGTCAATCAAAAATAGGAGTCTATTTAAAAGTAATTTTTCTGAGCTATTTGAAGAACTTCGGTTTTAAGTCTTTGTTTAGTACGGATCTATTTTATCAGTATAAAATAAACAATTTGTTATGATTTCTCATAAAAAAGTCATGTGTGAATATCGCTTACAACGACTATCGGTTGCTATCTATTGCCTAAATTTGCTCGTCCCTTGAATGTCGTTATAAACGATTTCGACTCTATAGATAAATATAGATAATTTATATTCTTCTAAAAAACTACCTAACTACCAAGTATACCAAACAGTTATTGTTATTAATAAAGTAAGTAAGTATAGTTAAGAAAGTCTAGTTTGAATGAAATAAATATATTTTCTATGGCAATTTTTGTTTTCTGTATACTTAATATGAAACTCAAATAAATAACTATTATAAACGATTATAAACCTTTTTCAGTACATCCCGCTTTTGACGAAAGAATACCACTTTTTTACTCAAAAGGCCGAAAAAATCTGGAAACGCTGCTGAAAATTATTCGAGTTAAAAGCCGGGGCACTGCTATTAAATACATTATTGATTTTTAAGCATTCACAATGAAAAATTTTTTAATTTGTTGGTGTAGAGGTAGCCTGCTTGTGCAAGAACCCACCTTGCGACTGAGATTACAACTGGTTGCACAACCAGTTAGGAATTTGCCACACACAGTTCCATACAATCACATTTATGTTTCGCACGGATATTGTTGGGCGCAAATAAAGAAAATGGATGCGAGTATTGTTGAAATCCTCGTAATTGACGAAATTAATGTGAAGAAAATGTTAAAGCTGTAACACTAAATATAAAAATATACATTTTATAACCGTCGACCATCGACATTAACATCAGAAAAAAGAATTTTCCATTAAACGCTACCCTTGGCAAAATATCCTTTTTTTTTGCAACTTTACTTTTTCATGCATCCAGCCATACAACCGAAATGAACTTGTACCAACTGTCGCAAGGTGGGTGAATGCTATTGAACTTATTTACTAGTACTAAACAGCTGAGCTACAAGCATTATTTTAGTGTTCGCCTGTGACGCGGCAACATATAGCGTGTTTTGTTTGGGTTATTGAAAACAATAAGAAGGGGCAAATAATAAATAAATTAGAAGTTAGTCAATATTCTCGGGTATTTAAGTGTCGCATTGGAGCGTTGTTGTGATTGGTAAACGTAATTAAAACACCCCTTTGTCAAAGTGTGCCCCGTGAAGAGGATAGAGAGCTGGACTAGGACGACTACAAAGAAACTCCAACTCGAAATTGAAACAAAGCATTTAAGATACTCTAATCACACTTGCCGAATTTTACATTAACAACATTGACAAGAGTAACATCAACACGAAGAACAGAGATAGTGGTTGCATAAAGAATCACCGCACCAACACCAGCGACCATGGAAGAGTTGGACACGATACTACAGAAAACCACAGATAAATCGACACAACAGGAACAAGATGAGGTGAGCAAACGTGACAATATCAGTCTTTCTGGATAATGCTGATAATGATTGTGATTAACTTTGGCATTTGTTGATCACGCAAGCAAACAAGCATTCAATAGAGACAAAGATTTAATTCCTCTTTTGTGTCCCTTTTACTCGCCGCGGTGACCTATCGAATAATTTACATGACAAACGCCACCCACACGATATAAACACGGAACAGATTTTGTTGCAACCCTTTGCCTACATTCAACAAATTCCTGGCAAACAATTTCGGTCGGAATTGGCCTTGGCATTCAATCATTGGCTGATCATACCGGCCGAGAAACTGGCCCAGATTGGAGACATTGTCCAAATGCTGCACAATTCCAGTTTACTGTGAGTATTCCAAATCGCATTTTGTTTGTGCATTGTGAAAATGTATGACAATTTTTAATCGCTTGTATATAACTTACTTCGTAATAAATCGCAATCCAATTCACTTTATTATTTGCTGGATTGTCCCCTCGGCCTGCTTGCTACACCAGAATTTAAATTTTTGTTTATAGTTGTTTGCTTGCTCGTTTGTGCTTCATTTCATTTCACACATTTTATTTGGTTTGAATAGCACGTTTTATGATTTTTCACCTTTTAATTTAAACAAAAGCAATTCATGGAAATTCTATTTTAGTTTTTTGTTAATTAAATCAAACAGTTTCATTTCATTTCCCATAGATTCGATCTACCGTAAAAAGCGTAAACAATTATTTGCATACCAACACATTTCAATGGGGCTCATTCCCTCTGTTTATATTTTCTATCAATATTTATTAGTTCTTCAAATCACAAATGAGGAGAAAAGAGCAGGCCTTCATTGGGATGAACGTAGCATTTTTTTGTACGGTCCACGGTATGATTTCAGTGAAGGAAACATTGAGAAACTCTTAAAGTATATTATAATATAGATGTGAAGTATATTATTCTCATTTGTTGTGACAACAGTTGCACTTGTAGCTGAGCAAGAAAATTCCGAGGAGAAAATTTGTGCTAGTATCGTCACAAAAGTAACGTATATAAGTGTTGGCTATCATTGGTGGTTTCGAAATGAAGAACCAATTGCCGTTAGTAGTAGAGACATACAGTTATACACGCCAAACAATACATTTTCTTAGCCGCATGTTCAACACAATTAGTTAATATTTTGCTTGTAGATCGGAACATTAACCACTGCGCCCCTATAAGCGAAAGTATATATATATATATGGCGAAGATAAGAACCCGATAATTGTTATTAAGTAAATCCTATCTTCATTCCATTGGGGAAGGGACGTTATACATACACTTCAACAACAAATGGAATATAATCTTTCTTTTCAACCTCCTCCCTCTTCCTCCTTTTCGATAAGCATCAATTGTTTCTTTCTATTAAAATACGCCCGTATTCAATTAAAATATGTTTATTTATCGAAATGAAATCGCATAAATTATTTAAATGATTTCATGATTTGTTGGGGCACTGTTTGCTTACACGTACTGTATGTAAACTTGAAAAGCCACGTCACGCAACCCACATCGCATCTCGACTGCTTCGCCTCCTAATTTCTCTTGCCTGTAAATTCAACAATTAAACTCTGATCTGACACAATTAAAGCAATTTGAACATTAATCAAGAAGTTCCGCAATGTACGCAACTCAATTGAAATTCTACTCTGTGCTGCGGTGTTTGGGCTAGCAGAAAGATGGGCTGCAGGTAGCATTTGCGGATCAGTTTTGGCAGACTTCGTTCTTAGCTTCCATCACGTTTGCAATCAGTTTTATCCAGACATAGCAAAACCATAAGCCATGCATTTGCGTTTCTGGGGTACAGAGAATCCACATGAAATGTATGTGGAGCCATTGCATCTCCTCAAAATGATTATTGGTGTGGATCCAGATGTTTTGCGAGCAACAATTCAAAATGCCATAAAACGAGTACAATTGAACTTCAACTCGGGAGGCGACCATTTCAGCGATACAGTTTTTTTCAAATTAATGTCCTTAAAATAAAGTTGTCATAAAACATTTTCATTTCTAATGGTGGCCAATTAACAGTATGACATTACTTTTGCGCCACCTAGTCATATTCATACAACTTTTATTACTTTTTTCTCTATCCTTTTTATTTGCTACTACATTCAGATAATATCCAGTGAATTTTATCATGCTTGAAAATCACATGTACAATAATAGGAATAGGAAATCTAGGGACTATAGTCGCTTTAGGCGTCGCGCTTGTTTGCTGTTGTCCAGCAAATTGATTGCTAATCAGATATCTGTTGCTGTTCTTCGCGGCTTCTTTCATTATTAGAATCTCCAAGTCTCGATGGATAACAGAGTTCCGGGCACTGCGCAACTTCGATCCTCCTCCGCAGTTTGGACTAACAGCTCTGAAGAATTTTCCAGGATATACAAGTATTATGCGACGATATCAATTTAATTCAATTCAATTTTTATACTCTATATTCTGTGTATAGCGTTGCAATGAACTTTCTATCTCAGTGACATTGACATCGGAGACCCCATGAAGTATTCATATAACAAGCTTGTATAATCTTGGTCACCTCGACGAGTTGATATACTCGGTCTTTAAACTGGTCCGTCAGTTAGAGTCAAAATAATGCACGAACTCTTACCTGAAGGGAGTCCAATTGTTGGCTGATGGCCGGATCCTGCCACCAGGCGGGGTACCTGTTTTTTATTTGTAGACATCGATTTAGATATTCACATAATCTCTCCGTAGGGGGTTTCAGATTCAAATTGATTTTAATAAAGTTGTTTGCTTAAATTTGCTTAAGTCCGACAAAAAACCGAAGCGCAACATTGCATTATTGTTGCAATATTTAATAGTCACTAAATTAACATCCAATGAATTTCTATACATAAATTTGTGTACTTTCGAAACAGAAGAGAAGTTGTTAATGTCTGACTACTCAGTCCCATTGGCGTTCAATACTTTTGGTAGCATCGCGTCTAGCGGACACTCGACTCCCCTCGAAGATTTACATATTCATTCCATTCACTCATGTTACTTTGATGTTGTTTTTATGCCACTTTCCCACGGGCTACACGACCCTTATGAGCCACGCCTGCTGTAAGAGCTAAGATCAGTCAGTTCTAGAGAGAAAGTGTTGGTTAAGGCGCTTTCCAGCAGTAAGTTCAAGTAGGAAAAAAGGCCTTATTTGCATATGATTTGTTAGGTAGAAGTACTTACAAAATCTTAGGTCTTCCTTTCCTTTTTACATGGGGTTGCCGTCTTTGCAAGGAAGTCCGGTAGTGTTCGGGGTTCTTCCGAAATAATTACTCCTTGAAGTACTCACTATAGAAGCTAAAATAGCAAATATTGCGATTTTTCTTTAAAAAAATTATTTACTTTAAAAACAAAAGTCGAACAGTTTTTTGTCTGCCTCCAGTGGGATTTAAACGTCGGTCTCTGCGGTTTTCAGACTAGTACACTAGTACTAGTACACGCCATCGAGGCAGAACTAATACTATACATTATCTCGACGCGCGTTTTCGTTCGTGCGCCTTTGAGTTTTATGCTTCAAATCAACCTCAATAGCAGTATGAATTAAGTAGGATTGTAGCAGGGTAAAAAGAAGAACAGCTACCCCTTAGCCTGACGGAGTTATGTAAAAATAATTAATCTATGAATCTATCTATCTTCTTCTTCTAAATATATAAAACAAAGTGGCAAAAAACCTGTTTCCTTCTGCTGCCCGTATTTTTTACCAATTCAGTTTTTTTTTTGTTCTAAAATGTAGATAATTACCGCAGGAAGGTCGTGGCATACTTTTTTTAGTTTTTAAATGCAATTATACTTTTTTTAGTATTAAGTTTTTTTAAAAGAACTACAAGACCACAAACACAAAACGTATTGTATGTTTTTACGTTGTTTCTGCTATGCCTCTTCTCCATTTTTGTGTTTGAAATAGTCAGTTGCTTGCAAAAAGAGCGTGAGCAGATATTTGATAAGGCAGTGAGAGCGCATAGGCAAAGAGCACTAAGCAGGAGTAACTCGTGCACCACATACTAGAGAGGGCAAAACAACGTTTACTGGGTTTGCTAGTTCTATATAAGGCAACTTTCATATTCAAAAGGCCAAGATACTGAATTAGGAAATAATCATTCTTTTGGAGAAGTACTTTCGAAAGTTACTGCTGGGTTGTTGTTCTTCTTTATCAAGCGGCTACACAGAACCAGACACCACTCGCATAAATACGGTGGCTGACTGCTCTGTGTGTTGTTTTTCTTTTATTCATTTTTTAATTAAGAAAATGATTTTTCCTTTTTTTTTACACTATTTTCACATATGCAAGTCAGACTGTTTAAAGCATAGGCTCCATTGCTTCCATCATCCCTTTCGTACTGGGGTTGGGTGTATTATGTTCATTTGTTTTAACCAAATGTGAATGAAAACGTTTTAATTAACATGAATTTCACAAGGCAGTTTTCGTGCCTGCGCCATTAACATTTAACAGACACACACAAAACGTTAATGCGAATTACAAAATGGCCACTCACTTATGTTGTGTTCTATTCTACTAACAATTATCTTACAGAATTGATGATATTGAAGACAATTCAATACTTCGCAGAGGCGTTCCGGTTGCACATTCGATTTACGGCGTTGCAAGCACCATAAATGCGGCCAATTATGTGCTCTTCTTGGCCCTCGAAAAGGTCCAAGAACTGGGACATCCAGAGGTGAACGGTAGTTCAAATACTTTTGGTCAAATGATTTATTTATTAATTTTTTTTATTAAAGGCGACCAAAGTGTATACCGAACAATTGTTGGAGTTACACCGCGGTCAAGGCATGGAGATCTATTGGCGCGACAGCTTCACATGTCCATCCGAATCCGAATATAAATTGATGACTGTACGTAAAACTGGTGGCCTCTTCATGTTGGCCATACGTTTGATGCAATTGTTTAGTGATAATAGAGAGGACTATTCGAAGTTAACAGCCATTTTGGGTTTATATTTTCAAATACGCGATGACTACTGTAATCTTAGTCTGAAGGAGGTTTGTAGCTTATACCAGGGTGCATTTTTAAGTTCCCCGAATGGCGATGAATGCTCTTCTAAGTAGTAACGAGTTCAGTATTTTTATTATTAGAGTAAATACGAAGTTTTTCATAACTGAGTTATAAATCTCTAAACTATAGTCCACCAAGAAACTTAATCGGTAATGAAGAAATCACGCCGGTTCTTGAATAAACAAGGCTAGTTGGTCCAACCATACGGGAATATATGTCATCCTCCTACAGAGCCTTTCACTAACTAAAGAAGGCAAGGAATTAATTGAGTGCGATGCATGACTAGGGCGGCCTATCAAGGTGACCACTTCAGAAATTATTCAGAAACTTCAGAAAATTTTATTTGATCGCGCTCAAGTAAGAACGAGGCCACTAGAAGAATTTGTTAAAGTATCTAATACAACCATATTCATGATCATTGTGCGGAAAAAACAACTGGAAGCGCTCCCGTGCGTTTTTTGAAATGTCTCTCTCTGTCCACAAGAGTTGTATTGCGTTCGCTATCCTGCAGAATATGGACTTCGGCATTCTCGATCACTCAAACTACTGACCAGATTTGACCTCGACTAACCATCTGTTCCCAAAGATAAAAATAACTTCAAGAAAAGTATTTTGTAAGGTGCATGAAAATCAATTGAAAACTCTGAAAAATGTGTTAAGGTTATAGGTGAATACAGTGGATACCGATTGGGTGCTGCCCCGCTTAATTGCATTTTCCGCATAAATGTGTAACAAGTGAATTTTCCAATTTATATAAATTTGTCATAGAAAATTGACCTCTTATATGCGAACCGCTTATATGCGGCGCCATCTACTTAGACTTATTCGTTCAGTTTGGTGTGTTTGATGTTGAAACCTTGGAATTTTATGTTTTATAAGTCTTTCTATCTATACAGTCAAATTAGTTGCTCTTTTCTGAAATTTATGAAGTTAGTTTAAAAATTTAAACAAGAAGGGCATTGAAATACCTATATATTTTGAATTAAATGAATTTATGTTATGAATTTAATTTGAATGAAGACAGCTGAATTTTTATTGTTATTTAATTTTTAATAAATAAAATTTAAAAAAAAAAACTCGTAGTGGTACTTTTAAATGAATAAATAGTTTGTATAAATGCAAACATTTTTCTATATTTTCGACTTGTCGTTTATGTGATATCCACTTTATTGAAAAAGTATTTATAGGGTTTCGTACATTTGAGTAAAAAACAAAGTCAAAAATTTTAAAAACAATTTAGAAGTTTCTGGTACCCTACAATAAGTCCATAATCTGAACATAACGTATTAAATCATACTAAAAAGCGAACATTTGCAAAGACCAATTGAGTGAAAAAACGTTGAGTTTAAGCGTTCCTTGCTTAACCAAAACGAAATGACATGATATGATTGAATATTTCGTTCGGTTTGGTTAAGTTAGTTTCCCATAGAGTACAAAGCAAACCAACGCGAGATTAACTCGAGCTTGGCTAGATTTTTTTTTATTTGCACTTCCTTCGCCAATTCCGCGAACTTGAATATACTCCCTTGTATCTACATTATAAATAGTTTCATGAAATTTTCAGTACACGGAGAACAAAAGCTTTGCCGAGGATCTGACAGAGGGAAAATTTGGATTTCCTGTCATACACGCTGTGCGTACACAGAAACAGGACAAACAAGTGTTGCGTGAGTTCAATAAATCTTGGTTTAACACGCAAAGAAACTACACTTTTGTCTCAATATTTTTCAGATATATTAAGGCAACGAACGCAGGACATTGAGGTGAAGAAATATTGTATTAATTTACTGGAAAAACTTGGCAGTTTTCAGTATACACGTAAAGTGCTTGAATCACTGGATGCAGAAGCGCGTGAAGAGGTTTGTTTCGATTTGTACTGAATTAGGTCTTTAATATTTCTCTCCGAAATACTTAGGTTGAACGACTTGGTGGTAATCCTTATATGGATCGTTTACTGCACAAGTTGCTGTCGTGGAAATCGCATGACGATAGCATCAGTCACAGGAATCAAATCAACCACAAAACAGTATCAACGACACCACAGAGCTGCTCCCATAACTGCAATTAACAACCAAAGAGGCAAAAACGGGAATTTTGAATCAGTGCAACAGCGAGCACTGCTGAAACGACTACTGTTTTTGCTGATAAACTGGCACATACGGAAAGCTTTTAAATTATTTTCAAAAATTGATGATGTTTTAGTTTGGTATTTTGGTGCACAGCACGTAAATTGGATTGTTCTCGCCAAATAAAATAGCTGAATATTTGCTGAGCACACGAAACAAAAGATTGGACAATTATTTGAGATTTTTTCAATTAGAATTTGATTGTAGGTTTTTCTGTAATGTTAGCCGTTCAAATTTGTATCCGTTTTTTATTAAAGTATCTGAAATGCTAAAAGCGTACGAAGAAAATTTCAGAATTGCATGACCGCTTTAGATTTATGTATGCATGTTTTGTTCAAGCTTCAGACAGAGAACTTAATATTAAACCAACAGTAGCTTTATGAAGGATATGAAATATACCTAAGTCGGATGTTTTAGTGAGACATGCCAAAATTAGCTCACAACAAAATAAGGAATGCAGCTATGAACAATTTTTGTCCTTTCCCAATTTGATTTGTTTTGCTTATGTAACTGCCAAAAGTATTTGGATACCTACTTTTGGATTAATTTTGCCGTTTAGAAGTTTGAGAGATGAAACTCCCTAATAATTAAAACTTGCAATTTGAATGATGCAAATATTTTTTAAGATCTTGCTTTATTTTCAATAATTATTAACATTACACGCGCACTCATTTTGATGATTGTTGAATTTGTATTGAATGTGAAAAAAAGAGTTATTTATTAAGTGTTGTTATACAAAAAAACGTAAATAATACAAAAGAAATGTTGACTTTATTGTAAACAGAAATACACATTGCACTGCAACTTTTTATACATTGCACCACCTAAAGTTTATAAATTTATACAAAGAGAATCTGGGCTGAGCCTACCAAAACACCATAAGAATTAAAATTTTGAAATAATCGCCTAAACCATTGATAGCAGTTGGGCCACGGTTTGATCCAAGTTGACATTTTATCGGCCACTCTAACACTAATAGAAAAAAAGAAAGTATTTTACTACTACTATATATTTTTACTCCATATTATTAATCTATAAGAGAAAGTGCACGTTTGCAAGAGACATTGCTAAAATAATAATTGATTAAAAGAAAATGTTGTATTTAGAAATCAAAAAGCTGACCTAAGCTCGCCTTCACAACGAAAATTGACGAAGGGTTAGCACGAAAAGCATATTGTAGAAATCAAACAATAAACTTATGTAAATTTAACTATAAACGCCAAGTGTTTACTCACTTTCCCAATAAAATTATGATTGCGATTGACGAAGCCATATGGAAGAAACCCGTATTACTTTGGAACTAAAGGAATTATTAAAGCAACATTATTGAAGTAAATGAACCTTGACCGACTAACAATCGGGTATCTCTTGGTTGATGCCCTGAATTACGAGGGTCGATATATATATATATATATCTACCTATATATATATAAATCGCATGTCACAGAACTGTAGCCGAGCTAATATCCGAAACCATTCAACCGATTTCAATGAAATTTCGGAAGTATGTACGGTTGATTTCAGCTTAAGAGATAGGATAGTTCTGTATCCGATAGGTCGGAATACAGTCAGTTTTTTACCATTTTATTGATGTTTTTTTCATTCAAATATACTCAACCGATTTTAATAATTTCCTTTTTTTTAAACAACAAATGAATCCAAATGCAGCAGGTTGCATACAATTTTTTTTTTCGTTTTTCAGGAATATATATATTTTTTTTAGTAATAAGTTGCAAACTCATTGCAGGGCCAACCACTAAACGTTTTGTAAGTTTATTCCTTGTTTATGCTATGGTTCTTCCTGAATTTTCTTTTGTTGTTATTTTTGTATTGAGTACGAAACTTATTAGGGTAGTTTTGAACATGATAGGTCTCGAAATACTTCTTAGCTTTCACAGTCCGATGTGGAATATAGCTTCATCAACAATTTTCCTCCATTCCGCTGTATCTCTAGTCAGAGCTCTCCGGTCGCCAACACTCAGCTTGTTGTCTACTTCGACGTTGTCTATCCTTGGGCCCCCACGTTTTCTTCCTCCAATTGGGCGCATTATAAATTCCTTTTTTGTCTTTCTTTCTGGCATCCTCATCACGTGACCAATCCACCTAATACGTTTTGCCTTTATGAAACGTACAACATTTTTACGTAAGCACTGGTATTAATGTTTTATACATTTTTGTGTTCTAGATAGAATTTTAGAGCGAAACAACTTAATGTTCGCGTAGTACACCCTGTTCGCAGACTTGATTCTCTCGCCTATAGCAATTGTTGAGTCTTTATTTTCCGATAACGTGAAGCTCAAGTATTTGAATTAATTATTTCTCAAAAACATAATCGCCGATTATCAAGTCATTACAAGTTATGTTTTGCGATGATCGAATTATGTATTTTGTTTTGTCTGCATTGACATTAAGTCCTAAGAGTTTAGCTCTTTCTTCAAACTGCTTCATTTTGCGGATAAGAACATTTTCTCTTTTGCCCATTATGAGCATATCATCTGCATAAGCACATATTTGGAAATCTCTGTTGAAGATGTTTCCATCTGAATTTATCTTCTTAATAACTCTATGAAGCATTCGATGAAATATTAGAGTAGACAGAGCATCTCCTTGTTTCACTCCGGACAATACTCTGAAAGACTCAGATACTTCACCTTGAACTTTACACCTAGTACTTTACTGGTCGTGTTTTCTATAGTGCAGACAACTAGTTCTATAGGTTTCAATGGAATACCAATCATTTACAGAGAGAAATTTATTTGTTTTCTATCTATACTATCGAATGCCTGCTTAAAGTCCACAAAAAGGCAGAAAAGGTCTATATTGTCTTCATAAAACTTCTCAAATATTTGGTTCACCACAAAACCATGGTCGACAGCTGATCTGTCGCTTCTGAAACCACATTGATACTCAACCATTATTTCTTCGGCGTAGACATTTATTATTTGGATATCACATATCAAACAGCTAAGTTAGCGGTACATTAAAAATTGTTTATATAATTCACTCCTTTTAAAATTATTATTATTTTTTTAAATTTTTACAGATGTCGATATGAACAAAAAAGTCAGCTGTATGAACTACTATGCATACAGTTTGATGATAAGATAAAATCAGGACAACATATTCTTCGATATCACCAGCATTCCATCAATATGTTGTGGACATGTACGCAAAGATAGAAATTGAACGTTTGCAATACATACGATTTAACCGGGCAAAATTGCGATCGGAGGAATACATCCATTTACGTGATGCTATCAAATATTTAAATATCCAAGACATTGGTAATGTATTTATTCTATCTTCCAGTTACATCGGTAGTCCACGACATATGCAGGAATACATACAAGCTGCAATGGTCCCTCAGATTTCTTCATTACAATTACATGTAATCCTAAATGGAAGGAAATACAAAATTTGCTGTTGTCTGGCCAACATCCAATGCAACGTCATGATATATCTGCACGTGTATTTCAGCAAAAATTCAAATCAATGATGGATTTGATCGTTAAGTATTCAATTTTCGTTAAAACATCTTCCTGGATGTATTCCATTGAGTGGAAAAAAGGAGGTTTACTTCATGTTCATATTTTGATTTGGCTCAGTGAACGTGATATTTTGGCAGCAAGAAATGATGTATATTATATATATTAATGTATTGTTCCCCAAAGCGCTCTGCAATAAATAAATTCTTATTACAATTATTAAATTAAACATCTTATATTTCGTCTTAACATGTCACGAATATCATTTCTACGAATACCACGCAACCTTACGGAAAGGGCAAAACAACTAGCCGGGCAAGCTAGTATCTACATATATCTATTCTATATACATAAATAAAACAAGGTGTGTTAGTTACACCCCTTATAACTCAAGAACGGCTGGACCGATATTAATGATCTCTGATTTGTTGGATTCGTCTCCACCAGAGCGTTGGGATGGGTATCGTCCGAATACGTGGCGATGATCGACTGCTCGTCTCTGATTATTGGCATATCGACCGTATATAAGGAGTAGAGGACCGAAGCCAAGACGCTCCCTTGGGGGACACCAGCCTGATGATCGAATTTTCGTTCCTCACCGCCACTGAGAAGGTTCGTTCGTACAGGAAGCTTTTCAAGAGTTGGAACTGCTTTCGATTTCGAATTAGACAACCTTTTCAACGGCAAACTGATGAAGCCATATTAATTTCAAACAAAAAAATTGGATGGAATTTTTCGACTTTTGCGGTATACTAACATACTAAACTTAGCCACAAACGTTCTCCATGATTATATTCATATATATACCAATGTTCGATGAAACGGTGTGGGGGTCTATAGGCTTCAGAAAGACAAACAAACAAACATCCATTTTTAAATATGTACATATATAGATTAACATTTAATGCGAATAATTGAATGTGCATAATGCTAAACCTTTACTTATTATTATATTATTAATCTATAAGAGAAAGTGCACGTTTAAAAACTCCTCTTTTTTGTTACGTTCACGCAACAACAAAGTCTAGACCATTTTTTTTTTCTTCATTGCCGATCACAAGGAAAGAAAAGGAAAGTACACAACACAAAGTAAGGATGACGAAATTTGCTTTGCGTGATTGAGACTCGAACTTCGCGGACTGTGCGTATTCCTCGTACAGTCAATCTTCCAAATCTCGAATCACCATAATGCATAACGAAATTTCGATATTCGGATATTGGAGTTATGGAAGACATATTCTATTGATTTTTCGATATAAACGCACTCAATTCGAGTCATGGAGTATTTCGACCTATGAAAATTTTACGGTAGTTAGAAATTCCACTTGGGATTCTTGGCTGTTCAATAAATGTGCATTCACTGCACTTGCTCTTGAAATGGATTTGTTTTCTGCCACAACCGAAAGTTGTCTTCAAGGAGTTGAAGTCAAAAATCAAAACTTGCCATTGGTGAGTGACCTTAATGTGTAGGTATAGTGCGTGTGTGATATTGTGTTAGTTTTCTTTGTCTCCCTTTCGTGCGAAATGTGATAAGTTTGAGCGAGAAATACAGGCCAATACGACAATACGAATATAGGCCCTTGATGATATGGGCTCAATTTGGTTTGTAGTTTAAAATTAAAGAAAAATCCACACAATTTGCTTAATATTCTCTAACACCTTGCAAATAAAGAACTTTAAAAAAATCAATATAATAGTCATTGCAATTCCAAAACCGGGTAAGACGTATATAATCCAGCATCATATAGACCAATTAGCTTACTTCCAGTGCTGTCAAAAATATTCGAGAAGCTCCTGTGCCAGCGACTGTTATCTATTATAGAACGCAAACATATAATACTTGACCACCAATTTGACGAAAACACTCGACTATACAACAAATCCATAGTGTGACTCATAAAATTTTAAACGATATTGACGACAAAAAGTTCTGCATAGGAGTTTTTCTAGCTGTAGGAAAGGCATTCGACAAAGTTTGGCACAAAGGACTAATCAGCAAGTAGCGCAATATATTCCCGTACTACAGATATTAGTATACCATATCACAGAAAGACATTTTTTCGTTAAGTACTCAGATGAATATTCCACATTAAGAAAAATCAAAACAGGCGTACAACAAGGAAGTGTACTAGGACCGTTATTATATACTATCTTTACAGCGGACATACCATCACCAAATGACGACACTGATGACATTAATTAATTATTAATTTAATTTGAAGTTATATTATTTTTGTTACTATTTTGGTTTTTTCCCCTACATCTTTACAAAAATGAAAAACTTTTGTGACCTGCTCACATAAGTTAGCTATAACCTTAAACTATGTACTAATAGTCTTAATAAAGAGTAAAGACATATGTACACGACATATGGGAAATAAAAAAAAAAAATATAAAAAAAATCAAAAAAAGAAGGAAATGTCTCAGATTTTTGTTTTTATTCTATCTTTCTTGTGTTTGTTATAATTTACTTATCATTGAATATTTTCCCCTTTTCCGGCATTGAGACGGCCGGCCATTTGCTTGCTGTTTAGCTTTTGCAAACCAATAGAATATTCTACCCCACTTAAGTTGAACAGACAAGAAATATGTACAACAAGAGAAAACATAACATAAGCTATTAGGGCCGGTAATCCCCCTACGGCCATTTTTTTAAGGAAGAAATGTAACCTTTATATATTTCATACTCTTTGGCTCAAATTGTCAAAAATACGGCCACACGAGAAATTTCTGCACCAGAGACCCAATCTGCGTCAAATGCGCCGGTAAACACAAAACAATGGACTGCAAAATTGAAGCCAACGGTCAAATAATATGTGCAACGGTGCACACACTGCAAACTACAAAGGTTGTATACAAAGGTATACAAGTCATTAAAAATAAAAAGATTTCCATCCCTTAGAGAAAATAGCCTCCAAGTTCCGGCTGAGACAGTAGTAGTAGCTCTAATCGAGACTCAAAACTTAAACAAAATTAAGACCGATTTATCGTACGCTCAATTAGCTAATGATAGAAATGACAACAATAATGGCGTAAAGAATAAGAAGGAACAACTGACGAATCCAACCAATGAATACATAAGTAAACGGATTGACACAAATACTGATATTACTGAGATGAAAGACTTGATGAAACAATTGTTTCAAAAGTCACAAATATGATAAACGTCATAACAATCCTGATCGAAGACGGACAAACAAAATGGAAACTAAATTAAGGATCATAATTTGGAATGCAAACGGACTGAAAAACCATATTGACGAACTACAAATACTACTTCATGACAACAACATTGACATAGCCCTAATCTCGGGGACACATTGCACAAACAAACACTTCATACAAGTTAGAGGGTACAAAGTGTATACCACAAACCACCCTGATGGCACAGTGCACGGTGGAACAGCTATAATCATTAAGCATTGCATAAAGCACGACGAGCTTTAGCCTTATCAGCATAACTACATACAAGCGACGAACATTCAAATTAATGATCTCGTAGGACCGCTCACAATATCTGCTGTATATAGCCCACCAAAGCATAATATTACAGACACAGAATATAAGAATTTCATCAACTCTCTTGGACAACGCTTCATTGCAGCCGGTGATTAAACACTTGAGTACAGGCGACCAACTTATTGGCCAACAGACATTAATAAAACACCTGACTTGATAGATTTTTTCATCACAAAGAAATCACATTCGGAAATGTAAAATCTTATCACGATTCGAACTCACGACAGACCACAACCCTAGAGAATTAATATACTCGCACGTCACGCCTACACATGCAAACAGATTTTTGTACAACAACAGAACTGACTGGCATACTTTTAAGGACATTAATTTAATGACCGACATCCCTCTTAAATCATATGAGGACATCGAGTCAGCGTTAGTATGACTGAATTTACACCATTATGAAAGCAGTCATACAATCGACACCAAAAAAGAATCAGCAAAATTGGACATTCTACACACAACCTCAACTACGACGACTATTAAATAAAAAATGTATACTACGGAAAACCAAGTCAACCACAAGATCTCCTGACGCAAAAAGAAAGTACAACAAGGCCACAAAAGAGGTTGAAATATGATTCAGGTATTAAAAAACAAACAATTAACATCATATCTCAAGAGCTTAACGCCAACGAGTCAAACGGACTACTCTTTATGGAAAGCTACTAAGGGATGGACAAATAAAAGTAATCATCAAGCTCGACAAAGCTAAAGTATTAGCTGACTACTTCGAAACCGTTTTTGCAGAAGTCGCCACCAACTCAGATGATCCACAGCTGAACACAGATATTAGCAGAGGTTCAGAACATATAAAACATGAAAAGACCACCATAGGAGAAATAAGAAAATGCATTAATAATGACATAAAGGAAAAAAAGTCGTCTGGATATGACAAAATAAATAGGAAACTCTTACCTGTGAAAGCTATTGAATATCGAAGAAACATCTTTAACGCTATGTTCAGACTAAACTATTTTCCGAGAGTTTGGAAAGTAGCTGAGATTACTGCGATTCCGAAACCAGGCAAAGACGCATCAAAAGCAGAGTCTTATAGACCAATCCGTCTACTCCCTGTGATCTCAAAAGTCTTCGAGAAGATATTAAAAATTAGACTATTCCCACTACTAGAACGCAGTAACACCATTCCAAATCACCAATTTGGTTTTCGAAGGAGTCACTACACAATACAAGTGCACAGAGTTCGCACAAAATTCTAAACGACATTGAAGATAATAAATTTTGTATTGGACTCTTCTTGGACGTGGAAAATGCTTTTCACAAGGTTTGGCATAAAGGACTCAAATGGAAACTTAACAATGTATTCCCTCAAAACATAGCCCATCTATTAATATCGTATATCACAGGTAGATACTTCTTAGTAAAATACTCAGACGAATACTCAACCCTTAGAAAAATAAATTCGGGAGTTCCACAGGAAAGTGTGCTAGGACCATTATTATATACCCTATACACAGCAGGCATACCATATCCCACTAGCAATTCGTCGATGATTGTGTGCTCATAAAAACATAAATACTGCCACATCCATGTTGCAAGCAGACTAAAGCACTTGACTGTCTTAGAAAGTGGCATATTAATATTAACAAAAACAAAACAGTATACAGTATATACACTACTAAGACTAGATTCACACCAATCCATATAAATATTGACAGAGACGACGTAACCATTCAAAAAGAAGGATTATATATTGACAGTAAACTAAACTGGAAACACCATATACAAAAACAGCGTGACCAAATCAAAATAAAAGTAAGACAACTGCACTGGCTGCTCAAACCAAATTCAAACATTTCAATTGAAAACAAGCCCAATGGCATATCACCAACACGGACCTTCATCGAGACCTACGGATTGCGACAGTATATGAAGAAAAAACCCATTTAAGCAGAAAATACCAAACCGCAGGATGGTGTGAACACATTACTATTAGATGAACTAACTCGGAAACGAAGGCTAAAAAGGGTGAGACCAGTCGACCTCACATATCACATATTACTTCATTACATTACTTACTCATTGTTAATTGGGGATTTTAATTGTTCTTTAATTGTTTATTTATTGTTAAAATTCATGTATTGTTAAATTCCAATCACTACTTTACAAACTGATTGTAAAGTTAAAATTCACCCACTTGTCCTAAATATTAATCTGTACAAGTCGATTTATTTTTCTATAATAGACAATGTACTCTTCTTTTGGGAAAATTAAAATAAAAAAAAACTACAGCAGTGGGTGAGAGTAGACGCCAGCGGTAAGGATGCATCAGCATCTTTTCTCTATAGCGACTGCTGTATGAATGGATTTTCGCCATTACATTCTTTAGTTAGTTTATTTGAAGGGCTGAGAAGCTAGTCCACCGTCCTAACCGTCCACCGTAAGCACTGCCCAACAACCACCTTTTTTTGTGTGCATGCATTGATAGGCATTTGTACAGTATTATTAGATATGATCGATTTGATTTTATGTACCCAGATCCTAACGAAGGCGTGCTTGGACATCCAAGAAGATTTGGAAGGAATATTGTTTCGACACAAGGAATATAAGATGAGCTGAACGACTCGATGTAATTGTTCTGACGTGCCGTGCCCTGACCTAAAGCCGAATTGGTAATCAGAAATGGCTCTAAGAGCTCCCCCTACTGCTCATAAAGATATTTTCGTCAATAAGACGCGTCATGGTTATCAGAGTTATCCGGTTTAGGTATAATGGTAATTGTTGCGCACGTACACTGTGTGGGAAAATACTACTGAAAAACAGCGACAGGAACAACACTTCATTCCATGCGTGGGGTGACGTACTCGATTGGTCTCTGTCTGATCCAGGACGCAGATCAACCGCGAAATCGATATATTTGTCCGAATTGATTTCGCGTTCATTGAGACGAGGGTGAACGGCCGTTATATTTGCCAGGTGAGGAAGTAGTCAGGCGGGCATACGTAGCTATCAACGGCCATGCCAAGTTGGATGTAAAGAGAAATATGACTGAAAGCCAGAGTACCTAGTTTTTTCCTCAATGAGACTGATATTACAGTTGGGTTACAGTAAACAATAAGATAGACCAGAGTGCAGAGTGCTGTAGTTGAAGTAAGCAAGCCAATATTTCAGTATGACTTTTACACATTGTTCCAAGTCTCTTTAACACTTTAAGGTGTGCTTTATTTCAAAAAATCTTGTAAAAATAAAAGTAAATTCATCCTAATCCTTACGCAATGGAACTTCCTTTACTTCAATGCCATCCTTGGTAATAATGTTGATTTGCACAAAATCACCAGTGTAAATATCACGTTCAGCTGCCGAGATGAACGTGTCAGCGGCCACGGCCACAGCACGATCTTTAGTGAGTTTCGGTATTTCATCCTCTTTAAGGTTCATGTTCTTATAGCCAATCTGATTGTCCAGCACAGGTTGTAGCAATGGACCCGCAGAGCCACCTGCACGATATTTAGCGCTCTCGCAGTGGCCGATTGGATCATATGAGTAGACAACACCTTTGCCTTCAGCATCCAAGCCGGCCAGTACATTCGACACGTAGTACGGGAAAAAGCGACGATTGTACATGAGTATCGACAGCATTTGAGCGACAGCAGTAGTGGACATTGTCTTCAGATGTGTGTGTTCGTACATTTGCATGCGAATGCGTACCAAATTCGTCAGTGTGAGCGTGTCGCACCAGCAGCCTGCCGAGCCGAGCACAGACTTACTCGATAACTGGAACAATTTACTTTGCTTACGAGAATGTATGGAATAGCCGCTGCTCAAACGCGTGTCAGCGGCAATGACCGCAAAATCCTCACCGGCGATGGCAACAATCGAACTGAAATATGGTTTAAGATAGCCCATCAACAGTAATTTTTATTTCTCGATTTCCTCACCCGCCATTTGATTCGTATGGATTGAAGTCATCGTTGTACGCACCGGGGACCTTGTAATCTGGAAATCTCTCATACCCAATTGAATTCATAATTAAATTTTCTCAAATTTTTATTTAAATAATTTGTATGGAATTAAAATGATTTGCAACTTTTCGATTCTCCTCCAACAAAACGATAACCCGTGAATGACAAACGATTTTGGTATGTTGTTGCAGTGTTTGTGGTTATACAAAGCACTAAAAATGGCTACATAATCCTAAAGTATGTTAGGGAACTCTATATAAAAACAATACTTAGAAAATATCTCTCAAACCCAAATAATACGCAGGCGTAAAATAATATATGACTATTTCCATTTTACAATTTTAAAAGGGTTGCGTAATTTAAGCCTACGTCAACTGTGCTACTTCGACAAGTCCTTCCATGCGCTCACGTTGAAGTTTTCCGCGATTTTTTGTAACCAGCTCTTTCACGTTGTAGAACCATTCACCTAAAAAATGTTATGGCATAGGATAACATAATTCGAGTTTAAAAAAATTCAATCCCTCACCTATTTTAGTGTGTGCCAGGCAATCTTTAAACGCTTTACAGCCTTCCATGCTGCAGAGCACACCAAAAACAGCTAAATCTTCAAGTCCTGGTTCCTGGCCACCCATGAATTTCGTCTTGCGCGTTTGAAGCTCACGAGTCCACTTGTCCAATGCATCGTAGAGGTGAGATCGTACATCATCGCTGAGTTGATGGCGTCGTTTCAACATTTTACTAATAACCCACATTACAACTGCGCCTGCATACACCATAAGATCGCGCTCCCACTTGGGGAAGTGTACATCCCATTCGCCGGCCTGCGAGAACCAACGAAACGTATCCAGCGCTTCGTCCAAGGTTTGATAGCAGTTAGGTGATATCAGATGCACCAGATGAGTGTCCACCCAGTTTCGCCACTTGCGTTCACGCTCCTCAACCTCTCTCGTCATATTGGGAGGTATGTGGTTCTGATACATCAGAAAGTATTTGTTCATAATATCCTCACGTTTTTTGCCGCCATCGTCGAAGAAAGAAATATTTGGATAGTACAGTGCCAAATCGTTAATGTCGGTTTTGGGATCATTCAAATGGGAGGCAACCAATGAAATTATGGCACTTGAATCGCTCATTTGTAGATATCCACCATCGTGCAGTCTAATCAATACCATTGGCACCTTTTTAATCGAAGACCATTTAATGTCTTGCCTTAAAACGGCATCAACCTCCACTACCGAGTAAGATATTCCCATGTAGTCCAAATATGCACGCACCTTGCAGCTAACGACACTATTAAGCGGTTTCTGGTTTTACTTTAATGAATTTATTACTTACCAAAATGGACATGTCTGGAATTGGAAGAGGGTGATGTCTAGGCCGCTTCTGTCATTCGGATTTATGTAACGCTTTGTTATGCGCACATGGTCGGGGAACGAGTTAACTCTTTTTGGTGGTGTGCGTTGGTGCTCCTTATGTGAGTTCAAATCCGATACATAGTTGTACAACGTATAAAGCGATCCTGTCGCCGCACCAATAGTCGTGCCAAGAAACACGAGCTTCAAGGTGCTACTATCACGACGGCCACCACCACTAGACATGTAACGGACGCTCTCGAGTGATGCAGCTCTTCGATGATTGAAGCTCAGTGGTGTCAAAGATAACTTCTGCACGCGTTGAGGAGCACAGCTTGTCTTTGTTATTTGATTCGAACGCGGTAATACGGCCAAAGCAATTCGATGACATGACATCTTTGAAATTGTATGCTACCTGATTATTTCAAATCAGTTTGATTGTCTGGAAATTTTGCAAATGTATGCAAAAAAAATATGGGAAAACTAGCGTTTGGCGTAATAGCAGATGCTAACAGCTGATTCGACTTAAGAGTACCGAGTTCCACGTGCTTTGGCAACCCTGCGCATGTGTGTTTCAGTCCGATATTGTCGGGTGATTAGTTGCTTTGGTCGTCGAGAGGCAGTGCCGAATAAAGAAAAAGCCTGTAGAAGTTAATTACTCGTATTTCTGTGTTCCTGTAACCCATAACGAAACGAAATACGAAAATGGAAATGGGTGACAATTTCAAATTGGACAAGTATGGCGACGATAGTGATCCGTTAGGTATACTTCTACGCATTGGCCTATATGTTGGCGCAATCTTCCAGCTGATTTGTATAGCATCCTCAATTATTCTGCCAGTGGATGATGAATTCGCGGATGGCGTTAACGCCCAAATTGTAAGTCAGCCATTTTTTCAAGTTTGGAAATTTGTTAAAATTCTAACTTAATTTCCTACAAGGTAACCTTCACTGGCACTGGCGAAAATGGGCTGACAACCGTGCGACGCATTCACAAGCTACGCAAACACGACAAAAAGAAACGCCACTAAATGAAACCAACAACTTCAATACTCCCTCTCTATTCAGTTCATGGTATACAACAGTATTTATTCAATTAAACAGTTATAAAACAATTAATTTGTGTGGCTGTACAAAAACTACTTCGCTGTCCAATCGTATAGGTGGCACATCGATGAATGCTATCAATATACTGCCAACAGTTACCTTTTTGGCTATATCTAAACCTAAGACGACGCTGAAACTTGATAGCACATTATCGGCTGCGGCTTCTATGCTCTTGGCCAATGCCACTTTTGCCAATCGCAGACCACATGACTGCATGACAGCTGTCACTTGCAGCTCAACACCACCGGCAATACCCAAACGCAACTCGTTGGCCAAAAAACGTTGGTCCATTCGTGCTTTCAACAGTGTTCGTCGAAACTGCTCCACGTAGCCTTGTTTGCGGCATCGCTTGACTTTCGCTGAATTTGACGGCTTCGGTGATTTCGTTGCACTATTTCTATCCGCCGCTTCATACTTTAGAAGATCAAGAAGTAAATCCAACTCGCTACTATCCTTTGATATAGGTGGGTTGTTTTGTGATGCATAGTCGATTCTAAATTCCTCCAATCTGCACCTCTCTGTAACTATACGTTGGCGCCTCATTGGTGTTGCCTCCAACCTTTCGCTGATATCAGTATTGGCAAGAGAACTGGCCTTTTGTGGACTCAGCGGCGTACGCGAGCTGCGTTTGTTATTCCTTAATAGTGGGAGCGCTGGCATTTTAGTGTGTACCGTATTGCGCTTATACCTTCTGAATGGCGCACAAGACCCTTGGGTCCGTTGCTTAGGTGAATTTTCATCATTTTCGCTTAGAAATTGATTTAACCCCGAACTGGAAAATTCACCACCCCAATGGAGACTGTTTTGCTGCAAGTTTATTTGGTCTTTAGGAATTCGTTTGCTGCGACAATGCTTTGATGATTCCACTCCCGCCATTCTCGTTTATTTTAAATAAAACGCTACAACAACGACTTATCAATCTTTACTTTGCCGACTTCTTGCTTTGCAGCTGTTGAGCCGAATACGGTGTTGTACCTGAGTCGACTTAAAAGTCACGACATGTAAATTCTATTTTAAGTGTTGAAAAACCACAAGCTCTTAAATTTTTTTAGGTGTAGTGTATTATTTCATTTCATTTGGGAATAATAATACAAATAATTGGTTCTTATCTTATTTTTAAATATACTTTCTATAGTTCTTCTCTTTTTACTTTAAATTTTATTTTTCACTTTATTGAATGTACATATATATATGTGTTAAGTGTTCATATTCATGTAAGCAAAGGACACATAGACATACAGCATTTAATTATTTATATCACTATTTTTATTTTAATTTTTTCACCTAGTTTCGATTCTTTCGAAATAATCTATTGAAATCTCCGTTCAGTTCTCGGTTTTTTTAAGTTGATTTAAGAAATTATTAATTAAATATAAATTTCCACGCTTATTTTTAAAGTTCGTCGCTAAGTCGTAATTTGGATGTTCGTTTGTAACGCTAGTTCTGCATATTTTAAATATTTTTTATAACATTATTTAAAAAAAAAAAAGAAAACAAGAAAGGTTAAAAATACAACTAAAGAAAAGAGGAAATGAAAAATATATTTACTTTCGGCCCGCACACACCGCATTCCCTTCTGAATATGAAGTTATAGTAGAAATGGGTGGGTGATATCAGAGAGAAAACAATTTTAAGAATTTAAATTTTTTCATAATTCGCAAATATGTTTATACAATTCCTTTTTATGTCTTTTATTAAATTCGCAATTCTCTTTTAAAAAGTGTTTGTCTTTCGTTTACTAAATTACTGTTTACTTATGACTATGTCTGGTTTTCTGTCAATCAGCAAGTTTGCGGTTTATATATTATATATATATATTGTTTTTTTGGTGCGTCTGTTAGTGTTTGCGTGCATATGTGTAGTGTTTGCCTGTGCATGTGTGTATCGTTGTTTTTGTCTGCCTACCTCGCTACGTTTTCATTTATTGCTGTACACAAGGCGCGCGTTCATTTCTCACAATTTCTCGCCAAATACCTCTCTCTCTCTTTATGACACTAACTCTCACCATATCCCATGCTATTCGATTATTATCTCTCATCATCACCAACATTCCCTCGTTCGATGGTTTGTCGTTTTCGCCTTTGTTACCATCTTTGCGTCGTTGTTGCTACCATTGCCTTTGTTATTATTGCCTGGTGATGCAGCGTTTGCGCCGCCGTTTGCTACCGCCATCCTAACTAAACCTCAGGCAGTGGTTTCAGTTCCTTTATCTGTTTAATCAGATAAGCCTTCTCATCATTAAATTGTTCATCCTCGGACCGATCCGTATGGAAATTAGTTAGGAAATCCACCAATTTCGATTGGTTTCGTAGAAGGATATCGAGTATGGGCTTCGGTTTATTCGGATTCGCCACAAACACTTTGAAGACATGAAACGCCTCGAATTGTATGTTCCGTGATTTCTCCTTGAGCATGTTCATCATCAGCTTCAAGTTCTCCGGTTCAGAAATGTACCGCGTCATTACCGTGAAATTATGTCTGTCCAGCAGTAGTTCACCAAGCAACTTAAGGCTCTGGCGTCGTGTAACATAATTCTCCGAATTTAATAATCGCTGGTAGTGCTGTGCAAAGAATTTGTCATAGTTGGCCTCGAGAAATTCTGCACATAGAAGTTTGTGACGCGTCAGTAGCTCTTTGAAAGTGGAGAATGCATCTGAAGCGATGTCGAATGTGGACACCTCCACATATCGGAAGAACTTGAAGAACTCATCCGAGTGTAACATAGTCTTGGCCAGAGCCTCATAGCGGGCGCATTCGCGCAACATTGTACCAGAATTGAGTGCGATCTCCGGATGTGCATCCTCATAGCCGGCCATTAGCGTGAATAGGATTTCCGGTTTCGTACAGATGTACTCGACTGTCGGTGAACGTGTGCCGATCTGTCGTCGCAGTATATTGTTAAAGATGAGTGCCACATGCTTTTTACCCTCGAAATCGATTCGATGAAGGTTCTGTATGAGCAGCAGCAACAGATTGCTGTTATACAATTCCTGCGACAGCTGTGCGACCACATAGTCGGCTGGCGGTTCTGTGTCACTCGTGCCGTAGAGCATATTCTTGATGGAGACGAGATTTTTACTGACATCCTCTTGCGCTTTTTCCGCTCTGCGATCACCACCCGTTTCGAGTGCATTAATCGCTTCCTTTAATGATTTCACCAAATCGGCTGGGGACTTTTGTGATTTACCAAAGAGTGGCATTGCTTTCGTTAGTTTTATGAGTTTGTTACCTCTGCCTTTGATTCTCTGAACTACTGTTTAACACTTGTTTTTGTTGCAGTTGTAATGGCCTTGCCGTCGTAGTTGCTGTGTAGTAAGCTTCGTCACTATAATTGATGTGTGAATACTTTCGTTGATTCAACAATGCAACAAGCAGCACTTTGCAGTAATACGGAACAATCAACTCTTGTTTTAATTATATTCAACCGCGCCACGACGTGTTTAATATCACTTCTACTACGATGAATTCTCCAACTCGCTTGTGGGTGTTGTTTAGTGTAACCGAAATACCAACAGATAAAAATACCACGACACTCGAAGGAAAATACACTAAAAGTGCATTCAATAGAGCCCAGCGCCACGTGAATAACAAGCCGTTTCTAAACTGCATTCAAGAGGTTGGCAACGCTAGCCATCGTGGCAGATTTTTCAAATTTAGGCGGGTTTGCGCAGATACTCCTTCTTTCACAATTTACCACAGTGCATAGTCTCCAAAAATTTGAGGTCTAAGCATATGTAACTATGCTCAGCACTCACGTGGTCCTGTTGTGAAACATATTGACAATGAAGGAATGATAATGATAGAGTATAAAAAAATATGTAAATATGTACATATGCATGTATATGCGAGTGTGCTTAACACTCACGAGCTTCTGATGTAAAACATGGCACTTTTTTCACCACAGACAAATCGAAAAATTGAAATTTTTTTCCGCCTGTAGTAGTAACTGGCAGTAGGAGAAAATGCCTTTTTAACATATGATTTGTGAGGTAGAATTACTGACCAATAAAGGAGTGGCGGACCTTATTTTTTGGAACTTCGGAAGTCTTCGGCTTTTTTCCGAAATTCTTCTATGTAAGCTGATGCAAAATGACTTCTTAAAATACTGTGTAGGAGCTATGAAAGCCAATTCTACTTTATAAGCTGCCGATATAATTATTTCTTGCAATTTTACTTAAAAAAGAATTTCCTTTAAAAACAACTATATATTTGTTTAAAATACAATACAATATTTATTATTAACCCATAACATCTTATTACAGCTTGAATTGTGGATAATTACATATTGTATATTTGTTTATTTTATATATATTTAATTTATATTTATTTATATTCATTTAAGTTTTTATTTACTTAATCAACAATCAAACTATTAATCAAATTGATTATTCAAGCCTTGTGTAAAGGGCCAAATATACGCTTCAAATACTTGAACAATCGTTGTTGTTGTAATTTGATGCGTAACCCACATACTCAACAAACTGCGTTTGTCAAATTCCAATTTTATTTATTTATTATTATTTTATTTATCTTATCCACACACGTCCGTTCACAGCTTCAAATTTTACGAGAATGAGAAAAAGACGCAACAGACGCTTCAAATGGTTAGACCATTTGACGGAATATTAAAAAAATTTGATTTGTATCAACCGTTTGTTCAAATGCAAAAACACCACCACGGGAACATTTTTTCAAATATTTGAAGCGTATATTTGGCCCTTAAATCGAACAGTTCTTTGCCTTCCAGCAAAAAAGGTCAGCGATAACTTCTGCTGAACGCGCCCAATGCTATACATAAAATGCTGTACATTAATATTTCGGAGCTCGTTTTTAAAGCCAAATTTGTGATCGGGAATCATTCGTCCATGGCCAGCAGGCTAATTGGTCGGTAGGAGATTGTCTTGTGCTCTGGCTTCCCTGGTTTTGAAATCATGATGATCATCACATTTCCATTGCACAGGGAAGTGAGTGTGCCTCAAAATGCCATTAAAGATAGCAAAAAGTAAGAACAGTGCTTTAATAGGTAGGGCTCGGATGGCGAGAGCATCTATTTTATCATACCCAGGGGATTTGCTTGGTTTGAGACAAGCAATTTCATTTTGAACTTCTTGAAGTTCTACTAGGCGTATTGGGAGATCTATCTGACATGCTTCTTCGTTGCTCGGTTGAGTGCCGTTTTGTCCCTCGGATTTCTACTGAGGTGCCAAACTCTTCGAAGTCTTCTCTTTTCTCGGACCATGCTAGCAATCTCAGGAGACCAGAGGTGGAGGTCGCGTTTAGAATACTGGGTTAGTCTGGAGGGAGATGGGGTAGAGTAGGTTGCGGCTTCGTAGATGTTCAGAGTCAGGAGTTCTAATGCTGGTTCAGTATCGGTATCAGAGTTCAGCTGAGTATCTGCGTCAATTGTGTGTTCAAGCCAGGTATGATATAGATTTAAGTTCGTGCTTCTTCTAACGTTTTTAACAGGTCTGGGTACAACATCAATGGGGATATCTATGTTGACTAATACCGCTGGGTGATCCGAACAGAGATCATAAAAAGGTGCAGTAGGGATTTTGTTAAAATCAATACCTTTACTGAGAGCAATATCCAATAGATTGGGATCTTTTCCGTGTCTGTGGGACAGAATGTTGGTTCACCT
Source organism: Cacoxenus indagator (assembly GCA_035041755.1). Lineage (NCBI taxonomy): Eukaryota > Metazoa > Arthropoda > Insecta > Diptera > Drosophilidae > Cacoxenus > Cacoxenus indagator. Next base: position 108,317 of record JAWNKX010001109.1, read on the forward strand.
GTGGAGTGACTAGTGAGTTGCATGGTTGGCATACAATTATACAAAGCAACTCCTCTTGGATTGCAAAGCCTGGAACCCCACCAAGTGTGCTTCGCATTAAATTTACCACATGTTATAAATCTCTGGCCCAGTTTACCAAAAACCTGCTGGGACATCGACTGCAAAACCTTGTACCTAGGAGATGCATTAACTGCTGCTAAAGTAATATCTCCAAGAGGACTTGATACATTGACTACTGCAGCTTGGAACCAGTGAAGAATGATCGAAGCTTGTTCAAAAAATGTTAAAGTTGATTTGATTAGAATTGCTGCATCACCACGAGCTCTGCCACTTGGATGGATTGCACTGATAAGATGATACCCCTGGATTTTAGAATAGGATAAGGAATTTAGATGGGATTCAGAAACAAGTAGAACGTCAATAACATTAGTTTTTAGAAAGTGTTCAACAATTGGCCTTAACTTGCAAATGCCATTAGCATTCCATGTAGACATCCTGAGATTTACTCGCATGATTTAGACAAGACGTTGGAGATCATCCGAGTGAACTGGGCAGTTAGGTTTTCAAGAATCTCTGGCTGGGAAGTATGGTTACATCTAGTTACGCTGGCGTACGTGGAGCGGCTGGTGGAGTGCCAAAACAAGTTGACTTGTTGGTGTACTAAAAGTGCCGATGGGTGAGATAATGGATTTTCCAGCATTAATTCTCTGAACAGTAGACTGATATACCCTACATCCTTTGTAGGAAGCCGTGTGGTTCTCATTGCAGTGGACGCAGGTCTTACGGTCTTCCCTTGTTTTCATGCAATAAGCAGCTTTGTGGCCTTCGCCATATTTCACACACTGGTATGGCTTGTTGCAGAAACGTTGAGTGTGCCCGTATTGTGTGCCCGGCAATGATGACATTGTAACAAGTCGTCAAACTTTCTAAGAGGCTCTATTGTTACCATGGCATTACAAAGTTTTTTGACTTGGAACACTTTTTTGTTGTTTGATGCTAGCTTAAGATCAACAAAGAGTATAGACATAGGAGCTTTGGTGATACAGTATTTACCGTTGGCGATGTGTCTTACTTTGTGACCCATTTCGTGGATATTCCTAATGATGTGTTGAAGAGAGATGAAATAATAATGCAAGTTTTTAATTACTGCATGATATGCCTTATCTTCTTTCAACTGGTAGGAGTGAAATGAAACTCCCTCCTCATAGAATATATTTATAAGTGCTGATCACTGTTCTACAGCATAATTCGAACTTGCCCGTCACGTCCATCTTTGTAGGAATAATCATTTCCACCAATGGTTTTTTCAATCAGTCCTCGCATGGTTTGAATTAGTGTTGTAACGGAGGCCATTTTAGCGGAGGCGGAAGTTCAGACCTTGACATCTGCGTATGCGGTGGTTAACGGAGGCGGAGGCGAATTAATAAAGCAAAAATTCGTTATTTAACTTCTAATATAACTATTGGTAATCACCTTTGTCACCTTCTAATCGATTTCGCAAGGATTTGCAAATTAAACCGGCTTTACTGAACAGTTGCTCACTTGGAACTGATCCTGGCGGCGACGATAAATAAGCACTCACAACGGGAACATAAGCTTCAAATGTTTTATTATATTATATCGCAGGTATTGTGGCCACGAAGTAAGAAACACTTTAAAACAATCTACTTTTGGTTAAAGTCTTAAGTAATCCCATGTACCGTTAAGCTCAAAAGTGAAACATTAGCACTTCGCTCGGACCATATATCCGTTGTGAATGACAGTTTTTGAAATTGTTTGAGGATTTCTGCAATTTTTATTGCCGTTTTCGTATTTATTTCGTTACATACATGGTCAGTAAAACACTGACTTTCTCTGGTAATATGGCAAAGCATCTTGCATTAACCGACAGAAACCAACACCCTTGAAATTAAATGTCACATCCTGTAAAGCCATCAATTCTACAATCAAATTGTCAATATTTTTTTTTTTTGCTTTAGCATCTGATGTATCCCACATCGTTTTTAGGGATTCTTCCATGATAATTTGTTTTTCTACAGTTTGTGCTTCATGTAATAGTGTTGCTGACTTCCCCTCATTACACTTCACAATTTTTCGTTGTTCTTCCATTTTACATAATTCCTCATATTTTTCTGTATGCATGGACTTTAAATGCCCTTTCAATGATGTCGTAGTCCGACCTTTTCTCGAATAGTTTTTATTACAGGTTTTGCTTTTTGTAAGTCATCAGTTTTTACAGAATACTCCCAAATATCACTTGTTTTCGGCTTCATCGCGTGATTTTATTAAACAACAAATAAATAACAAGCTTTCGAAGTGACAGAAGAAATCATGCACGCCAAAACTGAAACGTCCCATTTAACACAGCAATAGTCATTTCACTATATGTAATTAAAAAAAAAATCGAAAATCAAACTGCTTTAGGTTTACAAAAGTAACAATAATTTCAGTGATTTCGGTGACTTGCGATTTCATTGATTTTAGTATTTTCAGTGATTAGGAACTACGATTGCAAATCACTGGTAATCAATCGTTTCGCAGATAAGTAGGCTGTTGAACTTTGACAAATTGTAAATACACCTCCGTCGAAACTCCGATAAAAAATGCGGAGGCGGATGCGGTTGCGGAAGTTGTTGCGGATGTGGTCACTGAGGGTTTTCTAGAATTTCCTGGGTTTCCATAGCTCCACGAATCTCGAAACGATTTCCACTGAAAGTGTTGCTTGACATATTCGGGCCATCCTTCAATAAGTCGTTACTACCCTGTCTAGCCTGAATGGATGAATGGGTTCATCTTCATCGGCTGTTAATGTTTTTTCAGATAATGAAGGCGATGGCAAAGAAGCTCTAGCGGAATGCCCCTTCTTATTTCGCATTTCGGGCGCCTCTCTTTTGGAAGCAGATACTGTTACCCACTTATCAGGTGCTTGCTGCAACGACGGCGAACGAAAGATATTTGTAATAAATAATTTTTTTTTTTTTTATAATTAAATTATAACATTTAACGCAGTAAACTGCATAACACATTTGTCGGATTTAAAGAATAATGACGTGACAAAAAAAAAAAATTAGACTTATACTAAATTAATTAATTATAGAAGGCTGAATCCTTCTTAGGGGGAGATCATGCGGGTGTAGCCACTTCAGTCTACGCCTTGTTGAGGTACGGGTGAGGGAAGACGCCAGCGGATTTGGGTGCGATAAAAGTCTGTAGTGATAGCGGCAGCTGTGAGAATTAATCACCTCCATAACAGTTGGCACGGCAAGATCCCTAGCGTGGTGTTGCGGACGTACCAAGGGGTGCCCGTAAATCTTCTGAGAGCCTTGCTCTGACACGCCTGCACTCTTCTGATGTTGTAGGCAGCAGTAGTGCCCCAAATTTGTATGGCGTAGCGCCAAGCAGGTGCCACTACTTGCAGATAGATGAGCCTTTTATTAGTTAAAGATAACTAATTCGATGGGCGGAAGAGCCACTCCAGTTTCTTGAGCTTTTGGTAGCAGCGCCCTGTAGCTACCTTAATGTGTGCACGCCAGGTAAGACGCTTATCCAGGATAAAACCGAGATACCGGATTTGCTCCATTTGCGGAATGATTCTTGTGTTGTAAGTCACAACCGGACAGACGCCTTGCCTTAATGTGAAGGTACAGTGAGCTGATTTCTCAGAGTTTATGGCTATATTCCAACGCCTGGCCCATGAGTGGAATCTAACCAGGTAGCTGGACAATTTCTCCGCAGCTTCGTTCAGAGAGGCAGAGTTGAAAATAACTGCCGTATCGTCCGCGTAAGTAGCAATAATCGAATGCTCATCTCTACTTGTAGGCATATCAGAGGTATATAAGGAGTAGAGGACCGGAGCTAAGACACTCCCTTGCGGGACACCTGCTCTCATGTGCCTGAAGGTGGAAAATTTGTCTCTTACCGCCACAGAGAAGGTTCGTCGTTGAAGAAAGCTTCGCATTAGTAAAAACTGTTTGCCAGGCAGGAGTAATTTTAATTTATGCAGAAGTCCATCGATCCATACCCTATCGAATGCTTGTTTGACATCTAGGAAGACTGCAGAGGAATACTGTTTCATCTCAAACGCAGTAAGAATGTGATTAACGACTCGATGCAGTTGTTTGGGAGTACCATGCTGTGATCTAAATCCAAATTGGTGATCAGGAATGGCTTCTTGAACACCCCGTACTGCCAACAATCTACTCAAAAATAATCTTTCAAAAATTTTTGAAAAAGTTGAAAGCAGGCTTATGGGCCTATATGATGTGACACGGTTCTCCGGAGTACCAGGTTTAGGTATCATGGATATCGTTGCACACTTCCACTGTGTGGGAAATTGGCAGATCCGCAGCATGCTGTTGAACAGCAACGTCAGGAACAATTTAAGTTAATGAAATGAAACCAATGAAAACAGAAAAGCAAATTTGTCACCGAATAGTCACGACGCACTAAAACGACACTGCTACGAAATACTGCATGAAACTGATAAAAATCATGACCATTTGCGACTGAACTCAACAAAAGTGAGGGTACGACACTCACTCAACATGACTCAGATTTTCCTCGTGGCAAACATGTGGATAACTCGACGAAGGGATACTGGACCCACAGACAACTATCCATCATTTCTGAGTGGATCGGCAGGAAGCACGGAGTAGTAAATTTCTACCTCACCAAGCTTTTGAGCGTATATAACAGGAAAGGGACTAAAGGGCTACAGAAATTGTATTTAGATACCTGATAGTTCATAGTGGCCTACATAATTTTGTTCACAACGCGGGTAAAGCAGCAGAAAAAGAAACGAGTTATTAATTATACTAGCTAGACCCGGCAAACGTTGTTTTGCTATCAAAGAACTCTTGAGCATTTGTTAATATTGATAGGTAACAAAGTAATTAAATAGTTGTGTGATACTATTGAAAATCTTCATAAATTTTTATTGAAGTGAAACTTCAAAGGGCGCATTGGCAGTATAAATTTAGAATATTTCGGCGCCGTTATGGCGGGTTCTACGACAGAGATAGAAGAAAAATATGTAAGTGAAACAGAGAAGGAATACACCGGCGACGTATAATTTTTTGTTTTGTGTGCGCGTTGCTCAGCGATGAAAATAAAGAAAAAGAGGAAAGAAAACGAAAACAGAGATAAGGTGCGTTGTGCGTTGTTGGCATGTTGGCTCGCTCGTGAGTCAGGACGGTCTACTCGAGTATGCACAAAATTTCCGACTGTCGCGACACCAAAGAAGAATCAACGATAGCTTCGGCCGCAAGGCTGTGTCAAAATAAATATAATCAAGCTACCGGCAAGCGCATGACTCAGTGGAATTGTGACCTCAAGACAGAGGGGATGTATTTTTCTGTTTTAATTTTCTCTTGTTCTTTGGTACTATTGACAGTTAGCTTCGATAGTTCTTTGGTTCTCTTGGCAGTTATCTTCGATAGTTTATTGTTAGTATAATTATTGTTTGTGTTATTGTTAGTATTATTATAGTTATCAGTATTATACTCTTTATTAATCTTAGTATTAGACTTTCTCTTTGTAATTTTGGTTCTTTTCTCTAGGCAACTTGGTTAATTGTTAGTTGTATACTATATACTGTGTCTCACTCAGTCCTATTGAAGCTTCACTTTCAGCAAACGTACTTAGTTGCATGCGAGATTTTTTTAGGTACAATCTATATATAAAATCGCAATGCATTTAGTACTGTGTTAGTGAATTGACAAAGCCTGATATTAATACTGTACCAGACGATGTTTATGCTAGCTATGGGTATGTTAACTCCTCCCCTTCTAAGTGGGGGCGTCCTCGGTCTTCTCAACCACGGCGCTGCAGTTTGCAACTCCTCCGGTGACGATGTTGGATTGAGGGAAGCTTAGAATTTTCCTTGGGGAGGCACTCCAAAGACGGTGACTTTCTATAGACTATCTTAGGTATAGTGTATTTAATTATAAATCTTCCTTATTTTGTAATATTTTAATTGCTATTTGTAAAGTGTTCGCCAATTCTTTAATATCGCTCTCGTCCAAAATGAGTGAATTTATTATGTTTCATTTTGCCAAAGTTATATAAATTATTACTGTTTGTAGATTCATAATTATTATTCTATTCTATCAGGCTCTCGTAAAGGTTCCCGGTATCAGTTTTTTTGTTTTTTAGTGGTTGTTAATATTTTATTTGTTGTTGTAGTCATAGTAATGAGTAATGAGTAATAATCTGCAGTTTGGCTTATAACCTTGTTACCTACGTTGTATTTTTTATTCCGCCTATTCTTGGTATGATTTTCCAGATTTCTTTTTTGAGTGCCTTCAATTTTCCGAGGGACTTCCTTTCTTAGCTCCTGTTCGTTTGATATTAAAATTTGAATAGATTTCTGCCCTGTGGCTGAATGGATAGATCTGTTATATTTTATGGTTGCCAACAGTATTACTTCTATTGTGTCATCCAAGTTTTCTCGTAATATAACGCATCTCGCGATTTTACCCAGGGTGCTGTGAAATCTTTGCACCTGACTATTGAACACGCTATGCAGAGGCTGTGCATTCATAGTTTCAATGTCAAAGTTGTTTTTAACGTTTGATCATTGTCGCTGTAAATTTTTTTAGTTCCTTGGAAAATATTTAATAACTACAGCATCACAGGTTGACATCAAGGATTGTTCTTGAAGCTATAACTAACTAATAACTTGAACTAAGGCAAATTTCGAAAGTTTACATGGTGGATCAGGAAGCGTTTTCCTTGACCGCATGAACCTTCAGAAGGCGGACGATGTGCAAAAAGACAATTACGCAAACCAAAACGACAAAGCAAAAATGTTTATGTTATCTGGTTGCTTGCTCGCAGACGACATCTTTTATTACATGCAGCCAAAAAGGTATATTATGTACTCCTCCGACTTGGTGCGTGGGTAGTTTGCTTTGTAATGACTACTTCATTTAATAACATATTTATTTCATTGTTGGTTTAACCCAACATTCCGACCCCCTTGAAAGAACCCTCATTCCAGATGTAGGAAGTAGTGGAATATTATGTATTGGACGGTAACAACAGCCTGTTGATGTACGAATGTTGACGACTCGAACTCGATTATCTTTTTCCCGGACAACTGATTCGATTCGTCCCAACTTCCATTTTTGTGGAGGTAGGTTGTCATCGGATGTGATCACCATGGTTCCCACGGACAGGTGTGGTGAAGTTCAAGTCCCCTTGTTTCGAGTGCGTATTTCTTTAATATATTCGGTGGACCAGCGACGCCAAAGCTGTTGTTTTACAGCTGTTATAGCCACGAAATGAGCTTGACTGTTTATTGTTTCTTTAACTACATTTTGCTCCGGAATTGCACGCAATGATTCGCCAATCAAAAAGTGTTCGGCAGTTAGAGCCTCGAAGTCGTTCGGATCAGAAGATAACGGAAATAGCGGACGCGAGTTAAGGATGGCTTCAATCTCTGTATATAATTCTTCAAAGGTAAACCAAAGGTAAACCAAGGGATTCAGAAAACCTTTCGAACTTTCCACAGCTGCCTCCCAAAGACCGTCGAAATGTGTTGCTCTGGGTGGAACAAAATGAAAATTGATCAATTCTGACGTACAATATGTATGAATTGCTTCTTGAGTATCTCTATGAAACATGAACGACTTTAATTCACGTAATTAATCGAAGTCCCTATGAAATTCGTTATCACAATATATGTCTGATGGTAGTCCCCGACGTGTAACCATGCGTTTGAGAGCAGCTAAGAACGCATTCGTGGACAAATTTGGCACCACTTCGATGTGTACAGTACTGGCGAAACAAATGATTATAGCAATGTACGTTTTGTATGGTCCCCTTCCTTGTATGCGACTGTACGTGTTGGTCGGTCCACAAAAGTCAACACCACTGCGAGAAAATGGCCTAGAAATTGCCAAACGTTCCACTGGCAGTTCGCCCATAATTTATTGCATCGAGCCACGTCTCTGGCATTAACTATCCAAAATCAAAGACGAATTAGAGCAACTAACGCTCTTGGTCCAGCATGAAAATTTTGCTGGTGCAACTGACGAACATATATTAATATCAATGATGACTTACTCGGTAGCAAACATGGATGGTTTTGACATTCCGTTAAATCAGCGTTTTCAATTGTACCACAGACTTTAAATAGTTCGAAGCCAGTGGAACTGTCTAAAAAAGGGGTGAGAAACTTCAAATGGATGCTTAGTGGCTTTCCCTTTTTAAGCAAACGTAAATCTTCTCTAAATGACTGTTTCTGAATGTTCCAAATGATGCAATATAGTGCATGACCAAGTTCCTCAGTAGTGAGTGAACATTGGTTGAATATTAGGTTCCCTGTAGAACATCCACGCCGTTATGCGTAGAATGAAATTGTAGTTGCTTTCTTCAATTACAATGAATAATTATACTTTTTCGTTTTTCAAAATCAACTGCCTTAATGTCAATGTCCATGGCGCATTTTTCATTTAGCCACTTCGATGATGCTTCACGTAAAAATTTAGGCCCAGTAAACCAAAAGGATTTCTGGAAGTCGTTAATTGAACAGCCACGAGAGACAATATCTGCAGGATTGTCATATGTATGTACGAATCTCTAATGAGCTTGGGCTGTATGGTTGATACTCGATTACCAACAAAGGTGGACAGTGTGACTGAGTGTTGCACTACTACAAGTAGACAGCGGTGGTTTTATCGGCAAAAATGACCTTGATATTAGCATAAAGATGAGCTAGCAGATATGCTGCACAAAGCTCAAGCCTCGGTAGCGATTGCTTTATGCGCACATAAATACAGCAACCATATGCACGCATATTTGCGTCACAGAATCCGTGTAACTGTATGTTGCTAGCGTTTGATTGTTGACAGTAACGAGGCACCTCGACTGATTAGATCGACAATTGGTCCAAGCTGGTTGTAAGTTCTGAGGAACAAAATCATCCCAGTTGAGTTTCAATAGCTATAATTCCTGAAGGATAAGTTTTACCACGATGACGAGTGGCGATAGTAATCCGAGAGGATCGAAGAGTGATGATGCAATAGATAAAATATTTCGTTTTGTTATGTTTGAATGGGGTTGCTTGGTTGTGAGTGTAAAACGGTAAACATCGCGATGTTGATTCCAGCACACACCGAGCGCGCTTGTGTTTGAGTCGTCGCAGATAGAGAATTGTATCAGACTATCTTCACTCTTAAATTGTGGATGATTAGAGTACCATTTGCACAGAAGAAGTAGTTTTGGATCAAGAATCTTAACAACTTGTTGATCGGTCGTAATGTCATAATATCATCAGCTCTTTGCAAAGTATATTGTCGACATAGAACGGTGACTTAACGGCACTAGCACCCAATGGAAATTCAGCACTTCACTGTTCTGCCAAGTAGTGTAGACTGCGAATAGCGAGATAAGGTGCTGATGTGGTTCCGTATGTGACAGTGTTGAGTTCAAATGTACGAAAACTTGCGTCAGGTGATGGTCTCCGCAATATATATTGATACTTGCGATCCTCAGGATGCACAGAAACTTGCCTGTACATTTTTGTGATGTCTGCAGTCATTGCGAAATTAAATGTTCTCAAACTAAGTAATACGAGTAATACGAGACTTCTGTCCCAAAAGTACCTCGATTTCTCGGCGCTTGACTTCTTCTTCGTCATCCTGTTGGTGGTATCCTTCGAAGTAGTCCCCATTTGATTGAATAACACGCTCATATCGATGTTTCCACTTCCTGAAGCAGTCTTGAAAGTCAGTTATTGGAATCGCCTCTAGTGCATTCGTCGGTCGCATTGGTTTCAACAGTCTTCTTTTCGTCGAATCGGTGTTCTTTAAGCAGCATTTTCAATCGAGGAAATAGCCAAATGTCGCAAGGAGCTATGTCGCGACTGTATGGAGGCTGGAGAAGCTGTACACACTGTGTTTTGATAAATACTGGTGCACAACGTTTGATGCATGCGCTGGAGCATTGTCGTGGTGAAGAAGCCAGTCACCGGTTTGCCTAAAGTGCGGTCGTTTTCGTCTGATTGCTTGAAGTTAACGTTCAGGAACGTTTCAACTAGCCTGTGCTGAATATGAGCCAGTTTTGGTAGTTCGCAATGGATTGCATTGACCACGTCTGTGTTAACGAGGTATCGAACAACCTGTAAGAGAGTGTCCGTTGCGCCACCCATGGTTAGCAACAGACCCTGAGCAACAATATGGATACGAGGAGGGGACTGAGGAATGATGGAGCCTGCGGACTGATCAGACTGATGAAAAGGGGGAAAGTCTCGACCCGACAGCGAAAGTGAACTCAGAAAGGAAACAGAGACGTATCTAACTATTGCCTAAATCGATCAAAACCTTTAAAGTATTTAAAAAAAAAATATAAATTATGTATATAAATGCATAAGCGAAGCCCTTATTGGTGAAGCCGAGAAGTATGAATGCTGACCGTGAAAGTGAAAGAGAGGGTAGGGTGGAAGGCCCGCGCGCCTTCCAGGGGGAGATCCGACTCCAAAAGGCCAAGACAATTTCATCTTCAGGCAAAATGATGGCGCCATTTTTTTGGGATTCTCGCGGGGTAATTTTTATGGATTATTTTGAAAAAGGAAAAACGATCAACGGATAGTACTACGCTAGTATATTACAGCATTTGAATGATGAAATTGAGAAAAAACGAAATTTAGCGAAAAATATGGTTTTTCTTTACCCAGACAATGCACACTTCAATTGTTGCGGTGGCAAAAATCAATGAACTAAAGTTCGAATTGGTTCCTCATTCACTCCATTCGCCGGATTTACCCCATCTAACTATTTTCGGTTCACAAACCTGAACAAATGGGTTGGTGGGAACAGATTTGGTACCAATGAGGAACTGAAATGTGCAAAATAACTATTTTGAGTCTGGCTGTTTCGCTCTATAAGCAAAATAGAGAAGCCATTGAGATTCGCTGGAAAAAGTGTATCGAGCTAAAAGGGGACTATATTGAAAAATAAAAGCCAATTTGCCAAATTATATTGTTTTCTGTTAGGCCGACTACTTCTGGGAGCAACCTCGTAGTTCAGCTCACATCAGAGTGTGAGTGTTTGAATCTGCAATAAGCTTGTTTGCTCACTGAACGAGCGATTTTTGCAGCTAAAAATGTCGATGTTTATAAAATGAATTTCCAAATACAACAAACAATGGGCAAAGACTTGATGTCATTAAATCGGTCGACTCTGTGCCAGATGACAACGAATATGGCAATTACCCAAATGAATTCTTTAATTCACTCGATTTATCTGGACTACCATAATGTAATTAATCTACATTTTCGAATTTGTTGACAAATCATTTTGATCGCAATGGCACGCGATTAGTGACCAAACAAAACGAATGGGAAATTTGGAGGAGAGAATGTATTGCTGCCATGCCATGCGCCTTCAGGCGCGCCAATTAGGTCCAAGCGCTTATAGTTTCCTATTCGTTTGGCCTTTCCAATGGCCATATGTGGGTTGAATCCTTAAAATTTCCCACGGACAACTTTAGTTTCTGTAGGAGAACAACGCCTTTCTACCGGATGCACTAGTTGATTATAAAACTCATTTTTATCAATTAATATCGACCGTATTTTTTATTGGATCGTTCGTTTTATTTATACACAGAGCAGTTATTTAAATATTACTAAATATAATTTTTCCATTAATTAATTTTCCGTTGTTTTCCTTCGTTTTTTCTTTTTTTTTTTTTTGTAACTAAGAATTTTTGCGTTCTCAAGTTTTATTTTTTAAATGTAGTTTTATTTGGTTTTTATCTTTCTTTTTTGTTTTTGTGTGTGTTTTTATAAGAATATATCATATATTGTATAATATTTAATCCTGTCTTTCATCATGCTAGAAGCGCTTAAATTAACTGTCATTTTCCTTAAAAACTAAAAACTTTATGCACAAATTAGACTTTTACGTATAAAATGGGGAGGCTTTTAAAATACATGAAAACATCGCTTTTTAATATTAAAAAATACGTGATTTTTTTGTCTGTTCAAAAGTATCAAATAACAATTCAACCTCCTCCTTCAAACTGAGTATCGCTTTAAGATTTATTGAACAACAAAGGTGTCGACTAAGCGAATAGGTAATAAAAATATCTTTGGAATTTCTTACTTATATTGTTTAGCTTCGCTGTTTGTTCGAAAACAAATATTTTAAAAAACAATTTTTAAAAAGCATTTTTACGTTGCTTACGAGGCTTGGCTTATCTAAGAATAATATCGTGTTCAATATTCATTTTTCTCAACTCCAGGGATTCTGCTAATCATTTTTTTTCGCTTTTAAAATTGATATTTTTTATAATTGTTTGTTAAACGTAGGTATATTTATTGTTTTTTATTTTTTTAGAATTGTTAAAATATATTTCTACGACTAGTATTTTTTTTTTATAATGTTTTAGCGTTTATTGAATTTTGTATGAATATGTATAAATGTTATGATTTTTTCGTACTTATGGATTTTATAAGACTAAGTTTGAAAATTTAAAATTAAATCAAAACGAAATCAGACGATATTTTAAAAATATTTCCCTTTTTTATGAGAAATTTACAATTTTCTTATGCTTCGAAACTTACCTGTGGCTTTGCGTAGGGAGATCTTAAAACAATGTTTCCTTGTGTATTTGTCGAAAAAATTTGCAATCAAAAAGTATTGCTATAAAAATGAAATTATATCACAGACAGAATAGAAAAAACACTATCAAATTGTGAATGATGCTTGAAGTTTTGTTTTTGAAATTGATTTCTCTCGATACAAAATACAATTGTCTATTTCTCGCTCTTGTTCCTTTAATGTAAATGTTTGCAAATATCGTCGAATTTTATCGCTTTTAGTGACAGTCTGTTTTGTTTTGGACATTAGAAGTACGGTTGGTGATCAAGCAAAATATAAAAACATTTATAATAACTAATTAAACAAAAATTTTAAAAACCCATTAATTTATTAACTGAATGAAATACTTTGCAACTGGTATAACTTTCGAAGTTGATTCAACTTCGGCGCAAAGCATTCACGTTCATTCATATCATTTTTATGACTAGATTTGCGATTTGAGTGCCGCTTCAGTTCGTAACGTGTTTTCTCTCCTTCTTCTTCTTCTTCTTTTTCTCAATGGTCGTCATTTTGTAAGTCATGTTCTTCTATGATTTTTTGTTTTCGTTTTATATACTATATTTGCCGTTTATTGGTTTTTGGCCGTATTACGAAGGGGAAGGCGGGGCTTGTTTGTGTATTGTTTTTTTTTAATGTTTTCGCTTGATGAAATTGCCCTCGGCATCGAGCCACAACTCATAACCACTATGAACGGCTCCTCTACGCATATGACCGTTGCCCACCACTCCCCTTCTTAATATTTACCTATGTAGAGCATTCGAAATCTGTTTGAGCGACTGACCGACTTCACTGACCAGACGCTCGTTTTCCTGTACATTTTTGCTGCCGGCCGTGCGCAAATTTTGCGATTGCCTCTCGACCCGTGTCACCAGTTCACGAAAGTGGAACTTCGAATGCGGCGGCATTGATTCGTTGTCGGCGAAGACAACACAGGAGTTTTGCAATATATTTAATTTGTCGCTGAGCTGCAACCACTGTGAAGCGGATATTGTGTTCGCCGGATGCTTGAGTGATCCCTCTATCAGAGCCACCAGTTCGAGTATACTGTTACGGGAGATTTGCGTCGAGTTAATGCTACTACCACCTACGCCTACGGTCGAGTTTGTTGTGTCAACTTGTCCAACGCTTACGCCAGCTATTTTCGTAATGGGCGTGGCGTAGATTGTCAATTTGGTGGGCTTGAGTGGCACCACTGGCTTTGGATTCGAATTGATGGTGGTGTTGTTTGTGCCAATGGTCGAGGTGCTGAGCTGTTTGGAGTTCATACTCGTGTTGTTTGCTGTGTTCTCTGCGAATAGCGACTGTGTCAAATTTTCGTTGTTCTGTGTTGTTGCTGTGGTTGATGGTGTTGTGTTCGTGGTCGCTGATTTTGCTGAATCGGTTCTCTCCCCTTCCATGCCGCTGCTGACATCTGTGAATAGTTGCGATGAGACAGAAGAATTTAAATGAGAGTTGTTAGTGCTATTATTTATTGGGGGTGGTGGTGGTGGTGCAGCCGGTGGCGGCTTATTGGTGCTCAATACAGGTGCTGAGGAGGAAGAAGTGGAGTTCAATTTTGTCACATGACTGCGTGGTGAGATTTGTGCTTGTTGACTGGGAAATCTGTTTGCAGAGGCCATTGTAGTGGCTATTGTTGCTATTGGTGTTGTTGCCGTAGACACGTTCGTAACTGAGGAAGATTTGTGGCCATATTTGGGCGATAGCTGAGTGCCACCATTCGTTGCTGCCGTGTTTGTTGTATTAGCGGTGCTAGCATAATCAGCGCCACTGTAGCCGCCACTACTTGGCTGCTCCCAAAGTTTCTTTAAACTATTAATACTACCTGTGCTGCGTCTTTTGCCGGCGTCTCCCTTCTCTGACTCATTGATATCCACGACAATTGCGTTCGTGTTGTTGTTGGCAATTTCGATTTTGATTTCAGTCTTTTGTGCGCCGTCAAGCTTTTTGTCGTTCTTGCGCGTTAATGTGTCCACTGTATTAACGGAACAGGCTGCATTGACTGTAGACGTTGGCGTTGTCTTCGTCATCTTTGGTGCCTCTTCGTCCTTCATGTTGTTACTTGTTAAGCTGTCCGTTGTGATGTCTTTGGGTTCCTTTTCCACTTTGCGCAAGTGTGCCTTGAAGTCGATTATATTCTTTGTCGGCTCCAGCTTCTGTGTGGGCATGTTCAACTTCTTCGGCTCAACCTTCTTCAATTGCGCTTTGAAGGTGTTCGTTGTATTGCCATTCGATTGATGATTGGTGTTCGTCTTCAGCACCGCGTCATTCCCTGGCAACTGCTTCGGTGGTATCTTTTGCTTGGGCAGGTTCATGGTCTCAGCCAGCTCAGTGACAAGCAACGAAACCGGATCAATTTTTTCGTATACAGCATTGCCATTAGGATGGTTACTTACATGGTCCTTGTTGCGACCTTTGATTTCAGTGATAAGCTTCTCTTTGAGGTTTATACTCTTCTCGGGTGCGGTATCTGGAGGAGTGCCAAGGGAACTACACGAATCAGTAGACGGTTCGCGTTTTCGTAGTGAAACGCCAAAGCGGGAGCTGGCCTCCTCAACGCTTGGCGCTGTGTTTGAAACATCATTCGAACTGTTATTTGGAGGTGCTGGTGGCGGTGTAAAGATGCAATGTGCCGTATTGATGTGTAGTGGTGGTGGTGGCGGCTCCGTCTCGGGAACCGGTGGTGGCAGTGGAGCCGGTACATTTTCAAACTCCTCCGGTGGTGGTGGCAAATCCAATGGAGGCGGCGGGAACTCTAAATTGGCTAGTGCCGGTTGTTGGTTTCGTTTAGGGGAAATATTAGAAATGGCACCGCGGAATGAAGAGAATGTCATCATAGTGCCCTCCGTGGTTGTGCGATGACGTTGTAATTTATTTAAGCTGGCGGCTATATTGTTCTGCATGGTTACGCCTCCGGACGAGTTGCTGCGTATCATTTGTTGTGGCGGTGCTGGTGGCTGTATGGGCGCTTTGGGTGGTTGGCTCGAGCGCGGTGTTTGATGGTTTGACAGTGCTGTAGCATGACCGTTGATGGCAACCGGTGCCTGTTGTCCAACAACTATAGTATTTGGCTCATTTGTGTCCTCTAAACTATCAAGATATGCACCAATTCGCGCTACTTTTGGTAGTGTGCCATAACGATTCACGACACGTTTAACATTCATGACCTCCAGAGCACCTACAGTTATGGGATGAGCAGCTACAATGCTGCCATTTATGCCGTTGTTTCCTATATTAGTCTCCCGCACCAGGTACTGCTGAGCACGCTTGCTTTGCCGCGTTTCTATGCCACGATTGCCTATTATGGGCGTCGGTCGCTTGAATGAGCTGTGCTGATGCGATGAACGAGGTCCGATACCACTACCGTGCAGTGAGTGTTGCATTTGATTCTGAGGCATCAGATTCTGTTCGAGGCTGTCTCCGGTTGCATCCGTATCTGGGTCGCCGGTGTTGTCGTTTTCCGAGTCATATCGATTCGTCAAATTGTTGATGTCACGCGTGAGTCCTGCACAAATGAGAGTGAACCAATTTAATCGACCAAAGTTAACGATTAATGGTTAGCACCAATCAGAGACATACCATGCATTGTTACTGGGTTAAGTAGTATGGGTCAGTTAAATTAGCAGTCTAAGACATATCGACAGACTAACCGAATATTTGTCGAACAATAATTAAATTAATGTAAATTAAAGAGCAAACAAATAGAGCAAAAGTACGATTAATCAAAAAAAAAAAAAAACTTAAGTTAGACATCATAGGAAGGAATGAACGCAAATAATACAGTAAGACACCATAAACACAAAACAAAATATTAAAAAAAAATAAAAATCTTACGCCTCGAACAAATACCTCGAAATAGTATGTCGATTAGGAAACTACTGCAGGAGGATGACTTTTTTATAGCATATTGAGTTCGATTGTATTGGACAGGTATAGTGGCAGTTTGGGGTTTGTAATTTCTACTGGGGGCATGACTGAGTAACATTGTACTACCATTTGTATTCAGTTCATCAATGTTGTTGCGTGTTGTATCCTCCTCACGATAGGTAGAGTCACGACTGCTTGATAACAAGCTGCAAAAAAGTATATTATGCAGACTTAGACTTAAGTTTGTTGGTATATAAAGATTTTACAATGTAAACTTACCTTGTACGTTTCGGGGGTGCCGGTGCCTGCTTGCCCTGTTTGTTAGTAGTGCGACGCATTTGAACGTTGCTCTTGCCCGCGCTCGCAAACGTGCTCAATTTTGCTGAGCTAGAGCCAGTTTCTAGAAGGAAAGGTAAGCAGAGTTCTATCACACCAGTTAATCTAGATTTAGACATCTAAAGACATTACTTACCAGACATGGGTGTGCTCGCTAGCTGATCGTGATGACCACCTGGCGTTAAACAACCACTACCACCGTTGCCACAGCCACTTCCGTTGCCGCTTGCGAAGGTTTTCTTAACCATTTGCGGCGTCAGATTAAGCGAGGCCGATGTCGCTACTGTTGTCATTGTCGTAGTCGCGTTCAATTGTTTCTCGACCGCTTCGGTAATGGAGGATTCCTGCAGATCGGAGAAAACGAGACGTGGTCGTCCGTTATTAGCATTATTAGTAGTACTAGTAGTAGTAGTAATCGTGCACTTAAAACAATTGTCTGCTACTTTGTGGTTGTCATTTATACTTTCTCCCTTGTCATTTCTTTTTCGCGGCAACTTTGGAGCAACATAGTTTTCGGTGTTGCTTCGTTCAAATCAAAGTTCGATACCGTCATCATCCTCGTAGTCTTCATCGTCATTTGTATCGATTTCATGTTCGTGCTCGTCTTCCTTATCATAATCATCATCATATTCATCGTCCCACACCTCACCCACCTGAAACATATGCTCCAATGCATGATGTATGCTCTTAAACGTCGGCCGATCAGTCGCATTCCACTGCCAACATTGGCGCATGAGATCGTATACTTCTGGCGGACAACCGGGCGGTCGCTCCATGCGATAGCCCTTCTCCAATTTATGAAATACATCCGTAAGATCAATGCCCGGATATGGTGACATGCCATATGTGGCGATCTCCCAGAGCAATACACCGAAAGCCCAAACATCGGACTTTGTGCTAAACTTATTGTAGGCCAATCCCTCGGGGGCGGTCCATTTGATCGGAAATTTCGCACCTGCATGCGCGGTATAGGTGTCATCACGCATCAGCCGAGCCAGACCGAAGTCGGCGACTTTCACGAGCTTATTATCACCGACGAGGCAATTGCGCGCAGCCAAATCACGGTGTATGTAATTTCGCGACTCCAAGTAGCTCATGCCAGAAGCGATTTGCGTCGCCATGTAGAGCAACGCGACAGCGTCGAGTGTTTCACGGCCTGCAGAGCGCAGGAAGTCAAGTAAATTGCCGTGCGACATGAACTCCGTGATAATATAGAAGGGTGGCTCTCGTGTGCAGACGCCTGCGGAAATACAGAATTTTGAAAAGCTAAAAAAAAAAACGTTTTGCTGCATACCAATTAGTTGCACTAAATTCGGATGTTTCATCTCCTTCATAATGGACGCCTCTTCGAGGAAGTCCTTTAGTGCCATTGTGTCTTCTTTGAGTGTCTTCACGGCAACTGTATTGCCATAACGCTTCCACACGGCCTCGTACACTTCGCCGTATTGGCCACCGCCCAGTTTGTGCTTCATGACAATATCCGTGCGACAAATCTCCCACTCATCCGGTTCCGGGCTTAATGGAAATACTGTAGGCTTATTCTGCTTTGGTGCAGGATATAGCAGCGGCGTAATTAGACCGTGACCCTCATGTGGTACACTGTGATGGTGAACAAGTTCGGCAAGCGTACTGAATTTGGCTTCTGCGGTAACAAATACTTTGCCATCGGTATCTTCCGAGATGCGGTAATGATAGACCCGTCCTTCATATCTGTCAGTGTTAAAATATTTATAATCAATGTACGAACATATTCATAAATTCTAGCTACCTCAGTGAAATGCTTCTTTGTCCCGGCGAACTTTCACTCTCACGTACCAGAAAACTACCATTAATGCCCGAACTGAGCAGATATTCCGCTGCATTACGTGATATGGGTCCATGATACCACGAATGCTTCTCTAGCGAATTAAGCGGAGTTACATAATTCGAGGGCACCCAACCGACGTTACCCGAATCCGAATGAGCCTCGCACCATTCGCCTGACTTATTGTACGACAGAATTCGCACCTGTTCGCCTTTCTTCAGGCTCAGCTGATTCTCGCCACCCGCCTGGAAATCATAGAGTGCGACAAATAATTGTGGATCATCTTCTTCAGGGCCAGGAGCAAGTAAATTCTCTTTGGATGTCCAACGATGTGCTGACTCAAAACCAGACGTGGCCGAGCTATGTCCTTGACTATGAGTCTGCGTGTGGATCGAGATGCCATCCTGATGTTGTTGTTGCTGCGGTTGTAGTTGCTGACTCTGTGCATGCAAATCTGAATCGCTGAGCAATGTAGTACCGGCAGGAATGTGTGGCAGCGGACGTGATTGTAGAAGTGCTTCTGGAATAAATGAGCAAAAATGGCCCAAGATAACCAAAATTAATAAAAAGAAAAATTTTAAAATGGCAAAAACAAAATACTACGAGGAAAAATCATAACATGTAAAAGGCAATAGCAACAATGATTACGGGAAGTTTTACTGGTTGTGCTTGAAGGAAAAACTCGTTTCACTCTGGAATGAGTACATACAAAGTAGCGGCGAGCAAAGCCATATTAAACAAATGTTGGTGCGATCTCAAAATAAATCTCTATTTTGAAACAGGTATAAAATACTTGATGGCAACGACAACGGTGGATGGCAAAAGATGCCGATGACAGAGGAATGTGGGTAATTTACGGAGACAATGACTACCATGACGACTCTCGCTGCAGACCTAGCTGAAATTTCTCACTCTTCTGTTTTACTGTGGGAACTATTAATGCTAAAAAATGCATAAATATATAAATAACTACAATACAGTTGAACTTCCCTCCTCGCATGCATTGTCAGGCAACGTACGCCATGTCAATAACTATCAAAATGTCTTGCATAAGACACATTTGCTGTTTGTTGTTGCTGTTGTATTCTGTTTCGCTGCCCCGGTATTATTTTTTTTTCCGCTTTTTTCTGTAGCTTGTGCCATTGTTATTGTTAACCACAAATGAGTACAACTACGAACACCTCAAGCTTATCCCAAGATTTCTCTATTCCTTTTCTTCGATCTCCGCTGGACACGTGGATTTCATCGCTTAAATATTTTCACTCTAAACGAAAAATTTGACATTTTTTTTAACGTGAGGATTTACGTGAGTGTCATTCCGACACGCGTAAAATAGCTTCGCTCTAAAAGGCTTGGCACTAGGAGTCTAAAGGTTCTGAAGAACTTCAGACCGACGGACATGACTTAATTCATCCCATCTCGTCGAGCTCAGTATGAATGTGATATTTTCTTATTTACTCCTCTCGGGAGCATAGCGCCTTCACAAGTCTCTTATTTTTTTTATGAATATCCCAGAATTGTAGTGATTACATAAATCGAATAGTATTCCTCTGATAGGGTGGGTGATTAGAGTGGCGCTGCCTGTCGTTGATGATGGGAGTGCTTTTTGGCCTCACTAAGGAACAACAATGACACCATCGGAGGTAGGAGGCATTGAGCACATAACCGTGACCATGATCATGAACAATGACATGACCATGACCATGTCTCCAGTGGGGATCGAAACTCGACCTCTTAGCTCGGCACCTCGCACCTGAGTGCACTTCCACTAGGCCACCGAAGCACTCGAAGAAGAATATTTCTATATAGTCTAATACGTCTCCAGCATCTCCGATGTCTTGTTACAAACTTCATGACAAACCATACAATAAATCTATTCAGATAGTGTATAAAAACAGAGCAATGACTCTAACAATTTAAAATATTTTAAAAGAGCACAAAAACACGGAATTTGAGTAGTAACGCGAAAGTAGACGTCAATTAAGTGCAGAAGCAGAATATCATAATGACACTTTTGTCCCTAAATCTCTTGCTCGTTGACTCGCTTGCTTGTTCATTTATATCATCTCTTAACTTCACCTCAGTTGTAGTTGGAAATCTCAAATCAACTCGGCCACCTCACTTCTGCCTTTTTTGCTAAAATGTATGTGGAAGCTATTAGCAGCAAAAACTGGAGCAACTGCTGAGATTGGTTGATATAAAGCAGAATTAGCTACATGATGACGCTGAGAACGACGTCTTAAGCAGTTGAATATATATACAAACTTTGTAAGCGATTATTGAAATTGGGTTACCATGTTGACATTTCTTTGCGCTCGCTCAATGAAATGATTTATACTAAAACAATTTCCAACAAATATTTGGTACTGTAGCATGAATTGTTTCTTAAAGTATAATTTTGGGAGCTATTTTTTTATATATAAAAAATTATAAAATTAACCTAACCAGCACTCTATCTTAAGCAATTAAGCTACCTAATATAAGTAATAGTATAAGCCGTAACCTGTGAATATTATAAAAAATTAGTTTTAAGCTAATAGTTAATAAGCTAGCCCTAAGTGTTGTAAATATTTGTTAAGTACATTTATAAGAAAACAAAGCTTTAAAACTGAATGAATAAAAACAATCGTTAATCGTTATTCACTCTATCTAAAAATTTCATATTAGTTGAATAGATAGACTCTTTTGCCATTTTTGTTATTCTCGCGCACATTGAAAGCTACACTATTACAAAAAAGCTGTTTTTTATAATAGTAACAATTTTAATAATTTTCCAAAATGACATTTGCTGGAAAAATGCAGCAAATCACGTTGTTCTCCATTTCAGTAGTGTGTTAATAATGTGAAATATTGTAGCAAAAATTTTGCCATCACTTGAAAAGTGGTAATAAACAGTGTAAAAAGCTTTTCTATATGAGCAACTGTATTATAAAAAATCCTTTTTTTTAATAAGTAGATTATAACATTTATCGCAGTAAACTGCATAGCACATTTGACGGATTAAAAAAAATTATGACGTGAAAAAAAATTAGACTTATTATTATAAATTAAAAACGATGCAAATTGCGCCGAAAAGGCAATGATATAGAAGGCTGAATCCTTCTTAGGGGGAGATCATGCGGGTGTAGCCACTTCAGTCTACGCCTTGTTGAGGTACGGGTGAGGGAGGACGCCAGCGGATTTGGGTGCGATAAAAGTCTGTAGTGATAGCGGCAGCTGTGAGAATTAATCACCTCCATAACAGTTGGCACGGCAAGATCCCTATGCAGCGTGGTGTTGCGGACGTACCAAGGGGTGCCCGTAAATCTTCTGCGAGCCTTGCTCTGACACGCCTGCACTCTTCTGATGTTGTAGGCATCAGTAGTGCCCCAAATTTGTGTGGCGTAGCGCCAAGCAGGTGCTACTACTTGCAGATAGATGAGCCTTTTTTTAGTTAAAGATAACTTATTCGATGGGCGGAAGAGCCACTCCAGTTTCTTGAGCTTTTGGTAGCAGCGCGCTGTAGCTACCTTAATGTGTGTACGCCAGGTAAGACGCTTATCCAGGATCAGACCGAGATACTGGATTTGCTCTATTTGCGGAATGATGCTTGTGTTGTAAGTCAAAACCGGACAGACGCCTTGCCTTAATGTGAAGGTGCAGTGAGCTGATTTCTCAGAGTTTATGGCTATATTCCAGCACCTGGCCTATGAGTGGAATCTATCCAGTTAGCTGGACAATTTCTCCGCAGCTTCGTTCAGAGAGGCAGAATTGAATATAACTGCCGTATCGTCCGCGTAAGTAGCAATAATCGAATGCTCATCTCTAGTTGTAGGCATATCAGAGGTATATAAGGAGTAGAGGACCGGAGCTAAGACACTCCCCTGCGGGACACCGGCTCTCATGTGCCTGAAGGTGGAAATTTTGTCTCTTACCGCCACAGAGAAGGTTCGTCGTTGAAGAAAGCTTCGCATTAGTAAAAACTGTTTGCCAGGCAGGAGTAATTTTAATTTATGCAGAAGTCCATCGATCCATACCCTATCGAATGCTTGTTTGACATCTAGGAAGACTGCAGAGGAATACTGTTTCATCTCAAACGCAGTAAGAATGTGATTAACGACTCGATGCAGTTGTTCGGGAGTCCCACGCTGTGATCTAAATCCAAATTGGTGATCAGCAATGGCTTCTTGAACACCCCGTACTGCCAACAATCTACTCAAAAATAATCTTTCAAAAATTTTTGAAAAAGTTGGAAGCAGGCTTATGGGCTTATATGATGTGATACGGTTCTCCGTAGTACCAGGTTTAGGTATCATGCAGATCGTTGCACACTTCCACTGTGTGGGAAAATGGCAGATCCGCAGCATGCTGTTTTACAGCAACGTCAGGAGGGCTTCCAAGGGAGGGCTTTCACCACCTTGTTGTCAATACGGTCATGTCCGGGGCTCTTCTTAGATTTCAATCTCTGAATTTGAGTCACAACCTCTTCAGAGGTGACATGTAAAAATGTTTTATTACTTACAGTCTATTAAAATCTATTAAAGTCTATTTATTCATTTGATAGAGTGCTCAGAATAGGGCGGTTAGGCTTCATTTATATCAGGGATGTGCAAGCCCTGTTGTCACTCATATGTTTTTGTAAAACACTTAGGTATGGCATGCGCTGGAAAAACAATCGATGTCACTATTGATACATATATGTTTTTCTACTTTCGAAAAACATCGATGTTTGGTTCACCACTATCGATTGTTTATCATTCGTCTGGCGTAGTGTAGCAGAAAAGTAGTAAGTAAAATTTATATGGTATTCCAAACTTGATTTTGATTTGCTTTTGCTTAACTTTATATATTATTGAACTGTAATGAAGGACCGTGGCGTGGCCGCTTTACTCGAAACATCATCGGGTGCAAAATATCGATACCTATTTGTTATCGAATGAAAAGTATCGAATTAGTACTTGTATTGGTAGATTTTTTCGACAATTAGAAACAGCAGTAAGTATATATTTATATCGTTTATTAAAAAAGGGCTTTAAAATGTGTAAGATTCTTAAAACAAAGGTGCTCAGCACAAATTATAATTTTTCTACGTGTTTGCCTGAAAAAAGATTTCGTGATATAGTAACCGTCGCGCCGGCTTTCGAAAATAATCTTTCACAAGCTAGAAGAGGTGGAATCAAATATGCAAAAATATTCGAGCTTGTTCATACAAGACTGGAAAACGGGCTTCAAATCCTCCCATTCTGATAATACAGGATTTGCCAAATAAATTGACAACTTGACTTTTGTAATAGTACCTCGTCGTTTTGGCCAACTGCTAGTTGTTTATGGTGCAAAAATCGAAATGGTCGATTGAGGCTTTTCTCTTCAGATCCACTGGTTGAATTTGTAGCAGCTTCTTTAATTATATTTTTCTATACTTGTATCGTGGTTCCGCATGCATTTGGTCTTCAAAGGTTTTTGAAACGGGGGTCGAGAATTGTACCCAAAGTTACGAGGCTATTATATTCAATGAGACAAAATCGTTTTTTACATTCAGCCAACAGTTTGGTTTTCAACTTTTTTTTTTAAATTATTCTGTTATTATTAGAACAGTTTCAATTAAATTGTATATACAAAAATTAACAAAACTTAAATAATAAGTGGGGATATAGTATAGTGTATTAAAAGGATCTATTACGGAGGTCGGCAGGGTGCGATCTTCTCAGCCGTCTCGCCACCCTAACTACTCACATTCTGCGTCGTTTTAGAAGGCGCCTTGCTAGTTTATTTGTATGATTTTTCAACCTCTCTATATATTTTTTGGCCTGACGTATTATCACATCGCCAATTTTCGGTATTTTTAAGTCGTTTTCAAGGTCCGCCGTTCGCATGAACCAAGGGGCTCCAGTAAATATACGCAATGTCTTGGCCTGCAGTACTCTCACCTTCGTGATGTTTGACCGCGCTGCTATGCCATACACCTGCAAACCGCATCGTCGTATCGTATAAGCAACTGAATGACAATTTCTATTGATGACGTAAATTTTGTTAACTGCGATGTGAGACAATTTACCATGGGTATGACTTTTGATATGGTGATATAATTCTGGCCTGAAAATTCTCTAGTGGCAAATTTAAATGGTTGTAGTAATTGAGTTATTGGTTTCAATATTTCTATTTCCAGGCCGGTCACAAATTCAGGACTATCTGCAGAATGGAGTAAAAGTGCGAAGCTGTTTTCGACATATCTAAAATTTTTCTACCTTCCAAAATTTCATTGTCAATTTGCATTTTTCTTAGATTATCAAACTGTATTACACTGTTTTTGAGCCATTTGACAATATCTATAACTTTATCGATAATATTATTGATTTGATTCGAAGTGTTGTTCACTGAGGAATCTACTATCAAATTGATAGTATGTCCAAAACATGGCAATGTTTTTATTCGACAAGTATTTTTTTCATATCGGCTACCATGTTAGCACCATTGCACTATGGGTAAAAAGTAGTATTTTTTGGCATAGAGTCCATTATTTTTCCCTGAATTATAGTTCCCTGAATGGCACGCGATCAAAGTCAGCTGTTTCAGTAATTGAAATGAAATGTGAAAAACAGCGTAAGTTATATTGAGTAAGTTGCAGCCTAAGTTTTACTTAAATGTTCAACACAGTGCCAAGTGTGAATATGGAAAAAGTTCGTGGTATGTAAATTAAAGTGCTAATACACCTTTTTCAATAGTTATGTGTTATTATCCAATTGTCCAATGTTTTGTTCATGTGTATTGGTCTAAACTAACAAATGTACATGTGTTCAGTGGAATATTACTTATGTATACCAAAAGGTATCCGCAAGGTTTTAATGACAAAATATTATCAAAACTGTATACAATTACATGTTAATAAAATTTGCTGCCACTTTTTGTCCCTTTTGGGAAATATTGCGTTTTTCAGTACAATTTGATTTCAGCCATTCAGCACTGCTTGAAGTTTGGAGGAGCAATAAGCAATAATCGTCAGGCTGACGCAGTAACAACATTTTGGAAAATATTAAAAGAAAAAATATAAATGAAGATCAAAACAATATGATTATTAAGCAAGTCAAGCAATTTATTGCTTGCATTAAGAAACATTTACCAAAATGCAATCGAAGGTTGGAGAGATTCAAAACAATTCACTCATGGTGGCTTGAATCCAATATCATAATTTCATTTGAGGATCACGATACGTCACGAAATAAAATGGCTCGTAAACAGTCAGCTTATAAAGATGCAGGATCCCGCTTAAAAAGAAAATTAACAGCGGTGCTTGCCTTAGAACAAAATCATTCAACACAGCTTTTTATACATGCTGCTTCGGAAAAACGTAAGACAAAGAAATGGCATTTGTATTGAAAGAAGTTATGAATATTGAAAACAGTAGTGGTAAACATAATTGACGGTTTTTTTTTTTTTAAAGTTTTAAACGTTTTAACCGTCATGCCCACTATGTGGGGCAAAGCCAAATCAGCTGTTGAAAACAAGTGATTTCAGCACTAAGATTTTTAAAGTTAATTCTGAGAATCTTCAATATGGAGTATGCCCTCTTCATACTTAGATTCGTTCCTTGAAATTTGTATTACGAATTTCGCATAGATTTGAATTAAAGAAATGGCGTCTCAAAGATTTTGGCAAAGTTCAAGTTAAGTTGCACAAACAGTACATCCAACAAAAACTGTGGACTGAAATGGGTCTCAATGTGGACAAACTCAAACAGAATGGCAGTGGCAATAGAAATGATGGAAATACTGCAAGAAATTGTTTTGAAATTGTAAGCTCTTATCCTCTATTTTAAATTTTGATTACGTAATTCTCCATAACTTTTCTACAATTTTAATTGCCATCTCTTATAACTTCAAGATTAACTCCGAAAAATTAATTAGTTTGTACATGACAAAGTACTTTTGGTACCCAATGTCTTAAATTGTGCACAAAGTATTGGTACAATGTCTCCAATTGTGCACAAAGTATTAGTACACGGATACCAAATTATGGATAGTTGCATACTTCCTCTTGGAGTTCTTGGAGAAAACGCGTCAAAAGCGAGAAACAAATTATATAAGAGCGACAGAAGATCACATGCGAGGAAATGTAATCGTTTAGATAATATAACGGATGTGTTTATTAGAGCATTAGATTCTTCTGATCCACTGCTATCTAGTCACGGCTTGAAAGAACGGCAAAAACAAAACCAAAAGAAAAGTATTCCAAGGGGAGTGTAGCTCTTTTCGAATACCCGGATATAGGGTTTTTTATACATATGAAGTTAATCCTACAGAAGATGAACTGATGATCTTACAATAGAGAAGGAGATGATAAGTAAAGTAGTTTTGGACTGGATTTATTGTTTTAGAAGAAGAAAATGAAGATACATAAGTTCATTAAAATGAATACAAATGTGGTGAATGAAATTGCGAAATCGGATTAGTTTAAGTAAATATATTTTTGCAGCGTTCTGGGTGAGCCAAATAGGAAATCTATTAATTTTTATAATTTGTTTGATAATTTAAGGTTCAAAAGTGTCTAAAAAAAATTATAAATAATTGACATCTGGGGGAGAGGCTGTAGGCGTGACGCAACTGATGCAATATTTTTTTCTAAAATCCTAGTTTGACCTAACGAACATTCATGCAAAATTTCAAGTCTCTAGCTTTACATTTGTAGTTGATATTAAAAAAAAAAAATCGACTTTTTCCCCATAATGCATTGTCTGTAACAGAGTAACTAATTTTTGACAACGGAGTATCCTAATCGAGTAAAATGTTAATAGAAACGTCAGAAATGTGATGCGCTGTATGATTTGATTTGAGTTCTCTGGTGGCAATATTAGCGCTGGAAGAGTCTATTCAATATTTACTCGCCCAATGACGGATGTTCAAAGAATTCTTAGTGATTTATTATCACTGGAATTCATGGCGAACCAAGTACCGATGCTAAAAGTACTTGATGAGAAAGGAAAGTATAGAGTAAGTACTTGTATTTACTCGAATCGTTTCAACCCTAGTCTGCACACACACACATAAGTAACATTTCCTCAAGTTTGCTGCTTTCTAGTGCTTTTTTTTGCGACAAAGTAGAATTTGTTGTTGTTTACTTTACGATTGAAAAATTGGGGTTCGTTTATATCTGGATGGTAATATGTGGAAGCACTGCACATATTTGAAAAATTCTGTATCTCTGTAAAAACTATAGTTCGATTTTTTTTCAGTGTAAATAAAAAATGTTTCTTTGTATGAATTGTATTTTTCTTCTATATGTATTGGTAATTGCTCTTCCATAAGCAATGTTTGAACTCCTCTGATTTAGATACTCACTCGCTGCATTATGGCATCAACGCAATTTGGCTTCAGGCCTCACATGATCTGCATAGACCCGCTTATCAAACTTAAGCAGTACGTCAAGAATAATATGCAAAATAAGAAGTCGGTTGGGTTTGTCACCCTAGATATACAAGCGGCTTTTGACACAGTATGGCATGATGGGTAACACATCCGTCTTTGCTGATGATACGGCTCTTTATTGCACTGGAAACAACTTCTCTGAAATACATAATACACTTCAACATTCTTTGTTCTACCTTGAAGTATATTACAAAAAGTGGAAAATTAAGCAGGACGTTCAAAAGTCCTCTGCTATTTTCTTCACTAGGAGAAGAGAGAATATATTTCATTTCACTATATATATACTCTATACTCGAAATTTTAATATTATAGTTGCCGCTTCTCCAGGCAAAAACCACTTTATCCAATTTGATTAAAGTGCGTTCTCGAGAGTCTTATGTTCGCTATACTTTTCTCTCTTCTTCTCTGGCAGCTGGTATTGTTGGTTAAGACTACAATAACCATTTTTTAGAATACTTTGAAAGTAAAGTCAATCTGTCTGTTTTGTGATGCATAGTGTAAATAACTTATAATCTTTTTATTTACAGAATTAATATTACGCTTTGTTATGCACCATTCACTAACACAGTTTTAAGTGCATTGCAATTTAATATATAGATTGTATGTAAAATAAAAATGTATGAAGGATTTCAATAATAACACAAAACCGTTTAATTAATTTGTTACCTATCAATACCAACAAATGCACAAACGTTCTTTGGGGGCAAAACAACATTTGCCGGGTCTAGCTAGTTGATATATATTACATTTCCCACGCAACTTATATCAACACTGAATTTTCTGATCAATCTTGAAATCCGCAGACTTCAAAAAGCGAAGAAGTTTTATGACAGATTTTTAGAGAGCGCGATCACTAAATTGTAAACGAAATTATAATTTGGGCATTCACACAACACTAAGTTTATAAATGGTTTTGTATCTTCGAGCAAAAAATTTCGCTTTCTATGCTTCCCCAACATTTGCCTACTTCTTCGGGTATCAGATAAATGTGCTTCAATGAATAACTTACCTATACATTAAAGCCGCAAAAACTTTTTCTATATCGCATAACTTCATTTCATACACAAATTGTATACTCTATCATTGCACCATATGACTCAAGAAATATTTGTCATTGACAAAGTAATTTCTGACTGTCGTCGTCTTAAAGACAATTACGCCCTGTTACGAGCTTCCTTCCGGTCGTACATCCAAACGAATAATTATTTGTTCATCCTTCCACCTTCCTCTCTATCTATCTATGAGTCACGACTGTTTGGTTTTAATACAAATGTATTTTTTCCCTTGCAGTCGTCGACACTACTTGGGTCCATCTCTTTCGAACACAATATGTATATACATAGGCAATACTCATTGAATCGCTTCTTCATTCGTTCCTCCTTTCATTCATTCATGCATTCAGTTCTCCGTTTACTAATTTTTCTTGTGATTTTGTGCATTTGTTAAAGCATGGTTAAATGTCACTCGTCGCTGCCTCGCTCTCTGAGTACATCCCTGACTGAATTGCACTATAGCAGGGGCTTTCACTATTTTACTATGCTATCGCTTTTCATGTCAAGTCATGGTGTAGTCGGATTTCGTTCACTTTTACCTTAATTCCTCTACTGACGAGTTCGAAGCACAGACTGTTTGTTGCTGCTTCCATTCATTTAATACAGACGTCCAACCGGCGGCACCGGCGAAGTCTGCAAACTTTAAGGGTTAAATGTAATTAGTTAGTTTTATGGCTTCCTTTTCAGTTTATGTTTGTTTTTTATTCACAAAGGATGTAAAATTAGTAGCATTAGGTATAGTATTGTGCCTTACGTTATAAGAACGACGCGTCTAAATAAATTATACTAAAGTCGTTCCGTTCCAATGATGTAAACTGAAAGGAAGCAAAAACTTAACTGTGATCGGATTTCAGAATCGTAAACAAAATTCCTAAATAACGCATTCCAGTATGTATGTTCATACGTACGAGGTGTGTTCAAAAATTATAGACTTTTTACTTTTCTCCGTGGGCCGTATTTTTTTATGTTGATACACATGTTTCTAACATGTGTTGACATTATCAGCTATAAGGTGGCGAGTGTTTTTTTTAATTTTGGCGAGTTGCTGCAATCTAAAAAGTGGATCAAACAACTTTCATTAAATTTTTGTGTGAAAAACAAAAGTACTCCAAATTACTTGAAATGTTTACTGTGGCATTTGCAGAGTCTGCTTTGAGTAAATACCCTGTTTACAAGTGGTAAAAGCTCCTTACAGAAGACAGGAAGCCTCATCGATGACGAGGACTCTCCTGGACGCCCTAGAACGTTAACAACCGACGAAATCGTTGGTGCAACAGAGTAACATGGTTTTGGCACAACTGTATTATATCTCAATGGGATTACTTCGAAGGGCTCAAATGGAAATTAATGTATATGATTATAAAAAGTCTCCGCCGTTTTTGCCACTAGATGGTGTTGGTGTCCATCAATCTGGCAACACTAATCTGATTGTGTCAAACGAACGTGAGTTTGAAAGGTGACATTTCATACTACATTTTTTGTGGAGACAGCTGTGTAATTCGTTGATCGTGTTAAAAGTTATACTGATTTGAATATGGGTGAAATATCTGAAGATATACGGTATGTGATGCTTTTTTACTACAAAAAGGGAAAAAGGCTGCAAAAAATGTGTACAGTTTACGGTGAGAATGCTGTAAACGAACGCTGGACCCAGGAGTGGTTTGCTAGGTTGCGTTCCGGAAATTTCGTGGTAAAAGATGCACCTCACACTGGTCGGCCTGTCACTGAAAAAGTCGATGAAATTTAGAAACTGAAGAAGCAAAACCGGCACGGAAGATGTCAGGAGATATCGGAGGCACTAAACATCAACCATATGACAGTTTGGAATCATCAATAAGAGCAGGCTACTCAAAGAAGCTCGATGTTTGGGTGCCACATGAATTAACGCAAAGAAATTTAATTGACCGAATAACCAATAACCATTAGTAAAACGTTGCTAAAACGTAACGAAATGGAACCATTTTTTAAGCGAATCTTCATAGATGAGTATCAATGTGGTTTCAGTAGCGACAGATCAACGGTCGATCAAGTTTTCTGCCTTTTCGTGGACTTTAAGCAGGCTTTCTTCGATAGTATAGATAGAAAACAAATAATATTCTGTATGCAAATGCTTGGTATTCCATTGAAACTGATAGAACTAGTTGTCTGCAATTGCAAACATTATCGGCGTCCAAAATTTTGTACGTTTCATAAAGGCACAACGTATTAGGTGGATTGGTCACGTGATGAGGATGCCAGCAGAAAGAATGCCAAAAAAAAGGCATTCATACTGCGTCCAATTGGAGGCAGAAAACGTGGGCGCCCAGAAAAAAGATGGATAGACAACGTTGAAGCAGACCTTAACAAGCTGGGTGTTGGCGACTGGAGAGCTCTGACTAGAGATAGAGCGTAATGGAGGAAAATCGTTGACGAAGCTATAGTCCACACCGGCCTGTGAAAGCTAAGAAGAAGACCATCTAATGGCAAAAACCGTGGAGGCTTTTTATATGACCTTATATATCAAAAAATTTAATTTATTTGTATAAACTATTTCTTGACAGACTGCATCTGTTTTATTTTTTAGCTACTTTTAGCGTTTTATTTTTATGTTTTCTTTCTTTCCCAGCACCCAACTGGATGTGTTGAAAAAGCCTTGCATAAATGGTATTCGGACATTTATTCCCGTTGATGCGTTAGCGTGCAATCAATATATTATATGTAAGTGAAGCGTCTGCTGCTATTGGTCACCCATCTCATAATTTGCGGCATGAATACGAGCGGAAGCGCTTTTATATATATTGTATATTTTATATATATTGCTTTTATATATTGTATAAAAAATCATGCCATTCCCGGACGACCAAACTACTGCAACAAATACAATTGCTTTTTATTTGCGTTCGATTTTGTAATTGTGTTTTTAATTCTTTCTTGCCGTTCCTTTCATTATTTCAGAGTTATGCCTAATTTTCCACTCCTTTTTTTATAGCCTTAACGTCACAAGTCATTTAACAGTTTATTTTAACATTGTAATTTTAGATGTTTAAGTTGGTTATCTAAAACTGTAGCCATAATTTGGTTAAAGTTGGTTGATTGCTGTCGCAGAGCTCTACTAGAAAAATTAGTCTAGCAAAGACAAAAAAACATTTGTTTCTTCGGCTATGACCTTTAACACAAACAAACATTTTCTTGCGTAAACACTCGCCATGGGTTCAAGGAAATAAAAAAATGGACAGATCTCGTACCCTTGTTTATAGTTATTTTAATAACAGTATTTTAATAACAGTTTGTACTCATGTTTTCACGTAAGAGTTTCCAATGCTAATATGACTGATTAACTGCAAAATTTTTAATTGTTATTACTTTTAGAAAAACAACAACAACTTTCATTAGGTCTTACAGAAAAGGAGAATGTGTTTTTGTTTCAATATGGAATATTCAAAAAGCATACACTAGGTAAGAATGTAAAGGGTTAAATTTACAAACCTTTTATGGACGCTCTACGAAATAACAGCCATATTTATATATTTTAGAGACTAAATTTACTAATAAAAAACAATTCATAGAGTTATTCTACTTTATATCCATTTCGACATGTTGACTGATTACTTTGAAAGCTGGCAAACAATGGGCGCATTCAGCAGAAGTATCATCATTTTCTCTGACATAATTATCGATTACTGGTTTGTCTCTGCTGAACGCAGTGATGCTAGATTTGTAAAATTACGTCGTTTAGCTACTTCGCAAGTCTTTTTCATTTCTGCGTTAAATATTTTGCCAACAATTAACGTATTCTCCATTCCACTATCTGTTAAATACATATTAAGAACATAAATACATATAAACAAAAATTAAATAAATAAATATCATTACATTTCACTTTCCAAGCAACTAATAACAACACTCTAATTATTTATTTTAAATTTTGTGTCTTTATTACTTCGTGTACACACGAAAAACATCTGATTGAAATGTGATGACATGGCTGTCAAAGTATTTTTGTGATGAATTTTTAGACATCGGAATCACTAAATTTTTATAGAAATTGTGAATTAGGCATTCACAATGAGCGAAAAGCATAAAAAAAGGTCATCAAACACTTCTGCTGAACGCGCCCATTGACATGAGTATCATGTTAACGTGCTGTTTAAGCTAGCCTTAGAAGCTAGAGGTTTTAAAGAAAGCAACATGCACAGAAACGGTTTACTCATAAAAATGTTTTCTAAAATGTAATATTGCTTACTCAAAAACACTTTTAAGGTTGAATTTTGTTAAAAAATATTGCAATTGGTCAGTAGACAAGTGAAAACTGTCTTATTCAGCCAATGAGAAACTAAATCCATGGTTCTGTAAGGGTACACTAAAGCACGGGGAAGTGTTATAATATGGACGTGCTTCTCTGGTTTTGGGATTGGACCATTTCATGAAATAGAGGGCATAATGGATCGCTTTGGATACAAAAATGTTTTGGAGAACGTGATGCTGCTGTATGCCGAATGGAATATGCCAAGCATATTTCAAAAAGTCAGTCGCCTGACTTAAATCCCATCGAAAACTTATTTTCGATATTGAAACGTCGTGTTAGGAAAACATGATTCAAAAACAAATCGGAATTGCTCACAGAGTTTAAATTACAATGGGAAAATATACCCATAACAATCATTTCAAATTTGATTCAGTCAATGTCTCGAAGATGTGATGCAGTTGTTAAAAAAAACGGGTACTACACAAAAAAATGAAAAAATTGCTTAGGGGTTTTCGTAGTTAATTTTGTTTCTATTTATTTACTGTTAATAAAAGAATTTTAAAAGTGTGATTTAGTGTTTTTCTAGGACACATACCAATGTGTAAATGAGTGCAATTCGGTTTTCTCGGAAAGTATTTTTAAAGGTGGGGGACAACTTTATTCGTGAGAGTACGAAAAGTGACTTAGGTTTTGCACACTAATGTATATTTATGGAGAAAAGTTCAACAAAACCAATTTAAGCATTATAGTTATAAAATTGGATGAATTTTAATTTTTCTTCATTTAAGAATTGATTCAAATCTATTGCACAGCTCCGCGTTTTAATTTTTTATCCTTTTCACAATCTATTGTTGAAAAAGAAAGATGTGTGTTCTTCGGGTCGCTTTCGCACTTGCATCATCCGAATTGGTTACTACCAAGCAACGTATGTGTCTGCCGCACCGCCCATGCGGTGGACGGAGACAGACCGCGCACTGCGAATGGGGGATAATTGCAACCAAGCATACTGAAGGGATAGTATAGTATAATATAGTAGGCCGCAGGTTGCCTACAGCTTAGATGCTCCTCCTATATCTAGAGTTAGATTGATTCCAAAAATTTCATGAAACTAAAGTATTATGCAAAAACATTATCGCCTTTTATTGGACTGAAACCCTGTTCTGAAGCCGCAACTGAGCCTATCATTAGAATAATATGTTATTTTATGGAGCAGATCCCTAAGGAGCAAGAAGCAATACCACGGATTCGAATCCGCACACTCGGAGTACCAGCCACACCCGTTATACCCTACGATATTGATGAGAACTACCTGTTTTTGCTTAAATATGTATAGCTTTACTTTAAACAGAAGAATCAAATCCGGTTAATTTAAGTACTAGCGTTGACAACTTTAAGTTTTTAATTTCGGGCCTTTGGATCAATCGATCCAGCGGTTTCGGCATCTATAGCGGACATACATAGAGACAGACAGACATACATCCAATTATATATATAGTGTGCCACTTAAGTTATCATACAGCAAGAATTTTCATGAATTTTTGTGTTTTAAGCTTCATAACTTTTTTGAATTTTTCTATTTTATTGGAACGAAGTTCCTTTACGCAGCTTGTGGTAGGAGTGAAATGACAGAAAATTAACGAAAAGCGTAACAACGTTGTTGTTGTATTTTGTTGTTTTTTTTTTTGCTGCTGTTAGGTTTTGCTCTTCTGTTGTGCTCATGCAGAGAGCGCAACATCAAACTGAAGTAACAACGGCAACAACAACAAGACAACTGACCGCAATTTTTTGGCTGACACCACGTGTGACGAGAAGCTTTTTCATGAGTTCGAAAAGCATGTGCAAAACAACAATATGCAATCTGTTTGATTGCATGCATCGTATTCGACAATGCTCCTACACACATTGTTGTCAAACGGCATACCCTCCAATCTTGGTACTATGCAAATATTTTCTTAGTCTTTCTCAATATGAGTTTCCTTCCTCTAAACAATAACCAGACACGACAAATCCGACAATGACGAGGAGACAAAACCCTCTGTATTTGTAAGTGTAATGTAAAATGAGAGCGTCAATGGCCGCTGACTCTTCGGCAGGCAACGTTGGGGTTAAGCATAGGCTACTTCACGCCACATGCAAACAAATTATAAGGCAAATTACCTTTCATGAAGCAAATAACGTATAAAGAAAACTCACCATAGATATTTAAATACATTCACACACTGTTATACAGTGTTAGATTTGGCCACGTTATGTCCCCACTGTATACGCTCTGCGTGCAAGGCAGCCAAGTCTGTGGATAAGGAGCCGGGCGCGCACCATATTATTCAATGCTCAGCGGTAACGTAAGTTAGAGCGTTCACTTTCTTTTTGTTTTGTTGGGATATGAAATAATATCTGTTCTTGTAGAAGTTACATTCCTCCCTTAAATTTAAGAGCGGGTTTTGTCCGAGATAAAAGTTATTATATTAAAATCGAACTAACACGCGCTGAATTCAGATCTTTCACACAAGGCTTTTCCATCTCAATTTGTTTTGAGCTGTTGTTTTTGCACTGTCCCATGTGCAGTTGGCCGCTGTTAGCTCGCGTAGGTTCGACCTCAGCCAGGTGTTTTTGGGTCGACCGCCGTTTCTACTTCCTGGCGGATTCCAGTCAAGCATAATTTTCGTGTGGCCTATCCATCGCCATTTTCGCCGTTTGATTTTCGTCTGTATGGGTTTTTCGTTTGTTGTACTCATATGTCTGGTGGTGTAAAGGTGTTTCGCCACAATATTCTGCAGATGATCCTCAAGCATTTGTTGATGAAAGCCCCTAGTCTCTGCTTTGTGTGCTTGGTAATTTGCCGTCCATAATTGCAACCGTCCGAACGCCGTCCTTGCCTTGTTCAGTCTTCGGCTCCAACAACTGTAGCGATTGTGCAGCCGATGTAACAGAGCTATTTACGAATTCCAACTCCCATACATGGAGGGTGAACCGTTGTTCGAGTAGTTTACCTTCTTCTCGGACCTTCAGTCCGACAGCACGTACTAGCATGAGTTATTCGTCAGTTATTGCCTGCACCAACTAGCGTTGGTGGTGAATGAATCTTCGATGTTGTCATTATGCAGCACAGATCCGAATTTTCATACAATGCTCTAATGAGGCAAATTATTTTCTGGCGAACTGCTTTTCTGCTCAGCGCCAGCTAGATTGCACGTCCTTCTTGGGCAGGACGGTATCATGGGCAGGTATCACAATGATACCTTTCGTCGATGATGGGGGCAACTTTTGTTTGTCCCAGGCAACCGACATGTAGGGATGAACAATTTCCGCTGAAGTTTGCGCGTCGGCTAAGAGTATTTCTGGTTGTATGCCGTCGATACCCGCCGCTCCGTTGGAATCTCTAATTGAGTGGTTATTAGTCCGTTTGTCATTACGCGGCCAAATATGTGGTACAGCTGTCTAATGCTGTTTACTCCATTAGGAGGTTATCGATGAACTTTTTTTTTTAATAATTTCTGGCTGATTTTTTACCTGATTTGTCACCTCTGTATAAGCTGACCACAGGGTGACATGAATGCGCCGAATGATGCCCCAGGTCGTGTCCGAAATCCAGGGATTGCAATTTTCGGGCTTTGCTGTACCAAGTTTGGCCTGCGCGACTTGTCTAAACGTGTTATTTAGGCCCTCCCAATCCCTTCGTACTTGAGTGGTGAGCAATTTCTCGCGAAAGACGCTTCCTATTTTTTTTTTAGTGTTGAGATCTCATCATACGTATTGAGTCGCTTGTGTCTATGTTGTGTCTGTTTTCTTCCTGTGTCTCAACTTGATACTGCCGTCGCCGATGATGAGCTCGTGGTAGCTGTGTCAAGTTCCCGTCTGCTCTTGACATCAAGTAGCGAGCTTCTCTACTTCCTACTTACATAGATCGGAACTATTTGGTTGTAAAATTTCCTTGTAGGCGAAGTCGATATCCGTGTGTGGGAAGACCATCTGAGCTGTGTGACACACATCGATAAGCCTGCCTCAATTATTGATGGGCGATCCGCAACCATGTGCACCCATAACCTGCTTAAGGCCGGAGTTGTCAATTACTATTTTCGCGTTGAAATCGCGTTGATAATGAGTCTTCTGTGTTTTAGTTTTGGATATCCGTTGTTTGTGTTGGTTACGAAAATCGATTGATTTGTCTGATAGGGTGGGTTATTAGCCTCTGTGCGATTCGATTTACCACCAAACGATTACTACATTGATCGTCAGCCTCATTAACTCGGCGATCATGTTCTTTCCTTGCTGCGCGCATACGCCGACAAATATTTTGACTTCGACGCCCCACTGGTGGCATTTTTCCGACACCAAACTTGGAACACATAAAATTGCTATTATCGCTTACAATGCACTAAACATTTGATCACCACCAATAACGCACTAAGCTTTCGATCTGAAATAAAATTTTGAAGTGAAACTTCTAAGGGCGCATTGGTATTAAAAATTTGCAATATTTCAACGCCGGACGCAGCATTCTACTACAGAGATGAAAGAAAAATACGTAAGAGGAGGAATACACCGCAGACATTAAAATGTATTTGTGAGTTGGTAAAAATGTACAAGCGTTACTCTCTCTTAAGCACGCACAAAAGTATTGCCTTCTTTATTGTGTTCTTTTTATACATGATGCTCATCATTATGACGCGTCATAGTGTCATCGCATCGGTCTTCGTGTAGCATT
The DNA here is from genome assembly GCA_035041755.1 of Cacoxenus indagator. Lineage (NCBI taxonomy): Eukaryota > Metazoa > Arthropoda > Insecta > Diptera > Drosophilidae > Cacoxenus > Cacoxenus indagator. The sequence goes on from JAWNKX010001109.1 coordinate 146,306, forward strand.
CGAGCGTTGAGCCAAAGTTGTGAAATGAAAACAAAGTCTTTAGCAGTGAATGTCAGGGACCGTAACTTTTATGGTAAAACTCATAAAAAATAATTTTTAATTATTTCTTAATTTTTCCTTTAAAATCAAAAGTAATTATTAATTTCAATTTAAATTTTAAGAAAATAAAAAATATAAATTTATTTCAATGTTTTATTTTAAAAATCAAAAAATTAAAACTATTTTCGATTTTTTTTTTTAAATCAAAAATAAAAATTACTTTCGATTTTTATTTTAAAAATCCAAAAATAAAAATTAATTTCGATTTTTATTTTAAAAATCAAAATAATACTTATTTTGTGACACACCTTTAGCCAATTGAAATAAGTGGGGAAACACACAGCCAAGTTCGCAAATAATGTTTCGTCCGCCATTGTTGTCATTTTCGCTCATGGTTGCTCACTTCAAAATTTACCATGAAATGAACGATACAACTGCAGTATAAGGTTGCTTCAAGCACACACGTACACAACTGCTTGATACTACAATGAGGGACCGTGGCGTGCTCGCTTAATAAGCTCTTCACTCACTATTACTTCACTTTTACCATCACTATGAATGAGATAACGGTTGTACAATTTAAATTAGTAACTAGTAAAACTCGCCTCTTTTTACATGTCAGAGTTTTAAGTTTGTTTCTTTGCCATTCAACTTATGTTGTAGAGTAGCAGCAATAAGGTGAATAGAAAATAAATCTGTAGAAAGTCAGAAAATTCGCCAAATTATGTTGGGGGTCTAATCGTTTCTATTTAGTGTTTCACGGTTGTGCTATCAGAAGCTCAGGAAGTTGGATTGGCTTATCCGCCCTTCGAACAAGCTCTCCATAGAGAATAAGAAGCTGATCTATCTATAAGTAGTGTCACCTGTTTGGCGGTACGCCATACAAATATGTGCATCCCAACCCTCTGGCGACCAGCCTCACTCGCTACCTAACAAGGCGTAGGCTGAAAAGGCTGCACCCGCACGATCTCCCTCTAAGAAGGTAGTGGTAGCCTTCTCATTCATTGCCTTACCCATCTGTTATTATCTTCATAGTCTAGTCTAATTGTATTGTCTAGTCTAATATATACGCGTCATTATTTATAATCTTACAAAGTGTCTCGTGTCAAGTCGATAAGTTGTCTGTTCTCGCGCTCCGAAATAAAATAAATAAATTTTTTTTAAGTAAGCTGTTTTGAATTCAGGAATGTCTATTGAGCGCAGCTCGCAAAATCAACATCAGCCCCACACCTTGAACTTGTCTCTCCCCCACACACAACTCGTGGCAATCAACTACCATACAGCTGCAACAACAAAAACAACGTCAACCAGCACTGTGAACAAGCAAAGAACACGTTCTTGCTCTCCTGCAATCCTGGAAAGCAACTCTAATAACAACACCCCGTGGAGTGCGCAGTGTGCATCACCTATGACAATCATCTCAACACTACCCCTCACAACATCAACAACCGCTACAACAACGTTCGAATCAACAGCAACAACAACAACAACTACGCCATCAACGCATCATCGATCACCGCAACGACTTTATCAACAACAATACTGCAGACATCTGAGAGGAAACCAGCAGCACCCATATCCACCACAAACGGTAATTCTAACTCATATTGTCTTACAGCAGTACCACAACAACGTCAGCTACTCACCTCAACTCATTCGCCAATAAATCAGCCTCCCCCAATTTATATTCGTGAACGCAGTTCAAATAATCTTGTCTCTCAGCTAGCCCAACTCATCGGCAACAACAACTTTCACATTGTCTCGCTAATGAAAGGCAAAGTACACGAAACTAAATAGAAAATATACACTGAAAATATTTACAGGATAGCTTCGAAATTCCTCAGCGATGCCAACAAAAACGTATGCATCTACCAACTTAAGAGCAGCAAAGGGCTGACAATTATTTTTCATTCTAAAGCGTTTATATTTTATAAAAAGTAATATGCGATACTGGTGATAGTTTACTCACTTTTAAGCGCTGCTGAATATTTTTGTCTGAGACGCGATAATCTAGTCATGTCTGTCTGAATGAGTGCAAACTTTTCTCAAATAGAAAGACTTTAAATACATACATAAAGATTCTTAGAGTTTCATGAGAAGACAATATTTTTGCTTCTTTTTTTATTTTTGTTGGGAGTACCTAAATTTAGACATTCATCTTGTATATGTACTTCTTGGTGACTTCTCCATGACATTACAACTCAAAGAATAAATATTTTTCACTCTTACGCATTTTTCTTTTGATAATTTTATATAGTCACCATAAGTATCGGCGCTAAAGATCGCTTGAAATACTTGTTTCTACGCTACAAAAATTTCCTTAACTTTCCTTTTTCCTATACTTTATTGGATTTTCTACTGTTTTGTGCTTTTGAATAAACGCTATACAAAGCATGTACTTCACTGCCTATTTTTTATATTTTATGAAATAGTATGTGTCGAGCATCTTTGCTATTGCATTTAACATACAGAGAAGTTTAGTTTTGTCAACGTTGTTGTCATTTCGTCATTAAGACCCGAAATCTATTTCAATGCGTTTCCGTAATTAAGGGAAATTTCAACGTTTCTTGATTGGTTTGTTTACTGGGTGCGCGTCTTTGTCACCTGTTTTATTTATTTGTCTGTTATTGGCTCTGGTGACGGATCTCGCAATCATTCTCGTGCTTGTATCATGTACTGTCAATAAACTGTAACCATTTTTCTCCATTTTTCTCCAAATTTCTCACTGATGGACTGTTGTTTATGCAGTGATCATTCATAACTCAAATCAATATTGTAGTGCTATTTGATTTTTTTTGTTTTGTTTTTTGAGTAGCCATAATTGCTACGCAAATTAAAATAATAAAATTTGTGGAACCATTATGGAACCATCTAATTAGTTATTTAATTTTGCTTATATAATTAAAAATAACTTCAATAACGTTACAAACTCTTTCAGAATTCTGTATGAATGTTTGTATAAAAAAAAGAAGTAACATTCGCGTCTAGAATTACACAAAGGATTGATTTTTTGTGTTGATTGATGTCTTTTTTGTTATCATTCTACTATTATCAACTTCTTTATACATTTCAAAGTTTGTGACGCTTCGACGTTTCGAGTTGTGAAAGTTGTAAAAAGACATGCCATATGAACAAATCAAAAAAATTGGAAGTAGTGCAGTGTAATAGCACCCACCCACTTTGCGACGGTTGGTACAACTTCAAGAACACTGCTTGTGGGAAGTTCCATGTCGGTTGTATGGCTGGTTGCATGAAATATCATAGTTGGGGATTGGGAAAAGAAACACTCCCATACAAAATTTCATTTTCATATGAATGTTCACAAAATTTTATGAATGTCGATTAGACAAAAATAAAATATAAAACTGTATATAAATTCATTTGACACCATAAAAAAGCACAATTTTTCATGTTTAAGTTCGATTACTAAAGTACTTTTATGTTTTCTTTTTTACAATTTTTTGCTTATGATCTATTAGCTTAATTTCGCACTTTGGAATGCATGTCCCGTTATAAGATATTGGATATTTCTTCTTTCTTGTGCTATGTTCCTCACTTGGTGATGAAATAATGTAATGTTAGTTACAATTTCGTCATCAAATAGAGAAGCTATTGTGGTTATCATCAAACATTGAAAATGACTGGACGATGAACGACATTTGATGTCATTCAGCTGGTTTATTGTAACTATTAAATTGGAAAAAGTGTCCAAGAGTTGCCAGAGACATTGTCTTTGACTAGGCGTACAGTTTGTAATAATAAGGGAGCAAATAAAGGAAACAGACTTGAACTTAATTCATCTCATGGCCGGCCTAGCAAGATCCCTTGCTACTGAATTCCAGGAACAGTGTGGTGTTACCATTTCCCAAGAAACGGTACGACAAGCTCTAAAAGGAACCAGTACACTTCGCGAGTTGAAGAAAACCACTGCTTTCTGCACTGCATGTGAAAAACGCTTCACCTTCGCTTCAATGCCGTAAAGACAAGCCGGAAAGTTACTGGGATGACGTCATATTATATGAGGAAACAAAATTTATTATGTACTATAATGACGGACCCCAAAAAGTGTGGTATACTCCGTTAAAGTCATTAGAAGTGCAGAATGTCGTAGCGACGATAAAATTTGGAAAACTTTCATCCATGGTGTGGGGGTGGATATCCAGAAAAGGGGTTGGTGAATTAGCTTTTATGAAGAATACAATGGATGCTCAACAGTATTTAAATATTTTAAAGTGCCAATTAGTGAAAAGTGCAAGAAAATTTGGATTAATTCTGCATGAGGAACCAAAATTCAAATTTTACCAAGACAATGATCCCAAAAATAAATGATTCCATGTAGCTGCATTTTAACACCGGAAAAGTGTTTGATACGCCAGTTCAGATGTCCTGGCCCTAACCCAATTGAAAATTTGTGGGCATATTTTAAAAAAAGTTGCAAAAAGTCAACCAACAACGAGACATCCATTAAAAGTGCAATACTGGGGGAATGGGCGCAAATTCCACGGGATTATGTCTTGCTTAAACTAGTTTATTCTTTGAAACGACGTTTAAAAGCCGTGGTAGACGCCAAAGGAACACCTACCAAATATTAAATTAGTTTTGGTTGATTTTTTTCTCACTTTTCCTTCCATATTCTGTTTTGTCAAAACATTTTCTTGATACTCGAAAATAACAGTTCTTTAGATCTCTTCCTTCTCTCTCTGCTTCTTTTTTAAAACTGTGCTACTTTTCGACATACATATATAGAAATTAAGTTAGTAAATCATAAATCAGTAATTAAAAATTAAAAAAAAAACCCATCCCTCGACTTATAGTTGAAAATTAGTACTTTTTTATGATGACAAAACAATTTCTTGACAAACTGTATTAAAAAAAAATAATAGTAATAATATGGATGTTGACTTTACAACATTGAGCACCAATTCGCAGTATTAAGTATGTTGTCTCACAATTGTTTTATTTTATGGAAATATGAAATGGGAAATATATATGTATATTAAACCTAAAATTATGATTTTAATTTTTTAAAATGCTTATAGTATTTATTGCCGAACTTGGCGTTTTAATGAAAATTCATATGTCTGATGTTAAATATGGGTGGGCGAATTGTTATAAAATATATATTTTTTGTCCCCCAAAGTTCGGGAAAATTAACAAAAAAAATAGAACAATATTATACTTAGTTACAATAGCTTTAATACTTTCTTCACATTAATTTCGCCTATTACGAGTATTCCAACAAATTCGCATCCATTTTCTTTATTTAAGCGCAGCAATATCGGCGCAAAGCACACATATTCGTGCTTGCGCTTAGTACTGTCCCGATGGAGATCTAGCGATTTTTTGGGTTGAGAATGGTTGCATGAATGACATGTGTGACAAGTTATGAAGGATATTTTTAGTAAACAACTAGTTTAGAGGGAGAGTGCAATTAGTCCTCGGCGATTTAAAATAGAGATTAAGAGGGTGGCAATGCTTTAGCCTGCGAGTGTGTAGGCTATTGTTGTATACTATAAGAGTTTATCAAAACGAATAGGGGCTGTACACAAAAATCAGCGGACGTCGGCACAAAAATCAACTAATACCGAAGATCAACGCTTTCCTGTTACGTCATATGTTAAGACAATATTGTTTACTATCAAAAATCCATATATGTATGTACAATATGTAATTTAATGCATGCTAACGTATGCATGGAATACACAAATTCACTCGTAAAGAACAATCACAATTTAAGGCCATTATTGTTGTTGTTTTCAAAGGATACAGTTTCTCCATTTTCGTTTAACTGTTTTATTGTTTAAAGTATAATAAAAAAGGTAGGAATGAAAATAATTCAGAATATAGTTTAATAATATTAACCACCAACTTGATGTTTATAAAATCCTTATTTGACTATACAAAACGACAAATAATTTAAAGTAGTCAAAAAAATAAAATTATATTGAATGAAATTAGCGTGACGATTTCTGCGATCTTATTTTTCATGACACAACGTCAAAAGCATCTCGTTAAATATGTATAAAAAATTTCAACATGGAGAATACATAATCTTATGAATTAAAACTGTTGGAAAGGGATGTCTGATATTGTAAAAGGCAAAATATAATGAATTAGCTTCCACCACAAAGCTACGGACGTGGGATTCCATCGAAGGAAAAGTGGATGCTCCAATCGGGTCGTTGGAGTTTGTGTTTTTCCTTATAAGACAAAATATAAAGTAAATGTACCCAACAGAAGACAAACAAAGACGAAAGGAAGAAGCGCATGAAGCAGTAACAACAACAGCCATACGAACCGCCCCTATTATAGAAAAGTAAAAATTTTTGCAACAATAAGTAGCACATTGGTGCTAGCTACTTACAGGAAAGTGGCGCTAAGATGGCGACTGCTAATGCGTGCTACTCTTAATACAGTAAATATAACAATAACAATAAATGCAACATCAAAAGTCGAGTGCTACTTACCGTTGTGCTCTGTGAATATATTCAGTCCAACCGGATTACAGCGATTATTGTCCTTAAGAGTGTGACTACTAGTGCTGTGAGAACCGCTAACAGCACTTGCGTTTGATACTGCAGCGATGCGCCCAACGCTACTGCTGCCGACATGGACAGCTGACGTTTTCATGCGTGAGCCACGTAGCGTTGACCCGACAGAGCCTTGATCTCTGATAATGCCATGCGGTGATGACGCCACTGGGCTGCTGCTTGACACGCCAATGCAACTGGCGGTGCTACCATGACCCCCACCACCGCTACTCGAGTGAGAACCACGTTCTTTGCCCTGCTGAGCGCCCATGGCGGCTTTAATAGTTTGGTCCCTAATGTGTCTTCCAACGTTAAAATGTGCGAGGGCGAAACCAAACAATCTATGAATTCGTCAAGTATGGTGGGTGGTGGTGAGTGCTGCAACTCAAACGTTGCCAACAACTGCTTTCTCTTCTTCGTTCAATACGTTTCTTAATTTTTTTTTTTTTTCAATTATTAGAAAAGGAATGTTCTTAACACTCGTTTCGAAATCTCTAGTTTTTCTTTTCTGCCTCTGCACTTTAATGTCGTCGTCTTGGTTGTCTCTTTTATGCTAGATTTTTTTCGCCTCAATTTTTGCACTTTGCACAATTTGGAGTACACAAAAATGCCAACCAGAGGCGAACATCACACAAATACATACACAGAGAAGTGCACGTACACACGAAAACATACACATATACTCAAAAAGAGCAACGGCAGGGTACAGAAGAAAGGAAGTTACAACAAAAAGCTTCAAATTAATTTTTTCTTTGCTACCCTACTGTTACTTTGTGATTATACGACGTATTATTTAATCACTTCTTCATTACCTTCTTTCCTATTTATTTATGATTTTTATTTTACTTCTTATAACACTTTTATCGAATTCGATTATTTCTCTCGCTTGCGCTACGATGCGCAGCGGCAGCAGCAGCCTGCAGTGTTGTCGTTATTGTCGTTGCTGCTGTTATCGTTGCTCGAAAGACTGTTAGTGGCGCGCTATGACCAACTAACACGCCCTAAAATGCACTTTTCGTATGTTCGCTCGCTTGCGCTTGCTTATTTGATTGCTCCCTCTACTTTGTCTACTGGCAGACATTGAGGACGATTAATTTCCGTGTTTTGTTAATTAAAAACTCAAAATTTTCAGACATTTCACATGATTTTAACGACTAGCTTTGCTTTTTTTGTTTGTGCAAAATCGTCTCGTATATTTCTTACCGAGTTTTAATTTATTTTTTCTACACCTTTCATCTAACCTAATGGCAATCTTTTCTTTTTTCGTAGTTGTTTAAAGTGTCTTCATTTTTTCGAAAATCAATATCAATTGAAATCATATTAAATTATTAACAACACCATTTAATTCATTATTTATTTCATTTGAAAATATTTCCCCATCTTGCTTCCGAAAAATTAAACGGCAGACACGCACATTACACTATCAAATACAATCCCAACTAGAACTGAGCCATCTTTGTTAATTGAAATCGGTACGACTACACACATATGATCTGTGCAGGGTTACACAGTTTTTGGTCTAATATCCATTCGATTATTTATCGATGAATGATGTACCATTTAAGTTGTTAAATATAAAAGTTAAATAACTTTGAATATATGGGCTTATCACTTTAAAAAATCGTTTAAGGTAATTATTATCAAAGTTTTTATTTATTATGTCTATTTATTATTTATTACTTCTCCTCTGATGTTATTAAAATGCAACACTGCGCTATTGCTATTACACCACATAAGTTATTGTGAATGCTTGCGGTGATAATTCGGAATTTTCTGGAATTGGAGCCTAATTTTGCATGCAAACCTGAAATTAATTTATAAACTAAGCATTTAAGACAAGGCGGCGACACTAAAGAAAAAGTAAACTTAGTAAGCTAAGAAAAAAAAATTTCTCGTTATACAGGTGTAAATTTTAGTCATAAATTGTTCCGTCATTACAAAAAGTAAGAAACGTGTGATCATCGTGGCTCTACACATCCACGCAGTTGAAAAAAAAATAATATACAAAGGAAATACTACCAATAGAAACGATATGTCTGACTGGGACACTGTGACCGTGCTGCGCAAGAAAGCCCCCAAATCCTCTGCTCTGAAGACCGAATCGGCTGTGAATCAGGCACGCCGCCAAGGGGTTGCTGTCACTACTGAACAGAAGTGTGAGTACACTATGGGGATCAAATATAGGTTGGTTTATTTAATGCTCATATTTTTTCAATGGGGGTTTCGGTGCTCTACACCTAACAAAAAGCTGTTATATGATATTTCAGATTTCATAATATTTTGAAGCTGACTATGCGTCTTTCGTTTACACTCTCTGTACATAACGGGACAATTTTCAGCGCGTGGAGAATTAGTTTTAAAATCTTTGACACAGGAACATGTCCATGACCTAATGTGTTATCGAAACATCACCATTATACGACTACGCATTCTGTTCGTATCGTCGGAGGAGTCACTTATATATGATACACATCAGGTTGGACTTTGATGTCCTCATAGCAATGTGATAGCGAGTTTTGTCAAATCCGATGGCGGTGTCATTGCTCCCACAAATCCAGATGTGTATTCGTACCTGGTTTCCTCTTGCAATGCTCTCGGAACTCCATCTTTCCAAGTATCCTCTAACCTTAGCATGCCAGAAAGATTGTAGACTTTGGTGGGCACTTTGCGCAGGTTTGAGGGTTAATAGTCTTTGTCTCCATGAGAGATGGCCTAACAAGATCACTTCATACCTTGATTATGGTCTCAAGCATAATACAACCATATCTTTTAAACCCACGATATTTGTTGTGGCCTTCGTTATGGTGACGCGATGATAGCCTTTAAAAAAGCATAATTTGCCTTACTGACCTATATATATGTTTTTATATTTAGTACTATTTGTAAACAAAGACTACTTTTTAGATGGCGCTGGCACCAACAAACAACACGTGACAACAAAAAACACTGCCAAACTTGATCGAGAGACTGAAGAACTAAAACATGATAAAATTCCACTTGATGTGGGAAAATTAATCATGCAAGGTCGTCAAGCAAAAGGACTTAGTCAAAAGGATTTAGCAACAGTAAGTGAAGGGACAATCACCACAAAGTTTTACGCAAATCTTTTGAAACATTTTCTCTTTATAGAAAATTTGTGAGAAACAACAAGTCGTCACTGATTACGAAGCTGGTCGTGGCATTCCGAATAATTTGATTCTAGGCAAAATTGAACGTGTTATAGGCATAAAATTGCGGGGCAAGGAACGCGGCCTACCGCTTGCGCCTCCCGTTAAGAAATGAAATGATGTTACCACAACTGGCGGCGACAGGGCAACTTCAACATCAATGCACTATCATACAAGCCGTGGCGGTACTGCCAGTAATAAGCGCAAAAAATAAAGCTAAAGTCTATCGGGAGGCTGCAACATACACAGACATATGATTAAACCAACAACAACACACAAAGGAGCACAGCTGAAAAATTATTCGATTTAAAAGAACTCATCAAAAGAAGGGAGGCAAAAGAAAAAAATTATTAAACTTGATTTTAAATATTCTAGAAACCAACTCATGCAAGGGCGCTTTGCCATCAAACAATCGATTAGCAAAAAGGGAAAATATAAATTAATAACATAGAGCTGCTAATATAATTACAGATTTGATCTGCAACATGCAACTAAAAGGGATAAAATGAATGTGGATCATTAGACCATATATACAATACGGAGTAGTTCTAGAATCAGTCCTTTTAAAAAATTCTTTCAAATAACACCTACAAACTAGACATACCCACGCACACGCACACCCATACTCAAAACCCATGACTTCCAACTTTCAATCGATGATGGCCGTCACATACAAAAACCCAAGGAGACGAATCATACGGAACTTTTTGTCGTGTTTTCGTTATTATTTATTTTTAGATTTTTGCAAAAAAAAAAAATAAAGATTTAAATGTACTTTTTGTAATTTATAGAGTAAAGAAGCAGAAAATGAAACTACGAATCAAACAAAAAATTTAAAATGAAATGGATCAAATGAAAGCTGTTGGCAAAAAGCACTGGGCGACGTTTGCCTACAGCTTTTTTGGTGATGCCTCCGTTTTTCTTGTAATGAATATGTTATTTTGTCTTAATATACTCACACACACCGCCATACACAAACATACCAATCAACTTCACTTGATCTAATTAATCTCGAATTTATCATGATTCATCAATTAATTAAATCAAGTAATAATCCAAGTCTTAGAGCTTAGTGCGTTTAAAGCTCAGCGAGGCGATCTTAAAGTTTATCAAAAAAAATAAAACATTCTCAAGATGTCGAATCCATCTAGTCTTATTAAATTAATGATTACAATTAATGTGAGAGTTTGTTATTAATATTTTTTATCTTCTTTGCGTCACAACGCAAATAAAAGTAATAGATTATAAAATATAATAAAAACAATATATATATATATATATATATATATATAAATATATATATAGTGTATACAAATAAAATTTGTATTGAACATTTGAAATTTATTAAATTTTTTATAAAAGTTGCAGTCTTTATTTTTTGGTGGTTGGTATTTTCATCAATGAATTTAAAAATTATCTATAGAATAACTTGCTCAGTAATCGAGACAAGAATTGATGAGGTGACTGGGTCCACCCCCGACAAGAACTATTTCGTATTTCCATTTGTTCTTTTTCTTAGGAATAAAATAGAAAAATACAACTTCAGCAATTCTTTTATGGTTTGATATTCTCTATAGTCTTTCTTTGTTTCTATCGTCGACGATATTCAGCGAATTTTATAATGTTTGAAAATCCTATGTCTTCTTAATTGACTATAAAAACCCTATTGGGTCTCAGCCTTATGCATAATTTGGTTCACAGCGCCCTTGGTTCACAGCATTGCGCGCGCCATCACCAGTTGGTAATCGGCCCTATTCCCGTTGGCGTTTATATTTTCACAGTCGCTTTCTGTCGTCGTCGCCTTCTTGTCGTTTTACTCGTAAATCGGTATTCCCTAAGTACAACGAGACGACGACGACAAGTTGTCGAAACTAGCACAAAAGAAAAATGAAAAGTTGGTAGCGTTGCTCTAATTTGGTTTGTTATTTTTCGTATTTTTGTAATTTCATATTTTTGAACAAAAAACATAAAATGGATATAAATTTCAAGGCGTTCCTCTTCACTTTCCAACCTCTTTATTTGGTAATGAGAAATATCTAAATACTCCTTAATGGACGCCAAGCCATTGCCGTTTTCTTATTGCACCTCAGGTTGCTTTTGGCAATAATTTAACTTTCTTTTTCAGCGGTTTTATTAAATTGTTGGAGTTGGGTGGTTATTTCGTCATTGTCGGTATCGTGGACAGCAGACGCTTTATTTATATTTTCGCCACTTTCACAATTTATATTAGGGTTCTCTTCGCCAATAGTCAGCCAGCACCTCAATTTCTTCATCGAATCCTGCAATATCTCCTATTAAATTTATTTATAATTGCATTAAATTTTCCACCGTTTCTTCCAAAGGTGACAAAGGAATCTGCTTATAAGCGCCTCCTCCTGTTGCTCTGGCTTCAGATTTGTTGGTCAGCAGCATTTTTTTACTATAAATTTAAGTCCTTCCATATCTTTAATATTAATTTATCTTAATTTTTATTTATTAAATTTTAATTTTTATTGAATTAATTTTTTGAAAATTTAGTTGTATCATTTATTTATTTACAATTTATTAGGTATTTAGTTTGTGCCAACCGTTACCATCACGGACTGGAGGTCCAAGCGGGCTTATTTTTCTGCTAATTGTTTCCAGAAACATTCATTTTTTATGCCTAATTAATTATACATTTAGCATATTCAGGATTTTGTTCCATTTCTGAAATCAAAAATGCGAATTGTCGCGGCGTTGTTACTTTTATATTTCTCAATTTTCACTACACTTGCTTCAGCGTCGCCACCTCAAATGCTGACGACAGAATACGAATATTTCACAGTTGCTTTTCTAGTCGTCACAAGTTAGAGAATACCGAATTTCGTCGATCGACAGCAAAAACGACAACGGGAATGCCAACTTGTCGTTTTTGAGTCGTTTTTCAACGTAAACGCCAACGGGAATACGGGCGAATACCAATATTTGCCAGTGCTTCAGTCATCTGGTCCTACCAACGTAGTCGCGGTCTCCTCCTTATTTGACCACCAGCTGCAGTATCAAATACCTTACGAGCTGGAGTTTCCGCATCCATACGTACCACATGACCCAGCCAGCAGAGTCGCTGAGCGTTCATTCGTCTGACTACATCTACATCGAATACGGTAGTTGCCGTCAACGGAAATAGGACCAAAGATATTCCAAAGAACTTTTCTCTCGAACACTCCAAGAGCGGCTACATCCGATTGTGTTACTCTTTGACAAAATGACAAAATCCGATGTACACCAGCTTTTCTTATAATGCTCTCTTCATCAGAATATTGCTTGTGACCGTTCTTGGTATCGAAGGTTACGGAGAGGTCATTTCCTACCTTGACGGGGCTGCGTGCTTTACTCAACGTCATTCTGCAAAGTCGTATTCACTTTTCAGGAATGCCAAGACGTGGTAGCATATAGGCAGTCTCGCCGTAGGCTATTGAAAGCCGCTTTGTAGTCGACAAAAAGGTGGTACGTGTCGAACTGGTTTTCATAGATCTTTTCCAAGATTTGGTTAAGTGTGATAAGGTCCAACCAGTGCTTCGGCATAAGGTTTCAGTTTTTCACCCAGAGTAGCTGCAGCTTTCAGTGTTCGTCGGTAGGTGGAGTCTTTTGCAGCTGTAGCTTCACGACACTCTTGGTAGTACCATGGGTTTCCTGGTAGAGGGCGCTGAAATCCGAGTGCTTCTTTCGCCGTAGCTCGCAGGGAGTGAGATTTGTGCACCCACATATTGCTGGTGTCTTCAGTCTCTGAGCAAACCAGATAGGCGGGTAAAGGAGAAAGCATCCGCTGCCCATTTTGATTGCAGCTTCCCGATGTCTAACTTTCTTGACAGGCTTCGACGTGACGTTTTAAGCACATATAATCGTGTAAGAACATTAGCTGAAATTAGACAATGATCGGAGTCTATATTGGGGGCCCGAAGAGTTCGTACGTCGAATATGCTGGACGCGTGTCTTGCATCGATCACAACATTATCGATCTGGTTTCGGGTTGATCGATCAGGGGAGAGCCAGGATGCTTTGTGAATGTAAAGATTTGGCGTGCGTACAAATAAGGCTGATGTTAAATAATTTGGCAGTGATTCGGATAGTGGCCAGTTTCTCGTTTATTGTCGTAAAGTGAGAGACACGACGCCATAGTTTGGCAAGCCAAACTCATACAGTTCTGGATTACAACAGCTCTATGAAAAACAGTAATGCCAGCCTTGCACCTAATGAGGGTACCTAATAGTTTGATATGGTCGTCAAAGTTAGTGGGTATCCGTTCCGAGGCTATTTTTGCATTTTTCATTGATGTTGAATCCTTCCATGGGTAGAAAACTTGCTCTTCCATTTGAATCTCGGAAAGCAGTGATAGTTCGTAGCGTGCTTAAAGCAATTATGTGGTCCGTTTTCACAGCAAAGCTCTAATAAGTTATGATTGTTACGGTTGAATTACAAGATCAGTGCCAGTGCTCAAACCTTTGTTAGTATTGGCCATGTAGAATATTTTATAATTTTCTGGTCACAGTTTGATTATAAAAGCGGAGTCAGAAGAGACTCCGAATAATATGCTCTATAGAAAATAGGGCAAGAAATTGCAATATCTAAACACTTAAATAACAAACGTAATATGTATAAAAATCAGCTGTATGGCGCCTTGTATGTGTTCGAGTGCGACCGTATTGACATACAGCCGGTTTTTTTGTATCATTTTTTTAAAAAACATTTGTTCATGTGGCGCGAAATATGCGCAATCAATTTCAATGGAAATATATGAATGAGTTTCGAATCCATAATAGAATAGTTTTGGATATAATAGGTGGCGCTGTTGCCGAGGTATGTATCTATACGTGACAATGTATTTTTATGTTTTTATTATTTGTCCATCGTTTTTCTATTTATTTCATTTTAACCGTACTGTATAAAATTTTCCATAAAATGCCGCGAGGCGGGAAAACTATTTCGTCCCCTGTGAATAGTACAAGTAGGCCTAAATACAGGGTTTCATTAAGGACGTATCAGTAGTATTTGTAGATTCTGTAAGTGTGCCCCATCCTTAGATGCCATGCGAGTTTCACAATATATCTATCTATATATATAAAAAGGATTTTTGTCTGTCTGTTTGTCTGATCCCTATGGAATCTGACACCGTTTGACCGAGCACCATGAAAATTGGTACATTTGGTAGATGTGATCATGGAGCATGTGTTTGGCTAAGTTTGGTGCGAAAAAATAGTCAAATCGAATAGTCAAAAACAAAGTAGCCTCCAAGAATTGAGTTTACCGACAACGCTCCTAAAACTGTACAAAGTCGAAATGTTCAAATATTCGAATGAAAATAAAAATCAAAAAAATGAAAAAAACCAAATGCCACTGGAAGATCAACGAGAAAATCGCACCAGTAGACAGAGCGCAGAGCTGCTGGAACATCCGCAGAGCGAGACACACACTAAGGCAGCAACGCGCCGGGTCCCTGCTTATTGTTTATAAGTTTGCTTATTTTTATTAAACAGCCAATAAAGTCAGTATTTTCGCAGAGTCCGTATTTTCATACCAAGTGAATTCTGCGAATGCGGTGTCCTCAGATAGTAGGCCACTTTCGACTTTAGTTTGGGTCTGTTGTTGGATGTTACATCTCGTCAACTTCCACTGCAATATATGAGCTACAAATATTCCTGAAAGTGACAAGTAGAAGTAGTAGAAGTAGAATATCATCAAAATTAGTAGACACACGTTTTTTTTTGAGTGTAACTCTGATGCTAGAAGTTTCGTCCTTTATTGCCACGAAATGGATTTAGTTTTGTAGGCAAGAATTTTTACGGTAGCCGGTGTCTGATACTAACTAAATGGATACCACGAATCCACAACAATGTGGTAATGGAAATATCTTAAAAATTAAAAACTCGCCCTTGAGAACTCTTGAAAGCATAGAGTAAGAAAAAAGTTTTAATCAATATCATTTCCACCATTCCCAGTGCGCTATCCACTGCAATCGACTCTTCGCATCAGTATTAAAGAAGTAATATTCTGTGCCCAAGAATGGCCAAGGACTCAGATACGGAATTGCGTTTAAATCATAATGTTCAACGTAGATATCTCTCAATGTACCTTCTCCCTCTCTATCACGCTTCCTCTAACCATTAGTACCCCGAAGCCAGCAAAGCCAGGATTTTGATTATTTATTTTTATATCGTTAATCTTTTGTTACTGATTTTACGACATTGCCGCACTATCTCTTATAATTGCAATACAAATATTCACAATTTCTTTTCATCCTTTTCCTTATTTATTTAAATATTAAAATTTTCTTCATACTTCTCTTATTAGAGTTCATTGCTCATTTGTCACAAGTTAGGACTTTGGTTTTATTTTTTGTTTCTCTTCATATGCTTCACTTATTTTTAATTGCTAAATCTTTATGCAAGAAAATTTCTTTATAAACATTGAAATCTATAATAGTTTTATCTATTTTTGTTGTTGTTTGGTATTATTATATTTGTCATAATTCTGTTACGTTCCTTAATCACTTTACATTATTTTGCATAATGTTTTGTTTAAAAAATAAATGTTGTTCATCTTTACACTCTCTACAATAGCCCTGTTCGAAAATAGTCTTCGCACAAAAACAACTACAATTTTTTTGCAAAGTTGTGGGAGGTTTTGTCTATCAATTTGTTTTTCTCTTAGTGTACTCTTTATTTTCTTTAAAATTTCGTTTTTCTTTCATTTTCTCTTTCTCTTCGTTGCATTTTCTTCAGCTATAAAAATGCAACTTTCAACAAAATTTATAATTAATGTCAAAATTTATAAATGCGTCAGACAAACAAAAAGGATTTTAGACTCAATCATAAACTTTTTTCTTACAGTTTTTATTCTTGGCTCTAGATTTCTAATTTTTTTCTTATGTTTACGGTTTTACGCTCTGTAATAATTAATTAACAATTTACGCTTCAATGCGAGCGAACATTTCTAGGCCGCTAGCATAGTAATTGAATAGAATTAGTTATATAATATATATATATATATATAGATATAGAGTTATAAATACATAGACTTAGTGTTTAATGTGTATATATAAGTTTCAGACACCCTTACAAATTGCATGCAAAGAAAAAGTTTCCATTAAAAGAAAATAGGTTCCAAGAAAAGTTTATAATTTAGACCCAACCGATTTAAATGCAAATATAAAGAAGGATTTTATAAAAAAATAGTATAAAAAGTAATAGAAAACAAGAAAATAGAATTTTATCATAGAATTCGTTCTTTTGTTTGTTGTATACTTCGTTCAGGAACAGCGAAGAAAGACACAAAAATAAGATAGCAAAACTTTTGGCGTATAACTACTTTGAACACACGTTCAAGAATCTTGTATAGTATTGTGATTTACGAGCCTTTGTAGAAGAATAGCATAGAATGATTAGCTTCGCTAAAATCATTATATGCCTTCGCACTAATAAATTTTGAGTTACCGTATCAACTTTTACAAGGATATTTTAATATGGCCAAAGGATACTTTTGAACTATCTACTCAACTTGTAACAACGTATCCAAAGGGCGGGCAACACACATTGGTATTTGGTTATCAGATAAGAAAAACTAGTAAAAATTTGAGCGTTTAGTTACTTCATAGGCATGAAAGCATAATGAACAAAACTTCCGCTAAGTGCTTAATGAACGTAGCGCGTAGAACTGAGAAGACATAAAGCAAAACTTACATCAATTTAAATATAACTCGGATTCATCATCGCCTTTGACTATGGATAACTTTCAAGCTTAATACTAAATACAAATTAAACACCGTTGCCTTCCCATTCAAAAGAAAAATAATAATAATACATATATGTATATGTCTGTGTGTTTTTGTGTGTGATGTTGTAGTGTTTGTAGTATGTGCACCCATTAAATAACAAGCGTGTCCTTGTACAGTGAGAAGTGCTTCCTTCATTTTCTCTCTTGGACTTTTTTTATCAGTTGTTCTGTCATTTCAATATTTTCCAGGTAATTCCGCAAAATAAAAGGAGGGTACAAATCACGCTTATTGCACTTTGCCTGTGGTCTTGCGTAAATAGGCACCATCACTTCCATTAGCAGCATCAAGCAATTTAACAGTTGCGACATCGTTGCTGCCGCTGCCGGTGGCGCTTGACAATTTCACGGAGTTTTGTCCAGCCAAAGATGCCGCCATGCGTCGACTCTTGCGTCCATTGGGCGCCAGGTAGGCTTTGTAGAAGAAGCGCGCGAAGAGCACAAAGTAACTGAAATACATCGCAATCGACAAATTTATGTTGGTCTGTGAGATGTTGCACGACTGTGGGCCATGTGTCTTCAGGAAGCCATTAGCCCATATATTAATCGCACAGCCGCTAATCATTTGCGTTAGCTGCAACGACGTGATGATCATCGCAATGAAACGTGGCGGATTGAAACGTGCTGCTTTTAGGGCATAGTACGAATACATCACGGAGTGCACACAGTAGTTCATTACAATGAACCAACGGGCCGATGATGTGTACTCGGTGTAGGAGAACCATGAGTAGATGAGTACTGTGATGTGATGATACCAATGCAGGAAGATTAGTGGCTGTTTGCGTAGCACTATGAATACTGTGTCACCCAGTTCTGGTAGTTTTGAGAGAACAAACAACCAAGTCCAGAAACCACAAACACGATCTTGTTCAATGTAGCTGTTAAAGAAGAACAATAAGAATAAAAAGAAGTTGTAAGTCTCCGAAACAGGTTTCTTCCATCAAGTTCAATGCCATATATACCAAAATGAAAGTCAGCCAATGGAATATTTTCGCTAAGGTCAACAACTTTTGCAACTTCTTCCATTGCTTGACTTCTTCATCCACCGGCATGGAAAATTTACCTTGGGACGCAGACCGAATGGAAAAGTCCATAATGCCGCAGAACGTGTATTAGCTCCGGAGCCGTACGGAAAGCGCCCATAATACTAAACATGGCTAACATCGTGTTCCATATAATTAAAGGGCCACGCAATTGAAATCTGCAAAAAAATAATAAAATTAATAATTATAACTGTTGAGTTAACTTTTCTGAAGTGAATGGAATGGAATATGCACATAAGCCAATTGACATGCTACAGTCTGATGTAGCAATGCTTCTACCACCTAACGTAACAGGGGTTTTGCAGCCCATGGATTAAATTCCAATAAGAATTGTCGAATAAGAATGGATATCGAAGTAAATTGTTATTCAACATTATGGCACAAGAAAACGTTGGATATTAATCGACTAAAGGCAATGAGAGACGTGAAACAATTTAACAATATTTATTTTTGCTATGTACATATGTACTTACGTTGCTTTTAGTTTAGAAAATTTTACATGGTCAATGAGCAGCGGCACATTGTTAGATAAATACATATGTATGTGTGTCCCGGAGGTGGACAAACAAATTTGACGCAAATCGTAAAAACATCACTTGAAATAACACTGAAAAAAAAGTTATCCAGAAATTTCTAGTGTCGCCTTCGCCCAGTCAAAGATCGCAACAAATGTGAAAGATCGGTGTCGAGTATGGATTGGGTTGAGTCCAGTCGAGGTTGAAATGAATGAACAAAAGCACAACTATTTAAATTAGTTAATCGTAATATTGACATAGGTGCGTGACTTGTTTTTTTTTGGGAGAGGGCACGACACTCTGTAGAACGGTTTGGTTTTGTTTTATTGAGACTTTGATTTATACATACTTGTATATTTATTTTTATGCGGAGATATCAACCGCAGTGGAAAATATTTGCAGTTCAATTGTTAAGTTCGATGATAGCGGCTAAAACTCTAGGAATTCTGAATACGAAAATTTCAAATGTATTTTTTAAGTATTGTTTTATTTCATAAGTTAGGGGAAATAGTTAATCAGTAGTTAATTTAAAAAATTAATTTTAAATAAAACAAATCCGGAGTCATCGAAAAGTTATTGATGAAATTTTAACGAAACCTTTTTCAAGATCACAATACAATTTCGAAATTTCTAAATTTAAAAATATTTTATGGGTGGGGAACGTATAACTACAGCTTTTGACAACTAATTGGAAACAAAGGTATTGGTCGCGCTATTCATGATTTTTCTGGTACAAATTTCTATGGAGAGTAAATAAAATTATACGTAAAATAAATAATGGACATATAATCTTACAAATTAACGAAGTTTGCTCAGTTTCTTAAGTTAAATAAGTCTTACGAGCGATTTTCTGTTCAAACCTCAGATTTGACTGTGCCATCTAATTGGTAACAAATTTGATTTATTGTAAAATTTTTGAATTTTTCGCATATATAAAAAAAATGCAGTGAGTTTTTATTGTTTTTGCTTGTAAGAACAATGTTTAACCGAATTAGCTTCTTAGAACTCCTTTAATCATAAGTAGTGCCAAAAGTTGTACGCCGGCCCTGTACAAGTCAATTGTGTGGTCCTTCGAAGGACCAGCATGACTTATCAAGCGATTGCAACTCAGCTAAATTGCTACACAAAGATGGTATTTGATGCACTTCACCATTTCCGAAAGTATAACACAATAGAAAATGTTTCACGCAAAAAATGACCGCGTAAGACTTCTGTACGAATGGATCGCTAAATTGTGCGCAAAGCAAAATTTGATCCTCGTAAGAATTCTGCGGATATCCAGCGCGAAATAATGGGTCAATGATGTACAAATATCAAAACGAACTGTCGCTCGTCGTTTGGTTGAGGTTGGACTCCATGGACGAATTTCATGTAAGAATCCATTGGCGACATTAAAGCAAAGAAAATTCCGCGTACAATTTGCTAAGACTCATGCTGATTTGTCGCTAGATGGAAGTTAGTGATCTGGAGTGACGAAACGAAGATCAACCGTCTTGTCCCAGATGGTAGAAAATATGTAAGACGGCGAAAATGGGCAGAGCTTGATCCGAGGTATGTGTCAACTGTCGTCAAGCACGGCGGTGGAAAAATAAATGTCTGGGGATGTTTCTCTTAGAATGGGATTGGTCCAATACACCGCAAAGGATGAATTCTTACCAAGGAGAAATACATCGATATATTGCGTGAAGTCTTGCTACCATGGGCGGGCGAAAATATGCCAGTCATTTGGACTTTTCAGCGAGATAATGACCCAAACTAAACAATTCTTAGAACAAAATTCAATCAGCGTTCTTAAATGGTCGTCGAGCAGTCCAGACCTGAATCCCATTGAGCATTTATGGGACGACATTAACAAGTCGTTGCTCAACAGAATATAACAAATTTCGATATGCTATTTGACAAAGTTAAAGAAGCATGGTATGCAATACCTGTCAAAAGGTGCAGGCATTTAATAACGTCTATGCAACGTCGATATGGCGCTGTATTAAAACAGAAAGGCTTTCCCACCAAATATTGACGTGTTAAATAAATCAAAATAACGTTTCTTCAATAATTCGTCAACTTTTTTTTTTGGTTTTCGCTAATAATGTTCATGTTTCCAATTAGTTGGCACAATCAAACTTATTTAACTTAAGAAAGTGAGCAAATTTCGTTATTTTTAAAAGATTATATATCCATTATTTATATTACGTATAATTTAGTTAGTCTCCATAGAAAATTAAACCAGAAAAATTATGAATAGCGCAACCAATACCTTTTCTTCCAATTAGTTGTCAACAGCTGTATATAGTCGATCCTAGACTATCCCGAAGTATAAATTTCATGGAAACCCAAAAATAACTCCTTATAAAATGCATATTTAGCAGACATTTTATAATTCTATTGGGTGTTTAAGTTGTAAAATTAATAAAGAATTTATAAAATGTGTGAACTAGGGTTGGGTATCGACGAAGAAAATATCGATTCTTGCTATCAACTTTTGGACCACATCTTCTGAATTCTTTTGTTTTGCTTCTTTAACAAAAATGTGGATAATTCACCTGAGGTCAAAGAGTGCGTGCCTGAAGAAGTAATTACGTTAAATTAATATATCAGGTGTCTTAGGGAACAATTTTTAAACTATTTGATTATGGTCAGTGACATCTAATGGTCAAAATTTTGAAGTATCAATGTAAATAGTACGAGTATTAAATTTGGCAATTCAACTCTCTCAAGTAATCTTTAATTCCTCTTTGGTATTGATCTTAGTTATTACACTATCTTCAGTAGCTTTCAACATTTATGACAGTTGTCTACATGTTCTTTGCACTTTGGTGTTATATCATAATTTATAATCTTGCATTTTTTCTATTAAAAATTGAATAGCTTTCTTTGACCACACTACTTTTGCCTTTTCGTAATTTTAATTACAAAAGATGAATGAACGAATAAAGTGACGTCGAAAAATCGGAACGAACACAAACAGAAATGCCAAAATGTTGAGTATTGATGGCACACCGTCGGCAACAATTAACACTTCGTACCCGTAGCCGCGCGCTTGTATTCTCAACGAACACGGGTTGAGAGAGAAATTAAAAGTTGAAATGACACGTGTAATACGCGTCTAGCTGGAAAACAACTGTGTAATTCGATGGTTTTGCCATTTGTCAACACTAAAATAGCAGCTTTCCATTTAGTCTTATTGAGTTATTTAATTGTGGAATACTCAAATTTGCATTTTCAACATTCATAACTGTTGATATTTGAATTGAAGGAAACTGCTGCCGTAGCCCATCAAACACTTTTTAATTGTGGGTTTTGGTTTTAACATTTTAAAAGGGGTGACTTGATTTTGATGTCAATGACAAAGAACGGCCTGGAGCACCAACGTGCAGACAGTTTAGTAGTTGATGTATCAACTGTTTCCAGACGTCTATATGATGGGAAAGATCCAAAAGGGGCAAAATGGTCACCATACGAATTGAGCGAAAATTTAAACCGATTCAACATCAAAGTGTCATTGCTTGCTAGGCCAAAAATATTTATTCTCTTGCAATAAAAAGCTAGGCCACACGTTGCAAGAGTTGTTAAGGATACACTGTTGGAGCTCGAATCGGAAGTTCTGCCACACTCATCGTACTCACCAGACATAGCGCCTTCTGATTATCACTTCTTTAGATCCATGCAGCATGGATTCGTTGATACACGGTTGGGAAATGCTGAGGAAGCATTTCCAGTAAAAAAAAATGGATCGATAATTGTATCGCTGCCAAACCACCATCGTCCTTTTCACGTGGTATTGCCATGTTGCCAACAAGGTGGCAAAAAGTTGTAGAAAATGATAGAAAATATTCTGAATAATACATAATGTATCAATTTTTCTAGATAAATGCTTGTTCACAATAAAACAATTTACCAGAATTCATGTAAGCAACTAATATTACTTCTAGGTCCTAATACTGGCCAACAACCAATCGAATTTTTAATGAATTTCTGCTGCTTTTTAGACGTCTCTTAATTAAAATATTCATATGAAGCCTATGTTGTGGATCTCGAATAGAGCCCCTAAATCCTGAAAAATTAAACAGTTGTAATAACTACTCTGTGAGTCGCTCTGAACACCAATATTTATTTTATCATAGTACAATTAGGTTTATGTGGAAGCATTCATTTACTAGATAGATCAACTATCAAAATTGTTAAAAAACAAACTTCTAAAAATAAGCCCTTCCGGACAGTTCCTAAGTGTTTATTTCAGTCAAAATAAGAACAGGTCTAAGAAACTTTAGCAAAGTCATACTAGCGGCCCGCCCCGACTTCGCTATGACTGTTTACATAAGTGAGTGCAATCTTTTTTCAAACAACTTACAAACACAAGCAAGGAAATGAAGAAGAAGCATAGCAGAGAAATATACAAAGCAGACCAAACGATTTTGTGCTATGCTTCTTCTTACGAAATTAAAATTTTGGACAAAAATTAAAACGAAAGAAACCTCTCCCGGAGCGTTTCCACAAATTTTTTTTGCATACAAACCTTGCCCTCAACTAAACACTTGATGTTCACTTGATAAGGCTTCAAACATTTGGGGGAAATTTTTTTATATATATAGAAGATTTAAAATAATAAATAATAAAAGTAAAAAAAATAAATAAATAAAATTAAGGAAATAAATAAAAAATAAGAGGCCTAAAACAAGAAAAAAGTTCATTTCCGGTACGCCGAATCTGTTATACTCTGCGGACTAAAAGTTTCTCGATATTTGGAATATTTATTCCATGTGTATCATCAAATGTCTTTCTTTGTAATTGTCGATAACCCTCCGTATGAGCGCTCTAGCATCGAGGGATTATGTGAGTGAACCAATATTCCTATATATATTATATTTAAAATGTAGTAGTATACTAGTAGTAATATAGTAGTAAAATTATAGAAGTTTTTTTATAGTCGTTATAGATTTATTGCTCTGTTCGTCCAGTCAGACGGCAGCTGCATTCACTTATGCTTAACAAAAGCTAATTTAAAAAGTCGGTAAACGATAAGATTTCATTATTTCTTATCTTCATATACGTTTTTTAATAATACAAGTGTTACAAAAATAGCTAATTTAATCTTTCGTTTCGGTAGAGTGAAATTTTAAAGTGACGTCACAGCATCATCGCGTCATTGCATTATAGTTCTTTGTAAACAAATGAAATCCAATGAAAACAACAATAAGATGAAGGGCAAGCGTTTTTTTCCTTTAAGAAATAACTAAATAAATATTTTAAATTGATTTAAATTGCATTTATACTTATTTTTCGCGCTAGATATGTCGAAAAATCTAAGTTGAATAATGCTAATTCTACCTTTACTACCAGGCGAACAGCAAAACTGCACGTGTGACATTTGTTTTTTTTTTTTTATTTGCCGAACATAAGGGAAGGCAAAGTAAAAATATATACCACTCCATTCACACAATAGCCTTGAAACGTATTTTATTTGCAGACACAACCGAAAATTGTTGTGTGTTGTGTAAGTATTGGGCGTGTATAAAATTGTATTGGTTTCTTATTGTGTGTATCACTCGGAATATTTTTATATGATCTTGCCTTGTGATGAAGCCTTCTTTTTTTTCTGGCCGCCTGGTATTTTCATTTCATTCATATAAAACGGCAAACGTTATTTTCCCCACTCTTGTATGTGATGCGTTCATACTACTCTACTCGTACTCTGAAGGTACGTGGTCAACAGAGAGTATATGTTTGTAGGTTGCAACCAACTCACAAATACAAATACAAAAATGTAGCAGAAGCATAGCAGAAAGAACCAGAAAACGTATGAGACTTTTTTTGCGCTTGTGCTGTCAGTGACTTTGCATAATAAGCAAGTTACATACTGAATATGATTCACATCAAGAGCTCGTGAGTGCTAAGCACACTCACACATTGTTCTTTTTTGTACTAATCGCGTAATGCGTACTATTCCTATGCCATTTTTTGACTGTCGAGTGGTCTCATTGAGACATTGTCCAAATATTATTTAGTCTGCGACGTTTATTTCCCTCTTAACTGATACACATCTGTGTCGATGCGTCTCTGTGAATTCGTGGCTTCCTACTGCGACATTAAGCGATAATAGTCATGAAATTGCCAAAACACTCAAAAGTGTCGTACTACTTAGTCATAAAACGCCAAAACCCGAGACGAAGATATCACTTCTACCACTGTTAGTTAGATAGCACGATAACATGCCAATTCGAAAAAAAAAAACTGCCTGCAGTCCTAAATTTGAGATCCCAAAAATTCTATAGTCTTCCAATTGCTTTAGTTTGCGTGTATGGAATAGTTGTGTCAAATTTCAGATGGATACTTCTAAAACCAAATCAGTAAGAACATAAACAAAATTCCGGACACTTTTTTTGACAGAATATAAAAAAAAATATCGTTCATAACTCAAAAACGTATTTAAATGTTTCAATTCAGTCCCACCTTGCAGAAAAAAGAACGACATATTCTCTTCTCAATCTCTGTGTATTTAAAATGGGATTATAAAATGTTTTCCCAATATAAATCATCAAATAAAAAATATTTCTGCGTCTATAAAGAATCTTACATGAATATCTTAATGATAAAACTCATATTAAACTCACTCACGTTTAAAACAACAAAATCTGAAAGTTCACGGCTTTATTTAAATGTTACACACGCATACACTGAGAATTTACATATTCATTCATTCATTCGCTTATCGCAAGCTCAAAGAAAGCTGTTTTTTCATCCCAATTCAATAATAAAGGTTTATTTTCATTCCTTCGGTTACAATTCGCAATCGTTTTATGAGTATTGAGAATAACAGTGTGCTTTGGCATGAATTTAATCGTGCCTCAAGCTTATGAGTAAGGAAAACCAAATATGCCTTGTTAATCGCTTGGCCGCTGGCTTCCTGGCATGAGGTGAGCACGACGAGGTGCATGAAGCTCTCACGTTTATTCGCGTGGGTTGTAGAGTGTGCAATGTTCGTGTGAATCTCGTGAAGCAAAATTTTTGGATGGGTACAGGTCGTCCTTCACTGCGCCTTGGCCAGCTGAGCTCACTACTTTCGAGCAAGGCAATCCAGGAGGGGGGAGATGCGATCTGCCCAAATAAGTAATCAATAACCGTGGTGGCGAGGGTGTAGTGCAGTGGTAGTGTGTACACATAATAATAATAATTATAATGGAAGTCGAATTCTTTTTTGTCCATTACTTTTTGGGCTAGAGCTAAAATATGGTCTACATTTGTTGGTACGCGTTGAACATCGTCAACTTCGAGTGGTTAAGGATGTTCGGATTCACGTAACTTGATACTAATTTCATCCAATAACAAGTACTTTTTAGTCGAGGTTTTTTGGCAATGAATGGAATAATTTTTTCCATTTGAATATAATCATATGTATACACAGAGCGTCAATAGTGAATTTTATTTATAATCAGAACAAAATTTGCACAAAAAAAAGGTTGATTTAATAACCACAAAATAACAGTATAACAACAACAAAAGCTTTACCGCATACATTTTTAGGCATAGTTGAACAAAAAATTGTCACATTTTATGCGTCAAAAGTAAGTCAACACTTGCACATTGGACGATTATTCCGCTAGAACACTTCCATTGGTTTTGACTCATTTTTTAATACATTATATAGGAACATCCCTAGGAGGGGTAGCTACATACCAGTCATATTTATTGCTGACTATTTTTTCTCCTCGCTTTTTACTTTTATGACGTATTAAACTAAAATTTGCTCATACAAAAAAAAAAAAAATAATTAATAATTAAAAAAATGAATAAATAAATAAATATAAATAAATAAATAAATATAAAAAAAAAAAATAAATTAAAATAAAGAAATGATAAAAAAAATGTTGTACTATCCTTGTTCTCAGGAACAAAGAACATTTTTTTGGGATTTCAGTGTTGAACAATTGTTTATACAATGTATAACCATATCCATTGTAACAGATACAATGTATACAGATGCAATGGATATCTCATAAATGACAAGTTAAAAACGTAGATAAATGTTTGCATTTACGTAATCTATTCATTTAAGAGTATTACTTATAAATTTATTAAATTTGAAAATGCACATGTTTGGCATTTATCCGGAAAATGCAATTAAGCGGATCTGCACTTAACTGGCATCTTTTGTAATGACCCTTCAAATTAATATTGTTGCGCTCCATATAATCCAAAGTAACAACAACAAAAAACACGTTGGCAGTAAATTTCGTTTTGCGAAAAAAATTACGTAAGGCAAAACAAAAAAGCATGGGCGGAAGTACATCAAATTATATACAATAAAAAAAAATAAATAAAAAAACAGTTATGAAAATGTAAACAAAGTTGGTCATTTAATTGTTTTTGTTGTTTCTGTTTTGGATCCGTCGTTTGTGTCTTTTTGCCAATTTTGTCGCTTCGTCTAATTCGGTTGATTATGTTTTAGTCTTGATTTATGTATGTTGGTTTCGGTCAAAACAATAATATTTCACATCGTATCGCACAGATGCATATACAACATCACATGCAATCAGGCATGCATAGCACAATTTCGATACAAATATTTTTGTTGCCTTTATTAATTGTTCAATCCTTAATTCGGTGTTGAATATTTTTACATAGGCTTTAACATATATTTTGTGGTCGAAGCCGGTTGGCATTAAAAGAAGTTTAAGATTTTTGAAACAATTTAAGAAAAAGAAAGCAGAAGATGCAAATCAAGGGGAATTAAACTAATATGTATTTACATAGCACGAACTTCATTTTCAGAGTTCCATACGTTTGAGTGAAAAACGGAACCATTATAGGATCAATCGTGTGTCTGTCTGTCCCACTTTTACAGCCAATTTGCTCCGAATCTGGACCGATGAAGTTGTGTAATATATCAAATTATATTATTTTATATTAAAGTTAGTTAAGAAAATAAATGAACGAGAGATCGACTCGTATTGCCTAGATATTTTCTTTTACCTATCCGGCTGAGTGCATAGAGAAAAATAAATGAACCACTGTTTTGTTTTGTAAGTGGCAGCTGAACTTGGAACCTGACGTTGTACCAAAGGTAATATTTTTCTTTTATATTCTCCAAACTAGTTTGGTTAAACAACCAAATTTATTGTTTTTGGGTGAATAAATGGAATCAACAACAACACCAGCTAAAACAAGACAAAAACACGAGTTATATTTTAAAAGCGAGAAAACCCACTATATCATTTTAGAAGAAAGTGCAAAATCAGCAGCATCAAAAGAAGAAAGAAATATCAGCAGAAAAAATGACGCATATAGCTGTGAAATGACGGTGCTGCGGCAGAGAAGCAGCGAATCCGCATCGACAGCGACATTGTAAAATTTAAAAGCAACAACAATAAATTATATAAGCCTATCAAATAAAGAAATGAGATAAGATATTGGGAGATGAAAAAAAATTATTTTCACAGCATAACATGTTTGAGAAATATTTAAATGTTTGAGAAACTAAAACTTCAACGAGTAAAATCCGTGTAAGAGATAAAAAAGCAAGTCAAACAAACGAGTAAGACTAATTGAATGGTGGCGATTGAGTAAGCAAGCGGGCTAGCGTGGGCTCCTAAAGAAGCAGAGCTCATTACTTGAGTGATTAGCGGAGCTACTCTTTATTGCATTTCCACCTGTCCGTTGTGTGCGTGAGATAATAAAAGGGAGCCAACATAAAAAAAGCTCAACACACAAATTAATTACAATATTGATTTGAATATGTTTGAATGGGAGCTATACGATCCAGTAATCCTGGGGTCTCTTAGCCGCTTCTTTTATTTTCAAAGCTTACCCACTTATACACTCTCTCTCAAGTTCGTTTACTATCACGCATTATTGTTGACGTGATGCTGTGCGATGTTGACAAGTCAACCAGCTTCTCTCCACCGCCTCAGTCAACGCTGACGTCAGCATCGCTACTAATTTTGATCGTATGGGCTGATTATGTGAAACGTGCTGATTTGAACTTTGCTTTATTCAGTTTAATACAATACCAACAACAAAAATATCGTATGATGTGTTGCTGAAGTAGTGTTAGCGCTTTTGATGAGTGAGATAGGATATATAAAATTCGAAATCAATTTAAACGTAAAAGTTTCACTTTCATATGACAATAAGAAGAACTAAAATGAAAACAACAACTTTGTACATCAACGCCTTTCTTGTTCTGCTAGTGTTGTTTCCTCAATCTTCCTCTTTCTAATTACCTTCGTTTTCATTTGCTTTTTTCTTTTATGACATATAATTTACATTAAATATTTAATATCGCCTGACTAGACTTTTAATTACGTTTTGGTAACTGTAATTGATTGAGACTTATTAAAAAACATAGTAAGTAGAAACAAGAAAAACGTTAACTTTGGGTATGATAAAGCTATGAGTTCTTTTCACCTACCAAAACTGAAGTTTGGGGGAAAAAATATATAAAAAAACCAAGATGTGAATAGATGTCCCATTCCGCATCATTTATCAGTCATAATAACTTATTATTGTTCTTGAGTGTTTTAATCATTAAAAAATTTGCTTTATATCGCCTGATGATTGTGGAAAATAAAGATTATAGGCTATATCGTTTAGACAGCACTATAAGTTTGACAACCGATCACCCTAATAAAAGTTTAAAAACATATAAAACCTTTTATAGACTGTAAGACTGTGTGATCTATAATATAAACCTAAAAGAGAAAGCTGTTTTGGTCTTTACTTGGAGCTGCTCAAAGGTTGCAATGCAATGTTTTTCTTACTTCTTACTTCAGGGTATTCACCCGTTATTATAAATCAAGGTTGCCAATCGCTTCGGGATAAAATTGCTACCGACCTGGATATTTTTTTGAGGTTCAAATTTTGGTGCAAAATAATTGTGTAAGTGCCGAACAGTGATAACTATCCATCTAGTAGAAATAATTAGTTTCAAGCAGATCTTTAGATATAGAGATGATAAAACCTATCTCTGTAGACGAAAGTTGTTGGTGTTTTCTTCCGCCGTACATTAAGTCCACCGCATGATCTGCGTAAAGGTGTATTTTTACGAGTAGTTTCGATTCCCGCATTCCAGACCTTTCAACATAAGATGTGGACAGTCATCATGCGTTGTTGGGATAGTGAAGAGTTTTAGCGAGATCATTCAACCATATAATCTCCTATCATCCTGATTCCCCAAGTGTAATAACTAACATTGTTAGACTAGTCTAACTTTAGTCGTTAGACTAGATAACATGAAGCTATATCAGCACATAGGTCATCATAGCAATAGGAAATAAACTTCAATTTGATAGTTTAAGTAGAAAAGTGGTTTCTTCTTATTGTTGCTAAAAGTGACCTAAAGAGTTAAAAATCGAATCCAAGTAGATTCAACAGAAATTTTGGCAACTTGGCAATGCTACGTCTGCTTTGCTAGTAGTAGGTCATTTTTGCTTTTAAATGAGTGTAGACATTATTTTCCTTTTCTTATTCATTTTCCTCTCCTTGCATACTCAAAGTACATATACCGGCAAGGTTGAATAAAATTATTTTTTTACCCCCAAACCAAAGCACATATGTATATATATCCTTTTGTTTTGGTATACCTTTTTCCACTTCACCGCCGACAAAATGTGGATTCATAATAAAAAAAGAATGAATAAAAGATGACGCAAGAGTTAATTTTCGAAAGTGCGTTTAGAGTGTCCTAATATGTTCTCTAGTTCAGTTTTTTATATTTTTTCCAAAAATATGAATTCAAGTTCACTTAACTACAGATACTAGTTTTTCGCCTAGTGGTCGAAATTCGACTACACAGAGAGTTAATTGCCGAAATTATCGCTGAGGTTATTTAGTAATGAAGATTTCTTGCTTAAAATACATTAGAGCCGTCATCAGCATGTTGCCAAAAACTAAGAAGGAGAAACAGAAAATATTCACCCAGAACTGTTATATTGCGTGCGCGAGCTTCGCTTAAGTCTTTTTTAATGTAATTAGACATAACTTTTTAACAATTAAACTATTTTCTGCACATCTACACAACTATAGCTTTCAATTGATGCATGTTTCATATTATTACGTAGCGTCTATAATAGCGTTAGCTTGATTTCAAAAAATGAGTTTGTGTATTTGTGAAATGACTGTCGTTTAGCTGTTTTGACATCGCCCATCAGAGTA
Source organism: Cacoxenus indagator (assembly GCA_035041755.1). Taxonomy (NCBI): domain Eukaryota; kingdom Metazoa; phylum Arthropoda; class Insecta; order Diptera; family Drosophilidae; genus Cacoxenus; species Cacoxenus indagator. Next base: position 177,535 of record JAWNKX010001109.1, read on the forward strand.
GGAGGAACATTCCTCCAATATTTTTCTATTTGTAATGAACTCATTTTTCTTTGTACATGCTATTTATTAGAAGGCCTAAAATTGTATGTATAAAACTGTCTTAATTTTTCATGCATGCTTCAAATTGCCACCCCATTTTGGGTGGACACTTTCTAAAATCTATTTTTTATCCCTTCTCGGTACAACTGATACCGTTTTGGGCAGTCACCTCTCTTAACCGGACGTGGACGGAGATCTGTCGTGTGTAGTAGAAAAGGTTATTATCTTGTATGGAAACTCAAAAGCACATAACAGAATACGAGGAAATGGGTGCTTCATAAAAATCGGTGACCTCGAAATTGAATTGTAATGAAATGAACTTTTAAACGGTTGATAACTGGTGAACATTTTATTGAGAATAATTAGTTCTACAAAAAGTTAGAGAGAAATAATAAGGGGAAATTATGAGAAATTTTATATAGTTATATATTTTTTTTGTTCAATTTCACTAGGCAAAGGAGAAGATTACGGCGCAGGCACGCGAAAAAATTTGATGTTTATGGTGGAAACCATTCCCAAGAAATGTGTTGGAAAGATATCATCCATCATGAGCTACTACTGTTTGGCTAAACTATTGATTCAAGTATCTACTGCCAAAAATCAATGCAGTTGAACAAGCAATTGAAAAAGCAAATGACAGAATTTAGACGATTCGGCAAAAATTTAAAAGCTTTGTTGGGATGTTGGCTCCGTTGTGAAGGCAGTTTGAATTATCCAGTTAAATTTGAATGAAGCGAATTAAAATCGCATTAAAGTTGTCTACTTTTGCTGGGTCTTCACCTAACGAATTATGCTTATCGTTCTATTCTTCGCTCCTTATCGTGGTAGCTTACACAAACACCACGCTTACGAGCCACGCCGCTTGTTGGAGTTTATCACATTCGCTCATATTATGCGATGTGCGTGCTCATATTTCCGATGTTGGTCTCAGTCGAGTGGTTGACAATGTAGGCTGGGCTGTTCTATGATATAATACTATGATATAATTTTTCACCAGTCGTCTCTCGATCGTATACACCTTTTCTGAAATTAGTGATTCATTTGCTTGTGCCGGTTTCGAGTTTGTTTGAAAAAATGTGAAAACAAAAAAGAAATTTGTTTTATATTTATTAATTTAACTGACAAATTATACGAACAATCTGCTTCACATAGAGTTGATTTATCAGTGTGCGTTTGGCAACCGTTTTTCTGCTTTATTATATTATTTTGATTTAGGATTGGTTTTTGTTATTATAAAGTTGAAATTACGAGTACGTTGTTTTTTCTATGTCGTAACATTAGACATTGACCAGCGGGTTCAAATAACTCTATTATAAGAAGGTAGAAGTAGGGCGAAATTGAAATTTTGAGCCACAAGTTTAAGTTGAGTTAACTGAGCGAGAACTGTGAGTTTCTATAATTATGAGTCAATATTTATTTAAAATCGATAAATACACTTGACATACATTGAAGTTAATGAGTAAATATTAGTAGGAGAACTCAGTGTAGCATTACATAGAACCTTGACTTCAAAATGAGCAATCGAACACAAATACATATATACTCGTACATATATGTGTAATCCCTTAAAGTCTCTACACCCCATGCCTTTACCATAGAACATACTCTGTGTTGCGTTACACTATTACATTGCTAAAATACTAGAATAAATTGACATACATATATCGACAAACTGAATCAGTCAAGAATCTTTGTCGAATTTAGTTTGTGTGTTAAAGGCACCGTTAACTGTTTAGAGAGCAAGCAATAATTCCCTAACCGAACTTGATATCTGCGGGCGAAGTAAGCGTTTTAAATTTATTGTAGCCACTCATGTCTCAAATTTAAATACACAAATTGATTAGCAAATTGTTCTATTAAATCCTCAAAAATGCACTCAACAAATTACTATTTGACTGAAAAGATCATTTGGCTATAATAAGGCCATCATTTAGTCATTTCGATCATGCAATTTTGACAAATGTAGTTTTTTTTTTGTTTTTTTTTGTAGGGCCATTATTAAGAGGGTTGGAGAATAACATGAAGTAATAAGTAAATAGAAAATTTTTCATAGAACTAAAAACCAAAATTGAGAATGAAGAAACGCCCCGAAAGTACACAAACCGTGTAATAAAATCAAGTCAAATAATGAAAATTAGTGTTATTGGCGTAAACCGAGGATGTAAACACACCATATTCATTAATATTAAACAAAAGGTTACATTCCACAATCACAACAACGCCAACGCAGATCGAAGGGCAAAACTAAAGCACCTTTAACGACCGTGCACGCCCTTTTAGAACAACAAGTCGATTTGTCTTGCCATTTGGTCTCTCTTTACCCTTTATAATGAGTGTTTACTTAAAATATATAAAAAAGGATGTTTGTCTGTTTGTTTGTCTCATCCTTATGGAATCCGACACCGTTTGACCGAGCGCCATGAAAATTCGTAGATTTGGTAAATGTCATCATGGGGCATGTTTGTGGCTAAGTTTGGTGCGAAAAAATAGTCGAATACGCTATATATTAAGACCAACTCAATTTTCAGATGCTACATAAACTGTATGTATAAAACACAAATAAAACACTGTGGGCGCAGTGGCTTAGTGGTAGTGTGTTGGGCTAATAAGCGAGGGGCTCAGGTTCGAATCCCGAGAGGGCCAAATTACATCTTAAGGTTTTTTTCCACTGCGCCACCTCTCGCGAACGTCTGACAAACATCCGAGAGTAAAACTGTCATGAATGAGCTTCTCAATTAGCCGTTTGGACTCGGCGTAAAATTGTAGATCCCTTCCATTCGTCCCAAAAATTGAAAACCCACACAAAGCGAATGGTTGCGAGAAGCTAGGCCTTGGGTCCCATAGACCTGTCGCGCCAAAATATATATATATATATATATAAAACACAAAAACCAAGTAGCCTATTAGTTTCATTGAATTTCGTTTGCGTTCAAGTGTGAATATAACTTAAATTACAAGCGTCCATATGAATACGTTAAGCAGCAAAATTAAATTTTTCCGGATTAGAGCTTGAATTTAAATCTCTGGTTTGTTTAGAGAATAACAAAGCGGCAAGCAAAAAACAAACACAGATCTTTGACACCGGTATGACAACACTTTAGGGTTTACTTTCTGCGATTTTTTTAAATAACCTAAAATGCTTTGGATTGTAATTAAACCATTTAGCGAGCAATTTTACGTCAATTAGTTCAAACACCTCGCATAAATAAATAATGAACGCAATGACAATAGAGGGCTTCCACCTCTTCGCAAATAAAGCGTACGACAAAGAAATTTCGACTTGATTGAAAGACAATTTTTATAATGATTAAACAAATTGTTGGTTGAAAAAACTATTGATATTCTAATTACATTATTTGTGTGTGCAAAAGACTCGATTGGCTAAAGCTAAATGACTTTTGAAATGATTCGGCGTTTAATCGAGGGGACTTTTGTGGGTTCGGATGATCAAATGTTAAAATTGTATGTTAATCGAATGTTTTGGCCATATAACAACCATGGTGATAAAAATCTATTTTAGTATAATATTTATGTATTATAAACCCACTCAAAGGAGTCGGATATTATTGTTAGTTAAATCTTTGAAAAGCTAATACCTGCCCTGTTAAATACATTGAATAGTTGACAGCACTGAGAGCTAATTTATTGTTCACTGTTTCATGACACGACGCAGTATTGAAGTAAGTATTAGCAAAAAGTTATACCAGCATTATAAAAATAAAAAAAATACCACAATGAAATGTAAATAAGTACTGAATGTACCAATAAATTTTAATTTTGGAACACAATTTCGTTTGGGCGTCCAGATAACAGAAATCATTTTATAAAAATAGTTGATACAATGTTTTTGACATGAAACGTGTTTGGTTTTAGTAGGGTAAAATTTGCATAGCGTCACGTGACGCTCGCATACAGTTAAGTCGTTTGCCTGCCTGAATGTGTTCGTTGTTATAATTGCTTGTTATTTATGTGTCTTTTTGGCGTTTCGTCTTATCTCGATGTTGTTCTTGCAATAGGTCTAATATTGATTTATACTATGTTACAGCACCGATCAGCCATATGGCATAAGCCAATTCTAACATTCGAATATTTGTGGGAACCAATGAGAGAGCCAAGAGAGTAAAGCAAACCCGAAGTGTTACTTATGCTCAGCACGATCCATACTAATAATATTGATTTGTCGTATTTCACCTACACTTAGCAGCCATATAAAAAACAATTTTTTCTGTAAATCATTCCTCCATTGTCAATTTGTTTCACACCAGAAGCTCGTGAGTGCTAAGCACAAACATATTTTTTTATTGGGAGCTTTTACTGTAGTTTAAACGCTTACAACAGCATCTTTAGGCTTGGGTAACGTAATAAAAAAAAATAAAATAAAAACCTTTAAAAAAACATTGCTTTTGAATAAAGTTTAAGGTTACTCATAAATAATTTGACTAAAAAATATATGACAAGATGACTACGTTCTACATGGCTACAGATATAACATCACATTAGCCGTTTACAATTAAGCATTCAAAAATTAGAATTACTACCCTCAAGTATATTTACGAGACCAGACCTAATGCCTGTTCCACAGCTTACAGACAAATGTCAGCATCTGCTTTCATTACAAACCAAAGAACACCTGCATGTCAAAAGGGATAACAAGGGATTGTAAAATGTTCAACCCAACATCAATGAAACTTTTCAGTTTTCACTCACCTTGGCCGATTCTGCATAAAATGTTGTCCACCAAATATGACCAGCATATAGATGCCGCAATAGTAGAACACCCAGGTCCAATTCTCAACCATCCATTTTCGTGTACGCTGATGAATGAAATCATTCTCGAAGTCAAAGATATACGAGTAGTTTGGAGTAACGTTGATGTCCATATTTATCATTTTCAGGTAACTAAATTTTACGTGATAAAGTCTATTTGTATGTGTCTGTATTTGAAGCTATGTGTGTTTTCTGCGTGCTGATTCCAATGACTGACTGACTGGTGCGGCTTGGTTAGAACGTCGTAAAATTCACTTTAGGCGTATCGCAGGCCGAAAACTGTGGGTTGAAGATAAGAGCGAACGAACATTATTTTAGCTCTATTACAAGCGATGTACGATCTGTCATTTCTTTTTAACTACTTCCTTATTTATAAAATGGTTAACTTGGCCATTTTTTTTAAAAGAATAGTGCGATCCTGGGATCGTTTGTTCGCAGCTTTCGTTTGCTCTAAGTATACGGTTGTATGTAAAATAAAAAAACTTTTAATCTTATTAAAAAAAAAATAAACATTATTTGTGTGACTATCTGCCTGTGTAGTTGTTTGTGTGTCAACAAACCGCAGTCAACGGCTAACACGCATGAATCACATTTATTCCTTTTCGCTTTTTGGTCCGTCGCTTTGTTTGCCTGGCTTTCGGCTTGAATATCGTATGTCTATCGCTTCATAGCCATTCCTTCCTTTCATACAAGCTCTACAATGTTTCGTGCGATTCACGAATACAAAAATGTGTAAAAGAAAAAGCACCGCCACCATAAAGCATGGCAATACATCGAATGTACAGTACTAGAAGAAACACTAGTCTGACCAGCGTCGCAGCTCCCGATACGCTAACCGTGGTACAATATTTTGGCCTTAGTTATTTTGTAGATTTTTTCCACTAATTGTATTTTATTGTGAAGATACATTATGTTTAGATAGTCTTTAAAGCGCTATCATGTCAATTCGATTTTTAGACCGACCATTTAATTTTTGTATTTTTGCAAGTTGACGCAGAATGAGTTTAATAATTATGTAACAAAAGAAAAAAAATTAAAATTAGATTTTTTGGGCGATCCAATGAAAATCTGACTATAAAGTTCTTGGGACCGACTCTGTTGTTGAATTCCTAGAATACATACGCTGTAGAACGAAGTTTTTTTTGAAAACTTTTAAAATTGAAAAAATTTACTTTTAATTTAACAATCATTTTCACGTCTGCTTTCTAAATTATGATTTGTACTCTTTAGTTTGTTGAATAGTACTATTTTTATTTATTCGATAAACACACAAATAGGGGTTATATACATTTAATAAATCGTTTAGTATCTGTTTTTGGTATTCAAAAAGTGTTCAATTGTTTAAGTTTCTGTATTGTGCGGTTAAAAATAGATATTTTTAATTGGATCATGGACTTCGAAAATGGTCGAAGATTTTTCAAACAACTTACAAACGTTCTTCTTAAGTAGATTTATATATATATATATATACAGTCGACGCTCGATAGTGTGAACTAATAAAAACCGACACTGTTCACAATATCGAATGTTGTATATTTCTTGCTGTATTCAGACAAAAAATAACATAATAATTTTTTTATAATTTTATTTCATAAATGAATTTTTAATTTTTGCTTTTATTTTTTATAACATTACAAATGGCACGTTTCTCTGTCATTGTTTTGGTCGTTCACCAAATCCATCTCAGCTATTTGGTCTTGCAGTTATTTTTTAAATGGCTCTATTAATGCTGGCGAGCAGACAATTTCACCCCTGTAATTTAAAAAAAAAAACGATTGCCATATCTATTTTTAAAGTACTGCAGCCAACCATCACTCGCAAAGAACTGACCATCAGTTTCTTTTAATTGAGCATACACCTTTTTTACTTATTCTTTTATAATCAAACCATTTATGGGGTAATTTTAGGCTATTTGGTTTGCGAACCAATGATAAAGGCATTTTTCCATGCGTGGAAGTTCAGAAGCACTTAATGTTTTTCGGTTTCCTGGCCCACTCCACGTATTGCTAACGCAATACAAAATTCTTGTTTTCATTTTTTTTATGGCACAAATTGTGGAATTCGCCACTCCATTTTTGTTGCTAACGCTAATACGCTTGAACCTCGTTTGACTTTATTAATAATTGCTACTTTCTCTTCCAAATTTAGGTATTTGGATCATTTAGAACTAATTTTTGTGTAAATTCCACTGAACTGTACGTATAATTTGCCACATTTTAAAGGACTCAAAATTTTAAATATATAAATAAATATTAATGTCTTAGGCACATTTATGCGTTGCTTAGATAATAAAATAAAGAAAACAAAGAAAGAAAAAAATTTTTTTTTGGTCACACTACAGCGCTTTCAAATTTTGTTCACACTACGGAATAGGCTGATAGAGGTAGATTTGAAGGCACATTCCGCAAGGAAAATGCCATTCCTAAGCAGAAAGACCATCAAAAGTCCAATAAATTCCACGAAAAGACATTTTATATGGACAAATTGGAAAAATGTTTTGTGATATGACGAAGCAAAGGTTAATTTGTTAATTTTTTAAGCTAGACGCCCCAAAAATACTGCATACGATCCAAAACACACATTAAAAACTCTTAAGCATGGTGGTGGCAACATAATGCTATGGGGATGTTTTTCTGCTTTGGGTGTTGGTCCGCGGACTGCATCAATGTACTTAATAGTATTATGTTACGATACGCCATGGAAGAAATGTCATTAAAGTAGGAGTTTATGCAAGATAATGACTCAAAACACACTTCGCAATTTGCAAAAAAATGGTTTAAGGATAACAAAGTTTCTTTGATGGAATGGCCTTCACAGACACCAGACCTTAATCCCATAGAACACTTATGAGGGATATTAAAAAAAAGATTGGTGAGTTTAAGTCCAAAAAAAAGAGATGATTTATGGGAAAAAGTGCAGGCAGAGTGGTACGCCATTGATCCCTCAATTTGTGCCAAACTGGTGGTTTCCATTGGTAGTAGGTGAAAATCGGGGTGGCGCAATAAAATATTTCAAAAACCGATATTTTATTTTTTCGATTCAAGAAAAATGTTATGTTCGTTTTTTGTTTCAATTTTTTTTTAAGGCCAATAATAAAATTTATATTTTTTTATACGAATTTTATAAGTGTAATATTTTTTATTTAATTAATTAAACATTTAATTATAACATTTAAAACATAATTAATTTCACAGCAGAAAATTTGAATGTTACAATAAAAACAATACGTTTCTACGTTTCACTGTATGTACATACAGCTGTTGACAACTAATTGGAAACAAAGGTATTGGTCGCGCTATTCATGATTTTTTTGGTATAATTCTCTATGGAGACTAACTAAAATTATACGTAAAATAAATAATGGACATATAATCTTACAAAATAACGAAGTTTGCTCAGTTTCTTAAGTTAAATAAGTCTTACGAGCGATTTTCTGTTCAAACCTCCGATTTGACTGTGCCAACTAATTGGAAACAAATTTGATTTATTGTAAAATTTTTGAATTTTTTGCATATATAAAAAAAAATTTAAGTGAGTTTTTATTGTTTTTGCTTGTAAGAACACTGTTTAACCGAATTAGCTTCTTAGAACTCCTTAATCATAGGTACTGGCAAAAGTTGTACGCCGGCCCTGCACAAGTCAATTGTAGAGCTTCGAAGGACCAGCATGACTTATCAAGCGATTGCTACTCAGCTAAATTGCTACAAAAAGATGGTATTTGATGCACTTCACCATTTCCGAAAGTATAACACAATAGAAAATGTTTCACGCAAAAAATGACCGCGTAAGACTTCTGTACGAATGGATCGCTAAATTGTGCGCAAAGCAAAATTTGATCCTTGTAAGAATGCTGCGGATATCCAGCGCGAAATAATGGGTCAATGATGTACAAATATCAAAACGAACTGTCGCTCGTCGTTTGGTTGAGGTTGGACTCCATGGACGAATTTCATGTAAGAACCCATTGGTGACATTAAAGCAAAGAAAATTCCGCGTACAATTTGCTAAGACTCATGCTGATTTGTCGCTAGATGGAAGTATGTGATCTGGAGTGACGAAACGAAGATCAACCGCCTTGGGCCAGATGGTAGAAAATATGTAAGACGGCGAAAACGGGCAGAGCTTGATCCAAGGTATGTGTCAACTGTCGTCAAACACGGAGGTGGCAAAATCAATGTCTGGGGATGTTTCTCCCATACACCGCATAGAAGTAGTGTGTAGTCGGGGCTACCATGGGCGGACGAATATATGCCAGTCATTTGGACTTTTCAGCGAGATAATGACCCAAACCATACAGCGTATTCCCATATTGTCTAACTACACAATTCTTAGAACAAAATTCAATCAGCGTTCTTAAATGGCCGTCATGCAGTCCAGACCTGAACCCCATTAAGCATATTATAAGCATGGGACGATATTAAAAAAGTCGTTGCTCAACAGAATAAAACATATTTCGACATACTATTTGACAAAGTTAAAGAAGCATGGTATGCAATACCTGTCGAAAGGTCGATATGGGGCTGTATTAAAACAGAAAGGTTTTCTCACTAAATAATGACATGTTAATAACGTTTCTAAAATAATTCGTCGTTTTTCTTTTGTTTTTCGCTCTTAATTTTCATGTTTCCAATTAGTTGGCACAGATGTAAGATTTGAACAGAAAATCGCTCGTAAAACGTGATTAACTTAAAAAAATGAGTTAATTTCTTTATTTTTTCAAGATTATATCTCCATTATTTATATTACGTATAAATATAGTTAGTCTCCATAGAGAATTAAACCAGAAAAATCATGAATTGCGCAACCAATACCTTGGTTTTCAATTAGTTGTCAACAGCATATTTATTCCAAGAAAGGGGCATATTTAGTATACAATTGCATTGATATTTTTAAGTAAACTGTATCTCACTGTATCTCACAGTCGGGTACAAATGGATTAGCTTTATCTTGAATATACAGAATTACTCTCAAGGTCGGCGAAACAGTTAAATTGACAAACACAAACTCACTCCCGCAAACATAAAGTGCATCTGATATAGGCACATTTGACAAATATGGGCGCGGGTCCAATTTAATTCCCAGTGTGACAAAGAAAAAAAAACGCAGACGAATAAAAAAATATATATATATATGTATGTAAGTATTTGCAATCAAATGTGTGTAAAATACACGACACATTTTTAGCACACCAAAAGTAATTCGGGAAAAATAGCTGGTGCGCTGCGAAGGGGGCACTTGGGAGTATTTTAGTGTTTTGGTTGTACGCACATACAATGTAATGAAAGAGTAAGAGAGCATGAGAGACAGGCTTACAGAGAGAAAATGTGTTGTTGATTAAAGCCGCAAGAAAAAAATTCGTTGCCGTTAAGAAATCAGCAACAAGGCTAAGCAAAGAAAGGCAGAGTAGAGCAGACGTAAGGAAAACACCAAGAGAAAGCCCAACGCTAACTCAGCTGGCAAAGCATGTCCGCTGCTTTCTTGTCGAAGCACACGTATTTTGTGGTGTTGCGCTTTGCACCCGTCATAAACAGAAACACAAACACAAATTGCACCTTGCACGCCCCATCCGAAACCGACCAGAAGCACACGCACAGCACAATTCTTGTAAGCTTTGCTGCCTTACACGGCTTTGCTTAACAACGTATCCGGTTTTTTCTAAATTCGCTGCTGCAGCTGACGCTATTCCGCGGTGTGGCGCATATGGTTTCTTTTTAGCAATGCTAATGTGAGTGAAACTCTCTGAAACACAAGTTTGTTTTTGTTATTTCGTTAATTCGCCCACTTATTTCATGATTTGTTTTTTGTTCATTTTATTTAAAAAATTTAAAAAACAACAATAACACCAGCAATACTTTAACACGTTTTCGTTTCACGCGCGTTACCTTCGTTATTTTTACCTTTCTTCTTCTGAATTTTTACACTTTAGTTAATAACTTAATAATAACTTTTGCTTATTATTCTTTGTTCGTTTTCAAGCTTGCCTGCTTGTTACTTCGTTTGTTGATTGAGTCGTCCCGCTCATATTTGATGCCGCGTTTTCACTTTTGTGGATGCCGACATTGGCGACAGAACGAAGGCAACAACGTAATCGATAAAACACACAAAAAGTTCGCAAGCAGCGCCTTTTTTATTCAGCTGCTGTAAATTGGAGTGTGCGTTAGATGTTTACTTTAACCCACACCGTTATAAACGCGTTCAAATTGACTTTAAGCATACTTGTTAACTTACAGTGTAACAATAGGTAAAGACCTATTTGGTAAGAAATAGTTTATTAAAAATAATTACTTTTTTCTTGTGCAAAATATGCTCCCAATTTTAAATGTAACCAACACACGCGTACGAACCCCCTCCTCGAGCAGCCGGCAAAACAGTGATGCGTAAATACGTTAGTGATGGGCTTATAACCTATCGTCGTGTAGGGCGAATTGGCCAGTATGAATATTGAAACCGCTCAAGTGGCGCTACTTGCTTGGGGAACATGAATTATACAAGTGATTATCAGTAATTTCGAGAGTCTAAATGTTTTGTTTTTCGGTCAACCTGAAAAATTTTAATAAATAACTGTCCTACAATTTGGCGAGTAAATTTGGGTACATAAAGTAATACTGCAGGAAAGTTTTACTCCCAAGGAATAATGAAGAAAGAACAAAAACACTCAAATCACTAATGTTTCTATTTATTACTATGTTAAATTACGTTATATCAACACTGAATTATAAATATCGATCGGTGGCGAACAATGAGTAATTGAAAGCTTGAAACTTCCGGGCCACGTTGGTTTTGGTAAGGCGACAACTAGGGAACAATATTAGCTAACCAACATGTGTTCGATATAATAGCTTATTTGCAGTGGGCTAGGATTCGAATCGCTGGTGATTCGACGGTGATTCGTATCATTTTCTACAACAACCACAAGAAAAAGTGACGTCATTCAGGGGTTGTTGTTGTAGAATGCGATCCGAATCGCTGCGAATCCATAAACAGGGCTGCCGATTTCTGACAGTGTTACAAAGTTATTGGTGGGAAATTGCCATTCTCAAGTCTTCTTATTGTTTTTTGTGTCAAAACAATACACATCTTATCATGGCACAAAAACATAATGTAATTAATTAAGTAATTAACTAAAATTTGAATTTTTTTTATAAAAATAAGTCCAATTAAGTCCAAAAATACGTTTGTACACATTATAAATGATTCTAATATATCTATTTTATCCAAAAATCGAAAATTTTTAATTTTTTCACATCTCACAATTTGTCGACGTCCGTATAACCAAGACAATGAACAGCTGATCATGATTTGGAATCGGCAATGTGAACAGCAAGATTCGATTCAGTGATCCAGCTGCACTGTAAATAGGCTATAAATTTCTGGTTGCATTGAAATAGTTTTTGTTTTAAGCACTTCCTCTTAAACATACGTTCAAGTAGATCGAAAGATAGAGCATGGATTTTACAAATAACATCTCTTTTTGTAGAGTGCACATTCTTCTTAATCTGATAACTTTTTTTTATGTTTTCGAGATTTTCACTTTGAAACCTGCAGTATCAAATGTATATGTTGCCAGTGTCTAAACGGACTGTTGAACAAAATAAATACCTTGAAATAATTATTTGCTAATGCTATTTCTTTAATGTGAAAGAATGTACTCAAAAAATAAACTGAAGTAAACATTTGTTATATAAGTAGTAAGAGTATATTTTTTAAGAAAAAAAGAAGAGAACGCAACAGGAGCAGGTGCAATACTATGTGACATTCCGCATGGAGCGCCCAGAGCTATTTATATATATATATATATATATATATATATATATATATATATATATATATATTATATAAATATATTAATATATATATATCTTTTTGATTCTATCAGGTACAAGTAGATAACGACGACTATCCAAGCTGGTCCTGGTGCCGTTGGCAGCAAATAGTGTGCCGTTTCCAATCCCATCACTTTGTGTTCCGTCATCTTCGTTTGTGGTAGTCTCGCTATTGTTTTTGCCTTCGAAAAGTGTGCCGTAGCTATTGACGAGACCATCAACAGCGTACGCTCGCAATTGCTTCCGCGATCGGCTTCGCCTTAGCCCTCAGACATTCAATCAACGTCATTCAGCATCCGCAAACTAAAAGAGAAGTGGATTGACCAACTTTTGTAAATTGCTTGGGCAACATAGAGCACAATAGGACCATGATGAGGCCCCGAAAATTTGTGATGAGACGTATCAGATCCGTAATTAGAAGCTTTTGGCCTGTATTTTATTCGTACATCAGGCTTTGGAAAACTAACTCGCACAAACTGGCACAAACATTTTTCTGTTGGCTCACTGGCTCTTTTTTGATTGAAATTGCCGATTTTTATTATGGTTGGTTCCTTATGTACATGATGTACAAATATATTCCATTTGAAAAAGAGACAATTTAATTACTAGTACTTTCCACCTTAATAGGACACTTAAAAAGATTGGCTAGTGGACACATAAAAACGGTTTGTCTTAATCCCAGAAAGTCGAATCGTCCAGTTATTTGTAAAAAATATATTTGATTGATATTTCGGCCGTTCCTACCACAATCATATAAGTAATACTGTCGGGAACGTGTATGGTATGCTTTCGAACGCTTACTACCTTACACCGCACCACATACGGCTTCTACTTGCCAAAACATAGCTTGTCCCAAATTTGCTCTGTGGCTGTGAAATTTTTGCTAACTGTGATAGTACAGATAAATGTACTCTTTAATAACATTGCTGGGTATGTTTATGGATTAAAACCCAGAGATCATGTCTCTTCAGATGCACTATCACAAAATTTTGTTTTTGCATAAGACAATATATACCAATGAACCCACTTATTTGTTTTCAAGATTAACTTTTTCTCGCTCTAGTCGCACAAATACAATTAATTATCTACGTCATACCGGTCTAACGTCTGAAAGACAGATTTATGTATATTCTGTTCGTCTTTGGAATGCATTTCCCAACAGTTTTACGTTTTGTAGTAACGATATGCAGTTCAAAAGGCAATTGTATTCATTTCCTTGTTCGTCCAATCGTATTTGAAACATTAGAAATATGTAAGTAAGCTGTATCTGTTCTTCATTTCCTACAGATCCTCCGTTTTGCTGTTATTCCCTTTTTATTTCCCTCTCTAATGAATGTTTTTATTTGAAGTTATTAAGTTACTATATTAAGAGACTATTACGCTAGAGGACAATGATTATCTGTACCATTACTGGAAACTGTAAACTGGACCATGGACCACAAAAACCTGCATCGTCTTTAATGATGTTATAAATTGTCTTAAAGTTAGTGTTAGGAGCAGTTAATTGCTTAACACTTCTTTTTATTTTTTTATATTTTTATTTTTATTTTTATTGTAGCTTAGATTTAATCCTAAATTACAATACTTTTATAGCCAGAGCAACGAAGGCCTTCAGGCTGGTTTTTTTTTTACATGTATTTAGAGGCTTATATTTAGTTTAGAAATAAGTTTTACAAAATTGTTAATATTTTCAATGTGGGCCTCTGCGAGGAGTTGGGTAGGACTGGGAATTTTTAAGGAGATGCATTGGTTGAGGATAAATTGGCAGTTATTCGTGAAATGTTCAATAGTGAGAGTGCTTCTATTGCAGTATGGACAGATCGGTGGTGATGTTTTCTTGAATAGGTATTCGTGTGTAATCTTCGTGTGGCCTAGCCTGAATCTAGTGTAGATAATTGCGTGTTTTCTGTTTACAGTTATTGGTATGTTTGTTGGTTTCCGATAAGGATTTATTGTTTTATAATAGTGTGTGTATTCGCTCCAGATATTTTTTAAAACTAGTTTGCTTGTCATATTGGCGAGGTTGTTAATGTCTTTCTGACTAAAAGTGTTGTGAAGAATTAGTGGGGCTGTTGTGGCGGCTTTTGCTGCTGTGTCCGCCAGCTCATTTCCTTTTATTCCTGCGTGTCCACATTAGTTTTTTTTTTTTATGGTTTGCGGATATCATGTCTCTGATTTTGCTTATGGTCGGATCATTGTTATTTACATTTTGTACAGCGAGGAGTGTTGAAAGCGAGTCGGTGCATATGACATGTTTGGTTTTTTTTATTGCACTTGCCAGTTCCACAGCCATTAGAATTGCTTCAGCTTCGGCTGTAAAAATGGACGTGTAGAAGGGTGTTATAGCCAATCTTAGAATTTCATTCTCTTCAGTAACAACGCTAAGTGCTGTTGAGTTGTCTGTTTTTGAGCCGTCGGTAAAGATAAACTTCCACGTAGGGAAATTGGATCGAATACTATTGAAGGTTGTCGTGTAAATCTCTTTGGGAGTTGAGTCCTTTTTATAATGTGCGAGTTGGAGTATAATTGAGTTTTCACTAAGTTGCCATGGTTGGACCTTTTGTTTGTATTTTCGGTGAGTAGATATAATTATGTTGAATTCTGCAGCTTTTTTGATGATGAGTTGGAGGCTTGATGGTATTTTAAGATCTCGTTTCCGCTTCATTTGGTTGATTAGCGTTGTATGCATTGAAGATCCGGGTGTATTGGTTAGTCTGTTTATTTGTCTGCTGATGCTCCAATCGAGTCTGGTACTCAGGTCGGGGAGTCCAGCTTCTGCGAGGATGTTGGCGATGGGAGTGGTTCGGAAAGCACCTAAAGACAGTCTGATGGAGGAGTGGTAGGGGGTGGATAATTTGTTAATATTGGTTTTGTTTGTTTTGCCGTATACACAGAGGCCGTAATCTATTTTGGATAATATTATTGCTTTTGTAACGTTTATGAGAGAGATAGTGTTACATTTAAGATTTTTGCTACTTAAACATTTTAAAATATTTAATCTAGTGTTTAATAATTTTATTATTAGTGTATTAATATGTTCATTCCAAGAATGTCTCTTATCAAAGATAAGCCCTAATATTTTAAGATATTGTGTTTTAGGTATGATTGTATTGTTTATTTTAATGTCTATGTTTGTACAGTTGTGTTTTTTACATACATGTAAGTGTGCGGATTTTTCGCTGGATATTTTTGTGCCACTAAAAGTGCACCATTGATTTAATTTTTGGAACAAATTTTTTATTTCAGTATCATAGCCTACTTTTGGATTAAAAATGAGACACAGATCGTCTGCGTACATTGTATGTGTAAAAAATTTGTTTTGATTTATTATGTGCCTTAATTTGTTGTAAGCTATGAGGAAAAGAGTGACAGACAGAGGGGATCCCTGCGGGATGCCATTATGTAGTTGCTCTTCTTTTGATAGGGTGCTATTAACTTTTACTCTGCATCTTCTATTACTAGGGTAACTGCGAGTGTAGTTAATAATTTTTGGTCCGAGTTTCCATTCGAGGAGCTGTTGAATAATGCAGTGAATTCCTACTCTGTCAAAAGCTTTTTCCATATCAATGGAAAGAACTGATACAAGGTTTTTTGATGACAGTTTGTTGCAAATGTAATTATCTATTATTAAAAGAGGATCTATGGTGTATCTGTTTGCTTGGTATGCGTACTGGTTTTGGGACAGCAAGTTTTCTTGGTTTAGATACCACATAATTCTTTTTGAAATAATTTTTTCTATGGTTTTTGATATGCATGAGAGTAGAGATATTGGACGATAGCCATTAATTGAATTTTTTGGTTTATTGGACTTGCTTATAGGGATTATAGTTGCTATCTTCCATTGTTGGGGAATGATGCTGGTGTTATATATTTTATTATAAAGGTCAAGTAGTTTATTGATGCCAGCAGGCGGAAGCTTTTTTAACATATCGTAGGGTATGTTATCAAAGCCAGGTGTTGATCCTTTTAGGCTACTAAGACAGGATTGAAGCTCAATTGACGTTATGGATGTTTCAATTAGTTTTGCTTTTGGTTCCGGGATATATGTCAAGGGTGTTTGGGCTGTGTAACGGTGTTTGTTTTGCTTGAATGATTCTGAGAAGTTTGAGTCTTTTGAGCAATTGGACCAGGTCCTGCTGAATGCATTGGCGATCTCCTTAGAGTCACAAGAGTTACCTGCTGCGGTTTCTATTGCATGTAGGTGTTTGTTTTTTCGGATCCCTGTAATGATATGTACTTTATCCCAAAGCGTCTTCGTAGTTGAACTCGGGTTGATGTCATTGGTAAAGTCTGCGAAAGCAGTTTTTTGGGCTCGCTTTGCTTCATACTTAAATTTAGCATTTGCTCTTTTATATTTTAGCATGTTCTCTGTGCTTAAATGTTTCTTGAGATTATTTAGACATTTTACCTTTTCCCTTTTTAAGAGCTCTAGTTCCCTACTCCACCAGTATGTTGTCTTTTTCGTAGCGATTATGGGATTTTTGGTTGGTACGGAATCGTTTGCACATGCCCTAATTATTTTAAGGAATTTGGCAGCTGTTTGATTTGTGTTGTTTGTGATATTAATTTTTTGTGACTGTTCGTTGATGTTTTTCTGAAATTTTTCCCAGTTGGCTAGATGCAGTTTGTATTTATGTGTTTTGAAATCTACGTTATTTGGTACTTTAGGAAAGAGATTGATGTAAATTGGAAAGGGATCGCTTCCATATAAATTATCGCAAATAGACCAGGAGGCATTAAGGTTAAGTGGTGGTGAGCACATGGAGATATCTACGTTCGTAAAAGTGTTCATAGTTGTGTAGTGTGTATGATCGCCATTGTTAAGTACGATCAGACTACTGTTCTGTATGAAATTTGCACCTACGTTGCCCCTTTGATTGTTTGAAGATGATCCTCAAAGTGAATGCCAGGCATTGAAATCTCCTAGCATAAGTACTGGCTTGTTAAAGTTTTTGAAAAGGTCATGAAGATCCTGTTCAACGAACTTGTCAGTTGGCGAGATGTAAATATTTAATATTATAAAAGGAGTTTCTGATTGAATTTCTGCAGCTATGGCAAGAATGTTGGAATTTAAATCTATTATTTTATGTTCAATGGAGTTGATATGAGGAGAGCAACTCCTCTGCTGGCTTTTGTGAATAGTGTATTTATATCATTTTTTTGGTATAGTGCAAATTGTTTTGGAGTGTGAAGCGGTGTGTTGTTGTTGATGAGATGGGTTTCTTGTAATGCTATTATCTGTGGCTTATATTTGTTTAATAAAAGAGAGAGGCTGTGATATTTGTCTTTATATCCGTTTATGTTCCATTGTATTACTTTAAGTGTCATAGTCGTGAAAATTTTATGATATGTTTTGTTTTTATATGTTTTTATATTTTTGTTCATTGTCTCTCTCTTTGCTCTTCACCTGCTCCCCTCCTCAACAACGCGCTTACTATCTCATAATGCAACGGGACATTATGAGCGAACGCGATTGCTGAAGGAGGAGAGCAAAGAGAGACCGATAGAGGCTTGTTATGATTATAGCTCAATGTCTTCTTCTCTGATATCATTGTCTGTATCAGAGAGAATTGAGTCATTTTGGTTTAGTGTTTTGCTTATTAGGCTTTCGAAGTCTATGTCTGTGTCCATTTTTGAATTGTTTGTTTTTGTCGTTTGTTCGTGTGTTGAGTGATTTTCTGTTTTGGAGGTGGATTGTGTTCTTTCGGTTTCATTTGTTTTTTGAGTTTGTTGTGAGTAATTCGTCATTGTGAAGGTAAATGGTTTTTCTAGAGTGTTCTTCGTATTTATTTTGTCTTTATTTGAGTGATCTATTGGTTTTGAGTTGTTTTCTTTTGTGGATGTAGGTGGTTGTGTAGCTGTAGTTTCTGAATATGTTTTACTGGTGCTTGGTAGTAGTGGTAATTGTTGTTTGTAGAATTTTGTTTTAGCTTCATACATTGTGCATTTTTCTTTGGTTTTGATTTTCAAGATCTCTTGGGCTTCTTTGTATTTTGGGCATTCTTTGCTACTGGCAGCATGTTCACCACCGCAATTAACGTACTTTGTACTTGAGCACGGGGTTGGGTCGTGGAGTGGAAGGCCACATGGGCAAGTAGTTTTGCCCTTGCAAAATTTGGCTGTATGCCCTATGAGTTGGCAATTTTTGCATCTCATAGGGTTGGGAATGTATTCCTTAACAAGAGCGGTATGCCATGAAATTTGGATTTTTGTTGGGAGACTAAAACGGTCGAAAGTTAGCTGCACTACACCGGTCGGAGTAGCTTTGCCATTTATTTGTCGTGAATATTTATATATGTCGACTACTCCCTGTGCTTTAAGCTCTTGGATTATTTCCTCGTTTGAGACTTGATTAAGGTAGGGCGCATACACAGTGCCTTTGCAGTGGTTAAGATTTTCGTGAAACTTTGTTTGGATTTTGCATATACCGAAAAGCTCTTTTGCACTGAGGAATTTTTCGGCAACTGTTGAATTTTCAACAAAAAGTAGTAGTTTTCCATCGCGCATTTCATTAATTTTTAAAATCTTATAGCTTATTAGTTTTATAGCGCGTTCGACCGCAAAACAAGAAAACGAGGAAAGTGGTTTTTGAGGGTCTAGGGCTGACATAATTATATATTTGGGGTTTGGTAGGTTGACAGTAGGAAGTTCTGGGAAAGCTTCCGAAAGAGGAGTTGGCTTTTTTCTTTTGCTTTTGGAGCTATCGCTAAGCAAAGCGAAGCGATTTGCCCCTAGGCTGTTGTGCCTAGAGGGCATGATGCCGCTTACTTACTTAGTTGTTTTTTTACTGTACTTTACTGTACTTGTTTACCAACGAATGAGTGAAAAAAAATAAAGAAGAAAAAGAAAAGAGAGAATAGGCACTTGAAATTATGATAAGCTTTGAACTAAACTGCGATTGACTGATATGCGAAAACACAACCGAACGATGCAAGGTTTAGTCGACGACTGCTTAACACTTCTTGTATTCACCACATTAAGCGAAGGTCTACAGAATTTACGCATTTTCTTGTTCTAAAAATACAAAGTCTGTTGTATTCTCTTTTGTTAAAGTACATTACATTCGTTCGTAAATTGTGAAGCCGTACACGCGCATTTCGGCGCGTTTTGTTTTTCTTCGTAATTCAATAATTTTTTGGGGTTGTCAATTAGCGGTCAGCAAAAACGATTGATGTCCCCAAAACATTGGTGACACCGACGTGATATTGGCAAAACTATTGAAGCAAATATTGGAGATTTAATCGTTAATCTCATTTCGCGTTTAATTTGCAAATTTAATTGCTTTTTTTTCGGTATACTCTTTATGCAAGCAGCAACGGTAAAATTGCGTTATTGCTCTGCATTGACCTTTTGTCTGGCTTGGATCGTTTGGTGACAACAACATCAACACTCGTGCGAATTGGCTCGTATTGTTGTTGTACGTCCACTATATCATCATCGCTTATCGGTAAAGCATCACCGCTCGTCGCAACAGTTTCACTTGTATACGTTCTCCTTCTCTCCATCAATCGCTCGTTTGCATTTTGCTAATTTGTGTAGTTTAGATATTGAAATCACAATGCCAAAGGCAAATAGAGGTCAAAAATCCGAATTCGTGGAAACGGTAGATAAGGACTGTGAATACCTTAACCGGAGAAGTTAGTAGTTTTTAAACCAAATAAAATGCACGCTTGATGCAGCAGCTGAAAGCAAACTACGGGACTTGGATGAGTCCATCATAGCTGTCAGTTTGGGACAGCTCGAGAAGTTGCAGTCTCAATTCGAAGACAACCGAACGCAGTTCGAATAAGTCTGCGTAGGTGAGATAAATAGCGATGCTCGCATCGGATTCATGGAATCATTCATTATGACAAAGGCTTCCATGACGTGTGATCCATGCAAGATTTGACCACGTCTACTCGTGTTGAACATTTGGTAGCCCCTGGCATGTCAGCAGTTAGGACGCGTTTGCCGGCGTTACAACTGCATGTGTTCAGTGGTGCAGTCACTGACTGGCCAGACTTTTGATCATTGTTCCAGGTCATTGTTGACAAGGAGCCAACTTTGAGCAGCATCGAAAAGTTCCAGCATTTGAGATCGAGTTTAACTGGCACAGCCCTGGAAGCAATTAGGTCTTTGGAGATTTGACACTAAAATTATAAAAAAGCGGTAACTTTATTGAAAAGGCGATTTGATATTAAAAGCATTCAATTTCAGCCAGCTATTTGGTTTGAAAAGCATGTCTGAGAATTCGGCAGCTGACTTGAGAGAGATTATTGACAAGAGCAACGCGCATTTTGGAGCCTTGAGCACTATCGCGACGAAAGAGGAAATACTCGACGGATTTCTCATCCATTTGATTGGCAAGAAGGCAGATGGTGCTACGCAGGCAAACTGGGAAGAGGAATTACCTGTACATAGTTTACCGTCATGGGAATTAATGACAACTTTCTTCGAGCCCCGAGCCCGGATGTTGGAGAATGTGGAATTGGCCTTGGCAACACGTACGCCAGGTAGCCAGGTGAATTCTAAAAAACTATCAGTTAAGAAATCGTTCGTGGTCACAAGGTCTACTAAGCGATGCGTATTTTGTCAGGCCGATAATGTCATCGTAATTTGTCCACTGTTTCAAAATTTATCGCCATCACTTCGCCTCAAAGAGACCAAGAGGTTGAAGTTATGCATCAATTGCTTGGGCAAGGGCCATTTCGTAAGAGACAGCAAGTCGAGTTGCTGCAGGTCGTGTTCTGCCAGGCACCATTCATTGCTTCATTTAAATCAGCAGGTCCAAGAAAGAATCGAATGCCCGGTGGGCCCCGAATCTAAAAGCGCTCTTGTCATTGACTCCAAGCCTGCTGCATTGCTTAGCAGCAACCATGCCACGAATATTGTCACTATTCTTGCCACTGCTGTAGTCATGGTCAAAGGTCGGAATGGAATTTTGTTTCCATGCAGAGCATTGCTTGACTGCGGCGAGTATACCGTACGGTTGCCAATGAAGGTTGACTTGAGTGCTCTAGGCGATTCGTACACACGAGCAGTAAATCGGCTGAGGACATTAGAAAAAATTCGTTAAACAGCCTCAATTAAAGCAAGAATATTCGGCATTCATTAAAGAATACAGCGACCTTAAGCACATCACTCTGATTAACTCGGTTCCAACTGGCATAGCATCTTATTCTTTCCGCATCACTGCGTTTTCAAAGCTGACAGCACTACGACTAAATTACGTCTGGTGTTTGACTCGTTACCCGCAACGTCTACAGGTTACTCATTGAACGATATGCTAATAGCAAGTCCCGTTAATACAGCCGAAGTTAGTTGAGACAATTTGAGCTTTCGATCGCACAGGATTGCCATCACTGCGGATATATTCAAGATGTACCGCTGTGTGCAGATGGAAGAGTCGGATTCTTTTTTGCAGTGTATCGTATGGCGGTAGCATCCTGACGACGCATTACAAATTTATCGAGTGGACACCGTGACCTATGGTATAAAGCTGGCGGCATTTTTGGCCATTCGGGCTATGCGGCAGGCTATGGACGAAGCAGATGACTTTCCTCTTGGCTCGAAGATAGTATTGCGCGACTTCTATGTTGACGATCTCATCTCGGGCGGAAGTGCGGAAGATGAAGTTCTAGAAATTATATATCCCAAACAAAAGCGCTGCTTTTACGAGGAAAGTTCGTGCTCAGAAAGTGGTGTTCAAACAACGAGCTGGTCTTGCAAGCAGTTGAAGAATCGATCAGGGAGCAAGCGATATCATTCAGTGATGGCAGTGATTGCACAAAAACTCTCGGATTGGTATGGGATCCAAAGGAGAATAATTTTCTGTTTTCATTGGCTTCAATTGTGGTTGCTGATCGTGTCACCAGACGCCAAGTGTTGGCTGCCATAGCAAGGATATACGACCCACTTGGACTAATAGGCCCAGTCGTTTTGAAAGCTAAGGTGTTTCTTCAGTCGCTTTGGAAGCAAAAGTTGGCGTGGGATGAAAGTGTGCCACAGTCGTTACAGTGTACTTGGAATCAATTACGTTCAGAATTGAATAGTCAGCAGCATTCGTTTCCCTCGATCGACGCAAAGGGTATACGCTTACGTGTGTCGCTTCCTAAATTCAAAGACGCACCGATGGTCATCGTCTAAGCTCACAGTGGAGGAGATAGAAGCTGGGACCAATGTACAATTTCGGATGGTACAAAGGGCAGCTATGCAGCCTGACTACAGAGAGGTGGAGGCTAAAGGGAAAACCGGTCGCTTTAGCAAAATCGCATCTCTAAACCCGTTTATCGACAAAGCTGGAGTATTGCGCGTGGGTGATCGATTGGAAAATGCAAATTTGAGTTTCAATGAAAAGCATCCTATCGTTCTGCCGATAGATAATCCAGTGACAAAGAGCATTATAGTTGATTATCATTAGAGGCTATTGCATGCAGGACCACAGTCGTTGCTGGCGAGCATCCGCATGAAGTTTTGGCCCATTGGCGGACTGAAGGCTGTGGCTAAAGTTCTAAACAAGTTATAAAATGTTTTCGTGCAAAACCGACATTAATGCAGCATATAATGGGCAGTTTGCCAGCAGAGCGCGTAAGTCTCTAGCCTCCGTTTTACACAAGAGGAGTGGATTTTTGTGGGCCCTACCTTTACAAGTCGGATGTGAGCAATAGGCAGCCGGTAAAGTGACGCTTCATAAGCTTGCGTGGACGGCCTCGGGTAATTTGGTCGGACAACGCGACATTTTTCGTTGGCGCCAGGAATAAACTGAAAGAACTTCGCAATTCGGCTTTGAATGAGGAGCATCAAAATGAGCTGGAAAAGCATTGTCTCAATGAGGAGATAAATTGGCGCTTCATCCTCCGAGATCGCCGCACTTCGGTGGCCTCTGGGAGGCTTTGATCAAGTTAGGAAAACATCATCTTCGTCGCTCAATGGGTCGTTCGGTGCTCAATTTTGAAGAACATAGAACTCTTGTTTATCAAAGTGCAGCCATAATAAACTCACGACCTCTTTTTCAACTCACAGTAAGTCCTGATGATCTATGAGTTCTAACTCCAGGGCACTTCTTGACTGGTGGAATGCTGACAGGAGTTGAGGGGCCAGACCTATCCAACATAAACCCAAACCGTTTGAGGCATTGGCAAGTCGTTTGTCAAATACAGCAGTCAATATGGAAGGCATGGAGCACGGCCCGAGGGCGCTCTGGTACTGCTCAAAGACGAGAACCTACCACCGATGAAATGGCAAATCGGCCGTGTGGTCGAGAGCATTACAGGCGATGATGGCGTAGCTCGTGTTTCAAATGTTCGTACCAGCACTGGAATCAGTAAGCGTTAGGAGCAGTTAATTGCTTAATTAACACTTCTTTTATTCACCACATTAAGCGAAGGTCAGGAGCGACAGCGAAGGAGCGACATAGCAGCAAGCCGAAGCAGTCGCTATTGCAAGTTTAGCATCGTCTAGAATTTCATCTTCCAATTTACTTGTTTCATCTGGAAAATGATAAGTAACGTGAATGGAGAGATATATATTTTTGTATAACAAAATTTGTAAAAATAATAAATTATTTATTGCATTTTCTGGGGTTATTTGTATTAATTTGCTCTTTTCATTTGTTTTCGGCATTTTAGCATTCGGTTATTGCTGCGTTCTTAAGCAGCTTTTTTTTATTGACGCAGAGCCGATTCCAAATTGGCGAATATTTTATTTTATTAACAATTCAAACTGAAATCTTTGATTTACACTAAATCTTCGTACATATATATTTTTTGTAAGTTAAAAACTAAGCCGCTACTTACATGTTCTCTGTTCTGCATCCACAGGTCGAAAGAAAGTTAACAGACATGCAAAGGTACTCACTAGCATAAGCGATTGCACATTGGAATCAACAGTTAGGTCGTCGCAGCTTCTCGAACGCAAATTCCAATGTGCAATCGCTTAAGCCAGCGCAGGTAGAAAGCAGATAGAGAAAGAGAGTGCCAGTGCAAAAATGTGCACTTCACAATCCCTGTTGAAACCCGATGCGCTCATTTAGATTAGCGTTTCAACATTCCCCACCTCGTAATTCGCTACCACTCCGGGTGATGGTCGGAACCACTTCGTGCGTTCCATTCTTTGCCCATTTCTTTGTCAGAATCTCTGAAAGTTTAAACTTGCTTGAACGTGGCGTGCTTGGGGGATTGATGATGAATTTTAGCGTTGGGTATTGGCGCTCCGCTGCTGAAGTTGATAATCGTTTGATCTTTGATTGTAGAACGCGGCTGGCATTTTGAAAATTTGTTCCGTTGTCTGAGAATATTCGACGTGGAACTCCGCCCCAACATCCACATCAATAGGACCGATATAGTCCACGCCTGTGAACGTAAATGGTGGAGTGTACGGCGTTAGACGCTCCGCCAGTAAATCGCCCATTTCTTGTGGAACTGGCCGCGTGGGTCGTAGTCGACAAATTGGACAGCTCTTCTTGACTTCTTTTACTAAGGCCCTTAGACCACTGACCCAGCAGCGTTGGCGCATTTCGTTCACAACAATCTCGCTGTGTAGGTGATAATACCACCTGTGGTAATATTCCGCAAGTGGTAGTCCAATACGCGCCGCTGTGTGGATCGTAGTCGTTCTAGTCTGCTAAACCTCTGTGGGTCTGGAACTATGCAAGCTAGCGATGAGACGTGTGGAACTCTTTCTTCGTGGTACAGCACGTTGACTTCTCTTTAGTGCGTATCTAAATGCGCTGTTGGCCACTGCGTTTCGTCCTGATACAAGAAGCCTGGTCCCACGAACCAACGATTACTTGCATAAAGCTTTGGTACCTTGGCCCATTTAGTGCCATTGTCAGCAACGTTGTGTGCGGTTGGCACCCAGCGCCAAGAGGACACTTCAGATTCCTGCAGAATTCCTCCAATGCGCACAGACACGAACTGCTGGAACTTTCGCGCATAAGACCGTATCCAATAGAGGAGGTCCCTGGAGTCAGACCAGAAAGTTCGACGTTCAATGCGCACTGAGATTTCCGATGCGACATGCTTCGCCAGCTTTAGACCTATCACGGTAGCCATCAGCTTCATTCGAGGCACAGATATCAGTTTGGCGGGAGCGACTCTTGTTTTAGACGCCACCAGTGAGCATTGTACCTCGCCATCTAGCTCAAGCAAAAAAACCAACGCTGCGTAGGTAATAATGCTGGCGTCGGCAAACGTGTGAATCTGTACGTCGCCAGCACCACTAACAAGCGGCATGCGTCTTGGTATCCGTAGGTCATTTATTTTGGGCACCATCTTCAACCAGCTACGCCAATCAACCTCGTCCTCATCTTTGATGGGCTCGTCCCAACCCACTCCTGATCCGCAAATGTTCTGCAGTATGATTTTGGGACGAATATTGAAAAATGCGATAAGTCCTAGCGGGTCTAATATCGAGATGACAACGCTGAGAACTATTCGTTTTGTTGTTCTAGTTGCTGAGCCCTTTGCTATTAAGTCTGGCCTTACAACATAGCTTAGCATATCTGGTCCAAGCAACCACCACATGCCTGGCACCTTCTCTTGTCCTTTGATGGACGATGTGATGCATTTATTTATCTCGCCAAGACCGTTTTCCAAAGCGTGCATCACACGGGAAGAGTTTGATGCCCGTTGCCGCATTTCGAAACCACCGTCTGCGTGGTTTCTTTTCACCGTAGTTGTCAGCTGGATCATTTCGTCCTCAGAATCAGCTGACTGCAACCAGTTGTCCACAAATGTGTTGCATCATATTGCCTCACAGCCTCCGGACACTTCTCATAAAACCGATCGGCATTGGGGTTTTTTTATATAGTTTGCCAGGGCAGGAGACCATGAGGCTCCAAACGTCATAACTTGCATGACGTACACTTCAGGGGGGCGAGTTGAGTCCCAATCTCGCCACAAAAATTTTTGCGCTACCTGATCTTCGTGGCGCACTTGGACTTGGTAGAACATTTCTCGTATGTCGCCTGCCACAGGTATGGGACGTATGAGAACGCCCATCAGCGGACACAGCACGTCGGGTCCTTTGAGCAAAATGTCATTTAGCGACAGATCTTTCACCTTGGCTGAGGCGTCCCAAACCAAATGTGCCTTTTTCTTATTCGGATTTGTAACTATGAAATAGAAAGAAACCATGAGTTCGATTTTGATGGAAACTCACGCTTATCTATCTTTCGAATATATCCTTTTTCCTTATAGCGCTGCATAGTCGTAATCATGAAAGCCCTGAGGTCTGCACGCCATCGGGTACGAGTCCGGTAGCTCAATTTTGTCAAATCGCCACAGCAAATCCATCCTCTAGCGCTTCTCTGCAGGGATGTAACTAGTCGTAGACGCCATGATCTGCATCGCGCCTTCGTCATCCTTTGCACGCAAGGGTTTGGCTGTCACGCTCACCACCAATCGATTCCAGAGAAAAGTACTCTCTCATGGATTGATCTAGCTCCCTCATGCTATTTGCCTTAGGCGCTGTGACGGCCGCATACCGACCATCCCAGCCTACACCGTACAGAAATAATGTCGTCAGCTTCTACTTCGCGCACCTCCAGTGGCACGCCCATCTTAAAGTTGTCCAGACCGAGTATCATCTGCGCTTTGGCGGTATAAGGCAGATTGGGAATAGGCCTTAGATGTCATAATTTCATATGGATTTCTCAAAAGCTTCTTCTTTATTGTGTAATTTGAATTGAGCGCAGAATCTGTGGTTGGCCAGCAAGGTTGTTTCCTATGCATTTTTGGGCCATGGAACGAAACAAAATGGTTCTTCTTTACTTTTCAAAAATACAAGAGTGGAAGACGTCGATGTAAGTATTTATAATAATTATTATTTATAAAATGGTTTGTAACAAGTTTTATATATTTTTTTAGTAATATTGAGAGAACGCACAATCCCCGAGCAGCTAAACTACTTTGTGGCGTTCTGCCGGCCTAAGACTAGATTTTTTTTTTTTAAATTCAGGAATTTTAGTCTCTTTTTTCTTTTTTTTATGATTAGAGTATAACATTTATCGCAGTAAATCTAAGACTAGAATCCAGTTTCTAATTAATCCTAAACAATTTTGAGGCACACAACTATGTAAATAATTTATTTATTTTTCTTTTTTTTCTTTCCCATATGTAGTGTACATATTTACTTTTTATTAAGACTATTAGTACATAGTTTAAACGTTATTTTAGGGTTATAGTTAACTTATGTGAGCAGATCACAAAAGTTGGTTGACACCAACATTTGAGTGTTGGGTAAGCTTCGTCTGGTAGATACGACTTATTTTTGTAATCTCTTCTGTCATTGTTGGAATGGAACGATGCAGATCATCGTTAGTTATATACCACCCAGCCTTGGTGATCATACGAATGATTTTTGATTGTTGTCTTTGTATTATGTCTGTATTTCATTTTTTGGCCGTTCCCCAAATTTGTGCTCCGTACGTCCAGATTGGTCTTATAATGGCTTTGTAAGTCATTATTTTGTTTTCTAATGTTAATTTAGATTTGAGCAGCCAATATAATTGACTAACCCTTAGCTTGATTTGATCCCGTTTTTTAAGTATATGGTATTTCCAGTTGAGTTTGTTGTCAATATATAATCCTTGGTATTTGACTACATTTTCAATTTTTACGTCAGCTCCGTCAATCGTTACACAAGGTGGTGTGAATTTAGTTTTAGTTTTTTTTTCTCCCTGTGTGTGAGTGTGAGAAATGAGAAGAGAAATATTTATTTTCTGTATATGCATTTTTACATGTGTGAGAAATTTCTGCTGCTATTTATGCAGAGCAAAAGTGAATATGTGATCAATTATCTCTCTCCCTCTCTCAGTTTTGTTTCTCTTCTTTGCTTGTTATATGGAGTAAAATCACATGTTTCTCTCTCTCACTTCGTTTTTTTCAAATCACAGCGCGTAACACAATGTTGTTGTTGTTGTTGTTTTCCAAAAATAAAGTTCGAAATTACCGTTTAATTTCTATGCTTGGCTTTTTCGTTTGTATACACAGCGACCGAAATAAGGTATGTATGTTGGGCTAAACATGTTTTCACCTGTCAAACCTACATAATCTTGCACTGGGATCCTAATGCTTGCCTACCATCTTATCGGTGTCGTCTCAAATTGATCAACCTCCCTACCTTGTCTAGTCGTAGAACGGTCATTGGTGTAACCTTTATGTATAACCACATTTATGGTAGTATTAACTCACCTTTCTTAGAATGATTAACTTTAGTGTACCAGCACGTTCAACTAAAAACTATTCTCCTATTACTCTTCACTTTTGTAGAGCTTCTTATTTGCAACATGATCCATTCTATGTCTTATGCAAATCTTTTAATATCCACTTTGCGTGTGCTGCTCCTGCCACCTCTTCTTATGTTATAAAGAATAAATTGTTGGCGCCGTTGAATTAATGTATAACTTACTTTCAAAACTTGTAAGCTACATTTTTTCTCCTTATTTGAGTCGCCTATGTCATTGTAGGTATTCAATTATAAATTGAATGTTAGCTTTAACGCCCTATTCTGTGCACTCTATCAAATGAATAGATATATTTTGAAAGATTTTGATAGATTTTGATTAGCAGTAAGCCAATTTTTATGGGATTTTTTGGGTGGTTTTGCTCATTTAGAAAAGCTCTTTACTCTATCTAATACCGATTTTTTAACACCTCCTCATCAGGTCATGTCAAAATTTTTCGCACACTATTAACACACTGCTGAAATGGATAACAACATGATTTGCTGCCTTTTAGCAAAATTTTTTGAAGATGAAGAAAATTTTTAGAATTGTCTAGAAGTGTCTTAAAATCATTGCGTGATCGGCCAATGGTTTTGAGAGAAACTATCGACTATAAAATATTGTGCCATCTATTGAGAGAGAAATTGAAGTCTCAGGATATTGGAAACTCAAAAATTCCATTTGAATTATTACGTTTCTTGGCGGCTTTATATTTCTACTAAAATGGATCATACCAAAAGTGCGTAGGAAACAACCATGTGGATGCTATAAGCGACCCGCCGGTCTCCCGCGCAAACCAAACAATTTCAGAACTGATTTGCACGGTGAAACAAAGCGCAGTGAGGTTTCTTCAAGCAAAAAAAAAAATACCATACTCTTCGATTTGGTATGGTATTTTTTGGACTATTACGAAAAACAGTTTTTTTTTAAATAGTGAAGCTTTCCATGTGCGCCAGAATAACAAAAATGACAAAAGCTTCCAACTATTCAATTAATATGAATTTTATAGATAGAGTGCACAGAATAGGGCGGTTAGTTTAATCTTGCATGCTTATTTGTTAGAGGCTGATGATATTTTTGTCTGTAGCCAAATATTTAGTACGTAGGCATTAGCTTTGGTATCGTATGTTCACCAAAGAAATTAGCAATTAAGACCAGCTGAGCCCAGACTATCTGAGTGGGTAAATTTTGATGCCACCTGGGCCTGCTCCATGTGAGATCAGTGTGTGGTCATTGCGTACCCACTAAGTCAATGTAGAAAAAAAAGGTCGACAGAGCGTTATTCGCTATATGATTTCTATCTAACTAACTAAAAAAAACTTAATGTTTAAAACACCTTTGTATTTTCTCGGTGCAGAAAAAAGTTTAATAATCGTCATAAAACCATCGATTATTCGATTAATCGAACCCAAATATCATCGATTAAAACACCGATTATTTTAACAAAACATCGATTATTTCGATTAATCGATACCCATCCCTAGTATGAAGCAATCGGAAATTTCGGGCGTCTTTATTACTAGCCTCCAGTGCTTCCTCTGACATCATGCCAATTGATAGCCCAACGTTGCTGATAATCTCTGCACCATGGATTAAAATTTTGTGAATCGAATTCGGTATGTAAAACCATGAATACTCATTCACAAAAAATTGTGCTGTTTGAATTGCATATTGCCGAAAAGCATCTGCATTTCCATCATAGCAGCAAGCCATAACATGCAGAATAATGCTAAATCTTTTAATAATAGTTTCGCTAACACCTGTTATTTGGGAAGCTAATATAATTTGTTGGGATCAGGAGGTGCAACTACAAGTTAAAGTGTCTGATAGGCTTTAACTTGGCAAAGCCCAGAGCGATCCTTGCAAGTACACTTCAAGCAGCTCACCGCCTCCTCGTGGCGATCTTGGGCACAGGTCTCTGGTTTCTCGATTCACACAAGTAAGTGACCGACTTGCCACAATCCGAGTGAAAGCGAGGTTTTTTTACATCAGTCTAATATGTGCGCATACACCTACAGAAGAAAAGGATCAAAGATGCCTTCTACATGGAGCTCGAGCACGCCCATGAACACTGTCCGACCCATGACATTAAGATTTTACTTGGAGATTTCCATGCCAAAGTCGGTCAAGAAGGCGTTTTTGTTCCTACTATTGGACGGCACAGCCTGCATTCAATAACCTCAGGCAATGGCTTTAGGCTAATAGAATTCGCAGCAGCTCACAATATGGTGATTGAGTGTACCATATTCAAACATCATGACATTCATAAGGCAACATGGCTGTCTCATGATCAATCCACTCGGAAACAGATTGATCACATCGTGATTGATGGAAGGCATGCATCCAACATTCTTGATGTACGGAGTTTTCGTGGTCCCAACATCGACTCTACCACTACCTTGTTGCAGCCATGATAAGAACCCGTCTAAGTGCCTTCAGAGAAACCCCAACAAGTGCGCAACGGAAGCAAGACATCAATAAGCTGCAATCACAAGAAACAGGGCCTTTTCCGTTCGACTCTCAGATCTCCTCTATCAATCATCGGTTTCCATGACATTGGCGATATGTGGGTGCACATATCACACTCCATGAGCGCCTCTGCGGAAGAAACAATTGGGTTTCAGCGCCCGCTACATCGAAACCAATAGCTGAAAACATGCCTGACGATTGGAGACTCAGCTTACTATGTCCTGTACTAAAGAAGGGTCACGCGACTATTGGCACCAACTATCGGGGAATTAGCCTTCTTCCCATTGCATATAAAGTCCTATCAAGCGTAGTTTGTGAAAAGATCAAGCCACTAGAGGAATCGCTAATTGGCCCCTATCAATGCGGCTTCAGACCTAGAAAATCAACAACTAACCAGATATTCACACTACGTCAAATTCTTGAAAAAACCTACGCAAATCAACTCTTTATTGACTATAAGACAGCATTTGACAGCCCCAAATGAGATTGCCTGTATACAGTCATTTCTGAACTTGGAATCCCCGCAAAATTGGTCCGTCTCTGCAGCATGACGTTGACTGATCCGAGATGCTCGGTTAAGATAGGAACTGATATCTCAACACCCTTCGAAACCATACGGGGCCTCAGACAAGATGACTCTGTCATGTGATCTCTTCAACTTCATCATGGAGAGTGTATTAAGGAAAGCAAAAGTACATCTATCGGGCACTATACTAACAAATAAGAGTGTCCAGCTCCTTGCGTACGCTGATGACATTGGCGTAATTGGCCGTACCAAGCGTGATGTAACAGCAGCCTTTAATGCAATTGAAAGATCGTCGGTAAAAGTAGGTTTAGCAGTGAATGAATGCAAAACGAAACTCATGGTATGCTCTAGTAGAGAGTCGCTTCCTCTTAACCATCAGCGGACGTCAGGTACCTATAATTTTGGGGATAGTCAAGGACTTCATATATCTTGGCTCTATAGTCACCAGCAAAAACGACACCAACATGGAGATAAAAAGAAGAATCACTCTTACCAATAGGTGGTACTTTGCGCTGAAAAGGCAACTGAGTAGTAGGGCCCTCTCTCGTCAGACAAAGATAACCATGTATAAGACACTCATCCTGCCAATTCTGTTGTATTGTGTAGAATAGTGGACTTTGTCTCAAACCGATAAGCAGCCCTGGGGATATTCGAGAGAAAGATTCTTCGAAAAATATGTGGCCGTATTCGTATTGGCAATGACTGCCGTACAACTATACCATGACATTAACGTAGTCAAACGGATTAACATGCAACGTATCCGCTGGTTTGGACATGTTCTTCATATGGCTGAAGATGCTCCAATCGTCGTGCACTTAACGCGGTAGTGGCTGGGCGTAGACGGCAAGGAAGACCTCGACTACGGTGGAAGGACCAAGTGACCCTGCGATGAACTTGGGAATTCTGAACAGGAGAAGGTTGGCGCAAGACAGGAATGCGTGGAGGGACATTTTACGTGAGGTCGACACCAGTTAATCGGGTTGTCCTGACGAGTTATCTATCTATCTAACATATTTTTTTTTTTTTTTTTTATTTCCCATATGTCGTGTACATATGTCTTTATTTTTTATTAAGACTATTAGTACATGGTTTAAAAGTTATTTCTGGGTTGTAACTAATTTATGTGAGCAGATCACAAAAGTTTTTTATTTTTGTAAGGATGTAGGGGAAAAAAATCAAAATAGTAACAAAAATAATATACATTTCAATTAAATTAATACAATTATAGAGCAAAATATAGTAAAGTAAACATAAATGTAATAAAAATATAAAATACAAAAATAAACACATTAAACAAAAGCAAAGAAAAAAAGTGGTATTGAGATATATATATATATAATTTCGAATTTATTCAACCAGATCCACTGGCCTTGTCCTCTGTAACCTGCGTCTGCATTGTAGTTCCTGTATTGGTAGTAGATTGACACCAACATTTGGGTGTTTGGTAAGCTTGGTCTGGTAGATACGACTTATTTTTGTAATCTCCTCTGTTACTGTTGGAATATTAAGATCTAACATATGGTTGTTGGAAAAATCTCCTTGCTGTGTTGCCATTGTTTGTACTTCCACAACCAGCCATTGGTATGTCTACCAGAAATGACAATTTTTTTCTAAACTCGGTTTGTATAAAGGCTATTTTCGATGTTCCCAACGGTAATATTTTCAAATAAATTAAGGGCTTTGGCACCGGTTCGCTTTAATGGGTGCTAGTTTTTTGTGAAACCTCCATCAACGTAAAGACTCAAGCCGTCTTCTGGAGTATATTTGATAGGATGTTTATCTTCAGATTCCACGAACTTTTTAATTTTTTCAACAGCATTTATTTCAGTATTCAAAAGTAAAACAACTTTGGATGCATTGCGCTTCCCAGCCTTGTACAAACTAGAGCATGTTGCAGTTGAAGAATCGATCAGGGAGCAAGCGATATCATTCAGTGATGGCAGTGATTGCACAAAAACTCTCGGATTGGTATGGGACCCAAAGGAGAATAATTTTCTGTTTTCATTGGCTTCAATTGTGGTTGCTGATCGTGTCACCAGACGCCAAGTGTTGGCTGCCATAGCAAGGATATACGACCCACTTGGACTAATAGGCCCAGTCGTTTTGAAAGCTAAGGTGTTTCTTCAGTCGCTTTGGAAGAAAAAGTTGGCGTGGGATGAAAGTGTGCCACAGTCGTTACAGTGTACTTGGAATCAATTACGTTCAGAATTGAATAGTCAGCAGCATTCGTTTCCCTCGATCGACGCAAAGGGTATACGCTTACGTGTGTCGCTTCCTAAATTCAAAGACGCACCGATGGTCATCGTCTAAGCTCACAGTGGCGGAGATAGAAGCTGGGACCAATGTACAATTTCGGATGGTACAAAGGGCAGCTATGCAGCCTGACTACAGAGAGGTGGAGGCTAAAGGGAAAACCGGTCGCTTTAGCAAAATCGCATCTCTAAACCCGTTTATCGACAAAGCTGGAGTATTGCGCGTGGGTGATCGATTGGAAAATGCAAATTTGAGTTTCAATGAAAAGCATCCTATCGTTCTGCCGATAGATAATCCAGTGACAAAGAGCATTATAGTTGATTATCATTAGAGGCTATTGCATGCAGGACCACAGTCGTTGCTGGCGAGCATCCGCATGAAGTTTTGGCCCATTGGCGGACTGAAGGCTGTGGCTAAAGTTCTAAACAAGTTATAAAATGTTTTCGTGCAAAACCGACATTAATGCAGCATATAATGGGCAGTTTGCCAGCAGAGCGCGTAAGTCTCTAGCCTCCGTTTTACACAAGAGGAGTGGATTTTTGTGGGCCCTACCTTTACAAGTCGGATGTGAGCAATAGGCAGCCGGTAAAGTGACGCTTCATAAGCTTGCGTGGACGGCCTCGGGTAATTTGGTCGGACAACGCGACATTTTTCGTTGGCGCCAGGAATAAACTGAAAGAACTTCGCAATTCGGCTTTGAATGAGGAGCATCAAAATGAGCTGGAAAAGCATTGTCTCAATGAGGAGATAAATTGGCGCTTCATCCTCCGAGATCGCCGCACTTCGGTGGCCTCTGGGAGGCTTTGATCAAGTTAGGAAAACATCATCTTCGTCGCTCAATGGGTCGTTCGGTGCTCAATTTTGAAGAACATAGAACTCTTGTTTATCAAAGTGCAGCCATAATAAACTCACGACCTCTTTTTCAACTCACAGTAAGTCCTGATGATCTATGAGTTCTAACTCCAGGGCACTTCTTGACTGGTGGAATGCTGACAGGAGTTGAGGGGCCAGACCTATCCAACATAAACCCAAACCGTTTGAGGCATTGACAAGTCGTTTGTCAAATACAGCAGTCAATATGGAAGGCATGGAGCACGGCCCGAGGGCGCTCTGGTACTGCTCAAAGACGAGAACCTACCACCGATGAAATGGCAAATCGGCCGTGTGGTCGAGAGCATTACAGGCGATGATGGCGTAGCTCGTGTTTCAAATGTTCGTACCAGCACTGGAATCAGTAAGCGTTAGGAGCAGTTAATTGCTTAATTAACACTTCTTTTATTCACCACATTAAGCGAAGGTCTACAGAATTACGCATTTTCTTGTCGTTCTAGAAATATCAACTCTGTTGTACTCTCTTTTGCTAAAATACATTAGATATGTTTGCAATTTGTCAAGCCATACACACGCATTTCGGCGCGTTTTGTTTTTCTTCGTAATTCAATCGTTTCTTGGGCTTGTCAATCAGCGGTCAGCAAAAACGCTTGCTGTCCCCAAAACAGTTAGCCTTATTGACACGGACTATTTGGCGGAATATCATTTCATCCATGTTGTTTAAAATGTCCTAATGAAATTACGCGATTTCGGTACTGAGTGTTGTGTATGTGGAGCGACATAGCAGCAAGCCGAAGCAGTCGCTATTGCAAGTTTAGCATCGTCTAGAATTTCATCTTCCAATTTACTTGTTTCATCTGGAAAATGATAAGTAACGTGAATGGAGAGATATATATTTTTGTATAACAAAATTTGTAAAAATAATAAATTATTTATTGCATTTTCTGGGGTTATTTGTATTAATTTGCTCTTTTCATTTGTTTTCGGCATTTTAGCATTCGGTTATTGCTGCGTTCTTAAGCAGCTTTTTTTTATTGACGCAGAGCCGATTCCAAATTGGCGAATATTTTATTTTATTAACAATTCAAACTGAAATCTTTGATTTACACTAAATCTTCCTACATATATATTTTTTGTAAGTTAAAAACTAAGCCGCTACTTACATATTCTCTGTTCTGCATCCACAGGTCGAAAGAAAGTTAACAGACATGCAAAGGTACTCACTAGCATAAGCGATTGCACATTGGAATCAACAGTTAGGTCGTCGCAGCTTCTCGAACGCAAATTCCAATGTGCAATCGCTTAAGCCAGCGCAGGTAGAAAGCAGATAGTGAAAGAGAGTGCCAGTGCAAAAATGTGCACTTCACAATCCCTGTTGAAACCCGATGCGCTCATTTAGATTAGCGTTTCAACATTCCCCACCTCGTAATTCGCTACCACTCCGGGTGATGGTCGGAACCACTTCGTGCGTTCCATTCTTTGCCCATTTCTTTGTCAGAATCTCTGAAAGTTTAAACTTGCTTGAACGTGGCGTGCTTGGGGGATTGATGATGAATTTTAGCGTTGGGTATTGGCGCTCCGCTGCTGAAGTTGATAATCGTTTGATCTTTGATTGTAGAACGCGGCTGGCATTTTGAAAATTTGTTCCGTTGTCTGAGAATATTCGACGTGGAACTCCGCCCCAACATCCACATCAATAGGACCGATATAGTCCACGCCTGTGAACGTAAATGGTGGAGTGTACGGCGTTAGACGCTCCGCCAGTAAATCGCCCATTTCTTGTGGAACTGGCCGCGTGGGTCGTAATCGACAAATTGGACAGCTCTTCTTGACTTCTTTTACTAAGGCCCTTAGACCACTGACCCAGCAGCGTTGGCGCATTTCGTTCACAACAATCTCGCTGTGTAGGTGATAATACCACCTGTGGTAATATTCCGCAAGTGGTAGTCCAATACGCGCCGCTGTGTGGATCGTAGTCGTTCTAGTCTGCTAAACCTCTGTGGGTCTGGAACTATGCAAGCTAGCGATGAGACGTGTGGAACTCTTTCTTCGTGGTACAGCACGTTGACTTCTCTTTAGTGCGTATCTAAATGCGCTGTTGGCCACTGCGTTTCGTCCTGATACAAGAAGCCTGGTCCCACGAACCAACGATTACTTGCATAAAGCTTTGGTACCTTGGCCCATTTAGTGCCATTGTCAGCAACGTTGTGTGCGGTTGGCACCCAGCGCCAAGAGGACACTTCAGATTCCTGCAGAATTCCTCCAATGCGCACAGACACGAACTGCTGGAACTTTCGCGCATAAGACCGTATCCAATAGAGGAGGTCCCTGGAGTCAGACCAGAAAGTTCGACGTTCAATGCGCACTGAGATTTCCGATGCGACATGCTTCGCCAGCTTTAGACCTATCACGGTAGCCATCAGCTTCATTCGAGGCACAGATATCAGTTTGGCGGGAGCGACTCTTGTTTTAGACGCCACCAGTGAGCATTGTACCTCGCCATCTAGCTCAAGCAAAAAAACCAACGCTGCGTAGGTAATAATGCTGGCGTCGGCAAACGTGTGAATCTGTACGTCGCCAGCACCACTAACAAGCGGCATGCGTCTTGGTATCCGCAGGTCATTTATTTTGGGCACCATCTTCAACCAGCTACGCCAATCAACCTCGTCCTCATCTTTGATGGGCTCGTCCCAACCCACTCCTGATCCGCAAATGTTCTGCAGTATGATTTTGGGACGAATATTGAAAAATGCGATAAGTCCTAGCGGGTCTAATATCGAGATGACAACGCTGAGAACTATTCGTTTTGTTGTTGTAGTTGCTGAGCCCTTTGCTATTAAGTCTGGCCTTACAACATAGCTTAGCATATCTGGTCTAAGCAACCACCACATGCCTGGCACCTTCTCTTGTCCTTTGATGGACGATGTGATGCATTTATTTATCTCGCCAAGACCGTTTTCCAAAGCGTGCATCACACGGGAAGAGTTTGATGCCCGTTGCCGCATTTCGAAACCACCGTCTGCGTGGTTTCTTTTCACCGTAGTTGTCAGCTGGATCATTTCGTCCTCAGAATCAGCTGACTGCAACCAGTTGTCCACAAATGTGTTGCATCATATTGCCTCACAGCCTCCGGACACTTCTCATAAAACCGATCGGCATTGGGGTTTTTTATATAGTTTGCCAGGGCAGGAGACCATGAGGCTCCAAACGTCATAACTTGCATGACGTACACTTCAGGGGGGCGAGTTGAGTCCCAATCTCGCCACAAAAATTTTTGCGCTACCTGATCTTCGTGGCGCACTTGGACTTGGTAGAACATTTCTCGTATGTCGCCTGCCACAGGTATGGGACGTATGAGAACGCCCATCAGCGGACACAGCACGTCGGGTCCTTTGAGCAAAATGTCATTTAGCGACAGATCTTTCACCTTGGCTGAGGCGTCCCAAACCAAATGTGCCTTTTTCTTATTCGGATTTGTAACTATGAAATAGAAAAAAACCATGAGTTCGATTTTGATGGAAACTCACGCTTATCTATCTTTCGAATATATCCTTTTTCCTTATAGCGCTGCATAGTCGTAATCATGAAAGCCCTGAGGTCTGCACGCCATCGGGTACGAGTCCGGTAGCTCAATTTTGTCAAATCGCCACAGCAAATCCATCCTCTAGCGCTTCTCTGCAGGGATGTAACTAGTCGTAGACGCCATGATCTGCATCGCGCCTTCGTCATCCTTTGCACGCAAGGGTTTGGCTGTCACGCTCACCACCAATCGATTCCAGAGAAAAGTACTCTCTCATGGATTGATCTAGCTCCCTCATGCTATTTGCCTTAGGCGCTGTGACGGCCGCATACCGACCATCCCAGCCTACACCGTACAGAAATAATGTCGTCAGCTTCTACTTCGCGCACCTCCAGTGGCACGCCCATCTTAAAGTTGTCCAGACCGAGTATCATCTGCGCTTTGGCGGTATAAGGCAGATTGGGAATAGGCCTTAGATGTCATAATTTCATATGGATTTCTCAAAAGCTTCTTCTTTATTGTGTAATTTGAATTGAGCGCAGAATCTGTGGTTGGCCAGCAAGGTTGTTTCCTATGCATTTTTGGGCCATGGAACGAAACAAAATGGTTCTTCTTTACTTTTCAAAAATACAAGAGTGGAAGACGTCGATGTAAGTATTTATAATAATTATTATTTATAAAATGGTTTGTAACAAGTTTTATATATTTTTTTAGTAATATTGAGAGAACGCACAATCCCCGAGCAGCTAAACTACTTTGTGGCGTTCTGCCGGCCTAAGACTAGATTTTTTTTTTTTAAATTCAGGAATTTTTTCTTTTTTTTATGATTAGAGTATAACATTTATCGCAGTAAATCTAAGACTAGAATCCAGTTTCTAATTAATCCTAAACAATTTTGAGGCACACAACTATGTAAATAATTTATTTATTTTTCTTTTTTTTCTTTCCCATATGTAGTGTACATATTTACTTTTTATTAAGACTATTAGTACATAGTTTAAACGTTATTTTAGGGTTATAGTTAACTTATGTGAGCAGATCACAAAAGTTGGTTGACACCAACATTTGAGTGTTGGGTAAGCTTCGTCTGGTAGATACGACTTATTTTTGTAATCTCTTCTGTCATTGTTGGAATGGAACGATGCAGATCATCGTTAGTTATATACCACCCAGCCTTGGTGATCATACGAATGATTTTTGATTGTTGTCTTTGTATTATGTCTGTATTTCATTTTTTGGCCGTTCCCCAAATTTGTGCTCCGTACGCCCAGATTGGTCTTATAATGGCTTTGTAAGTCATTATTTTGTTTTCTAATGTTAATTTAGATTTGAGCAGCCAATATAATTGACTAACCCTTAGCTTGATTTGATCCCGTTTTTTAAGTATATGGTATTTCCAGTTGAGTTTGTTGTCAATATATAATCCTTGGTATTTGACTACATTTTCAATTTTTACGTCAGCTCCGTCAATCGTTACACAAGGTGGTGTGAATTTAGTTTTAGTTTTTTTTTCTCCCTGTGTGTGAGTGTGAGAAATGAGAAGAGAAATATTTATTTTCTGTATATGCATTTTTACATGTGTGAGAAATTTCTGCTGCTATTTATGCAGAGCAAAAGTGAATATGTGATCAATTATCTCTCTCCCTCTCTCAGTTTTGTTTCTCTTCTTTTCTTGTTATATGGAGTAAAATCACATGTTTCTCTCTCTCACTTCGTTTTTTTCAAATCACAGCGCGTAACACAATGTTGTTGTTGTTGTTGTTTTCCAAAAATAAAGTTCGAAATTACCGTTTAATTTCTATGCTTGGCTTTTTCGTTTGTATACACAGCGACCGAAATAAGGTATGTATGTTGGGCTAAACATGTTTTCACCTGTCAAACCTACATAATCTTGCACTGGGATCCTAATGCTTGCCTACCATCTTATCGGTGTCGTCTCAAATTGATCAACCTCCCTACCTTGTCTAGTCGTAGAACGGTCATTGGTGTAACCTTTATGTATAACCACATTTATGGTAGTATTAACTCACCTTTCTTAGAATGATTAACTTTAGTGTACCAGCACGTTCAACTAAAAACTAGTCTCCTATTACTCTTCACTTTTGTAGAGCTTCTTATTTGCAACATGATCCATTCTATGTCTTATGCAAATCTTTTAATATCCACTTTGCGTGTGCTGCTCCTGCCACCTCTTCTTATGTTATAAAGCATAAATTGTTGGCGCCGTTGAATTAATGTATAACTTACTTTCAAAACTTGTAAGCTACATTTTTACTCCTTATTTGAGTCGCCTATGTCATTGTAGGTATTCAATTATAAATTGAATGTTAGCTTTAACGCCCTATTCTGTGCACTCTATCAAATGAATAGATATATTTTGAAAGATTTTGATAGATTTTGATTAGCAGTAAGCCAATTTTTATGGGATTTTTTGGGTGGTTTTGCTCATTTAGAAAAGCTCTTTACTCTATCTAATACCGATTTTTTAACACCTCCTCATCAGGTCATGTCAAAATTTTTCGCACACTATTAACACACTGCTGAAATGGATAACAACATGATTTGCTGCCTTTTAGCAAAATTTTTTGAAGATGAAGAAAATTTTTAGAATTGTCTAGAAGTGTCTTAAAATCATTGCGTGATCGGCCAATGGTTTTGAGAGAAACTATCGACTATAAAATATTGTGCCATCTATTGAGAGAGAAATTGAAGTCTCAGGATATTGGAAACTCAAAAATTCCATTTGAATTATTACGTTTCTTGGCGGCTTTATATTTCTACTAAAATGGATCATACCAAAAGTGCGTAGGAAACAACCATGTGGATGCTATAAGCGACCCGCCGGTCTCCCGCGCAAACCAAACAATTTCAGAACTGATTTGCACGGTGAAACAAAGCGCAGTGAGGTTTCTTCAAGCAAAAAAAAAAATACCATACTCTTCGATTTGGTATGGTATTTTTTGGACTATTACGAAAAACAGTTTTTTTTTAAATAGTGAAGCTTTCCATGTGCGCCAGAATAACAAAAATGACAAAAGCTTCCAACTATTCAATTAATATGAATTTTATAGATAGAGTGCACAGAATAGGGCGGTTAGTTTAATCTTGCATGCTTATTTGTTAGAGGCTGATGATATTTTTGTCTGTAGCCAAATATTTAGTACGTAGGCATTAGCTTTGGTATCGTATGTTCACCAAAGAAATTAGCAATTAAGACCAGCTGAGCCCAGACTATCTGAGTGGGTAAATTTTGATGCCACCTGGGCCTGCTCCATGTGAGATCAGTGTGTGGTCATTGCGTACCCACTAAGTCAATGTAGAAAAAAAAGGTCGACAGAGCGTTATTCGCTATACGATTTCTATCTAACTAACTAAAAAAAACTTAATGTTTAAAACACCTTTGTATTTTCTCGGTGCAGAAAAAAGTTTAATAATCGTCATAAAACCATCGATTATTCGATTAATCGAACCCAAATATCATCGATTAAAACACCGATTATTTTAACAAAACATCGATTATTTCGATTAATCGATACCCATCCCTAGTATGAAGCAATCGGAAATTTCGGGCGTCTTTATTACTAGCCTCCAGTGCTTCCTCTGACATCATGCCAATTGATAGCCCAACGTTGCTGATAATCTCTGCACCATGGATTAAAATTTTGTGAATCGAATTCGGCATGTAAAACCATGAATACTCATTCACAAAAAATTGTGCTGTTTGAATTGCATATTGCCGAAAAGCATCTGCATTTCCATCATAGCAGCAAGCAATAACATGCAGAATAATGCTAAATCTTTTAATAATAGTTTCGCTAACACCTGTTATTTGGGAAGCTAATATAATTTGTTGGGATCAGGAGGTGCAACTACAAGTTAAAGTGTCTGATAGGCTTTAACTTGGCAAAGCCCAGAGCGATCCTTGCAAGTACACTTCAAGCAGCTCACCGCCTCCTCGTGGCGATCTTGGGCACAGGTCTCTGGTTTCTCGATTCACACAAGTAAGTGACCGACTTGCCACAATCCGAGTGAAAGCGAGGTTTTTTTACATCAGTCTAATATGTGCGCATACACCTACAGAAGAAAAGGAT
Organism: Cacoxenus indagator; assembly: GCA_035041755.1. Taxonomy (NCBI): domain Eukaryota; kingdom Metazoa; phylum Arthropoda; class Insecta; order Diptera; family Drosophilidae; genus Cacoxenus; species Cacoxenus indagator. Next base: position 220,058 of record JAWNKX010001109.1, read on the forward strand.
CAAAGATGCCTTCTACATGGAGCTCGAGCACGCCCATGAACACTGTCCGACCCATGACATTAAGATTTTACTTGGAGATTTCCATGCCAAAGTCGGTCAAGAAGGCGTTTTTGTTCCTACTATTGGACGGCACAGCCTGCATTCAATAACCTCAGGCAATGGCTTTAGGCTAATAGAATTCGCAGCAGCTCACAATATGGTGATTGAGTGTACCATATTCAAACATCATGACATTCATAAGGCAACATGGCTGTCTCCTGATCAATCCACTCGGAAACAGATTGATCACATCGTGATTGATGGAAGGCATGCATCCAACATTCTTGATGTACGGAGTTTTCGTGGTCCCAACATCGACTCTACCACTACCTTGTTGCAGCCATGATAAGAACCCGTCTAAGTGCCTTCAGAGAAACCCCAACAAGTGCGCAACGGAAGCAAGACATCAATAAGCTGCAATCACAAGAAACAGGGCCTTTTCCGTTCGACTCTCAGATCTCCTCTATCAATCATCGGTTTCCATGACATTGGCGATATGTGGGTGCACATATCACACTCCATGAGCGCCTCTGCGGAAGAAACAATTGGGTTTCAGCGCCCGCTACATCGAAACCAATAGCTGAAAACATGCCTGACGATTGGAGACTCAGCTTACTATGTCCTGTACTAAAGAAGGGTCACGCGACTATTGGCACCAACTATCGGGGAATTAGCCTTCTTCCCATTGCATATAAAGTCCTATCAAGCGTAGTTTGTGAAAAGATCAAGCCACTAGCGGAATCGCTAATTGGCCCCTATCAATGCGGCTTCAGACCTAGAAAATCAACAACTAACCAGATATTCACACTACGTCAAATTCTTGAAAAAACCTACGCAAATCAACTCTTTATTGACTATAAGACAGCATTTGACAGCCCCAAATGAGATTGCCTGTATACAGTCATTTCTGAACTTGGAATCCCCGCAAAATTGGTCCGTCTCTGCAGCATGACGTTGACTGATCCGAGATGCTCGGTTAAGATAGGAACTGATATCTCAACACCCTTCGAAACCATACGGGGCCTCAGACAAGATGACTCTGTCATGTGATCTCTTCAACTTCATCATGGAGAGTGTATTAAGGAAAGCAAAAGTACATCTATCGGGCACTATACTAACAAATAAGAGTGTCCAGCTCCTTGCGTACGCTGATGACATTGGCGTAATTGGCCGTACCAAGCGTGATGTAACAGCAGCCTTTAATGCAATTGAAAGATCGTCGGTAAAAGTAGGTTTAGCAGTGAATGAATGCAAAACGAAACTCATGGTATGCTCTAGTAGAGAGTCGCTTCCTCTTAACCATCAGCGGACGTCAGGTACCTATAATTTTGGGGATAGTCAAGGACTTCATATATCTTGGCTCTATAGTCACCAGCAAAAACGACACCAACATGGAGATAAAAAGAAGAATCACTCTTACCAATAGGTGGTACTTTGCGCTGAAAAGGCAACTGAGTAGTAGGGCCCTCTCTCGTCAGACAAAGATAACCATGTATAAGACACTCATCCTGCCAATTCTGTTGTATTGTGTAGAATAGTGGACTTTGTCTCAAACCGATAAGCAGCCCTGGGGATATTCGAGAGAAAGATTCTTCGAAAAATATGTGGCCGTATTCGTATTGGCAATGACTGCCGTACAACTATACCATGACATTAACGTAGTCAAACGGATTAACATGCAACGTATCCGCTGGTTTGGACATGTTCTTCATATGGCTGAAGATGCTCCAATCGTCGTGCACTTAACGCGGTAGTGGCTGGGCGTAGACGGCAAGGAAGACCTCGACTACGGTGGAAGGACCAAGTGACCCTGCGATGAACTTGGGAATTCTGAACAGGAGAAGGTTGGCGCAAGACAGGAATGCGTGGAGGGACATTTTACGTGAGGTCGACACCAGTTAATCGGGTTGTCCTGACGAGTTATCTATCTATCTAACATATGGTTGTTGGAAAAATCTCCTTGCTGTGTTGCCATTGTTTGTACTTCCACAACCAGCCATTGGTATGTCTACCAGAAATGACAATTTTTTTCTAAACTCGGTTTGTATAAAGGCTATTTTCGATGTTCCCAACGGTAATATTTTCAAATAAATTAAGGGCTTTGGCACCGGTTCGCTTTAATGGGTGCTAGTTTTTTGTGAAACCTCCATCAACGTAAAGACTCAAGCCGTCTTCTGGAGTATATTTGATAGGATGTTTATCTTCAGATTCCACGAACTTTTTAATTTTTTCAACAGCATTTATTTCAGTATTCAAAAGTAAAACAACTTTGGATGCATTGCGCTTCCCAGCCTTGTACAAACTAGACCATGTTGCTACCATGAATTTGTCACTTGTCAATTCTTGTACTTAGCTACTTGGCTTCTATTGGATAATTCTGTAAAATCTTCTTCAGGGCGTCCAATATCTGTAAATTTTTTTCCACTATTAATTTAAGAGGAGTATCTAGCCTATCTAGTAATCTAGCCTGATTACTTTCCTCTAAAAATTTCATTTTTCTTCTGCAATTCTTCCACTTAAAAATAAGCCTATTGGCGAAATTTCTTAATTTTTCAACAAGTAGTACTACAACAAGTAGTTATTAGTAACTGACTTGCACATTTGTAAACATTTTGGTTTTACTCCACGAAAGACAATCATAGACTACTTAGAAGAGGTTGTTAATATAAGTAGCTTCTTCTACGTTTTGTAAGTAACGCATATATAGACGGGCTACAAACGTTAATTGTTTTTGTAATACATATCTTCAGACACTTTTTTACTTTTTTACTTTGAAATAAGAAGCAAGAATAAAAAGGCGGGAATATATTGAAACACAGTTAAGAAACATATGTTATGTTTGAAAGTGCACAAATATATCACAAAGATTTAAAAAAAGGCGGATAAACAAAATTATGAATATTTTTTTTGCATTGGCAGTAAAAATTTACAATATTTCGGCGCCTTGATGGCGGGTTCTACGACAGAGATGGAAAAAAGATATGTATGAGAAACAGAAAAGAAATTCACCGCAGATGTATAATTTTTTTTTTTGTGTGCGCGCTACTCAGCGATGGATACAAAGAAAAAGAGGCACGCTCGTGTGTCATGACACATGAGGTTCGGTTTACTCGAGTATGCACAAAATTTCTGACTGTCGCGACACCAAAGAAGAATCAACGATAGCTTTGGCCGCAAGGCTGTGTCAAAATAAATATACTCAAGCAAGCGGCAAGCGCACGACTCAGTCGAATTGTGACCTCAAGGCAGAGGGGATGTATTTTGCTGTTTTAATTTTCCCTTGTTCTTTGGTTCTATTGGCAGTTAGCTTCTATAGTTTATTGTTAGTATTATTATAGTTATTAGTATTATACTCTTTATTATTCTTAGTATTAGACTTTCTCTTTGTAATTTTGGTTCTTTTCTCTAGACAGCTTCGTTTAGTTGTTAGTTGTATACTGTATACTGTATCTCACTCAGGCCTATTGAAGTTTCACTTCATTTTGCTTTGTAAAGTATAATGTGGACAGGATCTCAAACTTTGACCATATCAACAATGAATATTTAAAAATTCAATATTAAATGCAGCTAGCGAAGCTGTTTGGCCCACTGTGCATCGGCTAATATGAGACGGAACGGCGGGAGATGGTATAGAACAGCTCGCCTGACGAAACAAGAAGTTGTTGGAAGACAAACGCCAACGCAATCAGAATCGTCACAATTTTGGAGTCAATTTAGCTTAAAACATTAAAACAGTCAAATTACTCATATGTATATGTATGAAAGATAGTTATAATAAATGCAAAGTGGATTGTGTGTAGATTGAGTTCAATTAAACTAAAGTGAATAACAATAAAGAATGTAAGGAAAATTTTGGCGACCGTGAAAGGACGCACTGAGTAAGTACAATTTCGACTTCTTTGTGTGAAGGTGTAGTTTTTGCAAACTAATAAATTTGAAAAGAAAGAAAAACAACTGCAAAAAAAGTATATAGAATTGCACAGTGTTTTTGGCATTTGGCAAACATATTTTTTTGTTTGTCATTAAATTGTGTGCTTAAGTGACCTTGATCAGGCCCGGCAGATAATGTGGGTATGGTGGGTAGTTATACCCACACATAACTTTGTGGGTGGTAATTACCCACATGGCAAATGGTTGCAAAAAAATATTAATTGATGATATTTATTCATTTAAATTATATAGCGTTTAGAAATATTAAAAGGTGCATAGTGCTTTAAAAATTTCATAACGGAAATCTTACGATGACGCCAATAATCGATAATTTGTTGTAATCGATTTTCATAAACGATCCCAAATCACTAACTTGACCCAGACAGCTGACTTTAACTGTGGTGTGTTTCTTTACAAAGCCAATCGAAAATTAAATTACAAAACTCTCAGCTCTGTGTGATCGAATCACACGAAAAGATTAAAGCAGTAACTGACACTCTGAGCGGATCTCGTAATATAAAGCTTGACGTTATATGGCAAAAAAGTGTTCGAGCGGATAACGAACTAGACTTGTAAGAAATTCCGCGTCAGCGGAAGATTCCGAAACGTATTGATTCATACGGTGATTGTTCTCAATTTAAAAATAAAACACCAGAAGACTTTTTTAGAAATCAGTAGTTTGAAGTCGTTTTGAAAATGACTCGGCGATTCTTTTTTGAATTATTGGAGCTATTCGCTTTTTGATATAGCCAAGATGCCGATCCGTACTTAGGCGACTCGACTAATGATAGCAAAAAAAAATTATTAACCGGTTAATGTGTTATACGATTAATCGAATTGTACTGATTATGAATTGCAGATAATTAACCGATTAATCGCCATTTTCGGTTATTTATTTGCAAAGCTGGTTTTAAATTATATAAAATAATCAGAAATATATTGTTAAATTTACAATGCATTTTGTAAATTAATTATTATCTTATTTATTAAATGATGAAAAACCTTAATTTACTAACTTTAAAAAAAAATTTTAAATACGTATTAAAAAATAATAATGTTAAGTATGAAAATCCCTAATTATTTAAAATAGAATTGAGAAATAAAAGTTTTGACAAACCCTTAATTGTCAGTCTGTTGCGCTTTACGGTAGCGGTTGTTCCGGCTCTGACGGTACTGATGAACCTACGAAAAAGCAAATTTTTTTGAGATAAAATATACAGTTTTGGATTCACTGATTTAATTTCCTCCCAAACATCAACTATATTTCTCTCCAGCTCCAGCCCTGGTGCGTTAAGAAAAACACTCAGTATGGATAAGTTGATTCTCCATATTTTTTTCTCCGTTTATGGGCCAAACCCATTTTCACTATTAGTTCTGTTAATTTTTTGTGTTTAGTACCACCGAACTCGTAACTTCGAGCATTTTTCAAAATACTGGGAATATCAGGCTGAGTGCACTTTCGACTTGTACTAGGAGATTCATCTTCTTTGTCACCTTGCAAACCATCATTACTTTACCTAATATAAATCAAAAAATTTATTTAATCACTGGTTTCACTAAACTGTTAACTTACCTTAAGTGTGTCAGGCTGATTGTCAGCATGATGTATTGTTTACGCACTTTAAAATTGTTCCGCACAGACGTCACTTTACTTGCGTTGCATTTTTCCTTGAAAAATTCTTCCATATTTCGCTTCGAACAGGAGTCATAACTTTTTTTTTAATATATTTAATATGGACAATTTCACAAATACACTTAACTATTCAATTTACTTTCAACTCAATGGCGCCAATGTGATATTAATAAGTGGCGTCACTAGTGACGGATTTTTACGATTATCGTGCCATCACTACTACAGACGTCATAAAAAAATACCGACGCCAGACGGAACACCGGAACACCGGAACACCCACCCTTTCATAGCTAGTAAATCGCGGCAGGACAAAAAGGAATTACTTTGTTCAGCCGACGCTCAAAATAGTATTTAAGCAGAGTAAAAATCATTTGTAGCTAGTTCTAACGTGGAAGCACGGCGATGTGCTGCTCACGAAAGTATTGAAATAAAAAATAAAATAAAAATCAGATGTATATAAAAAAACTTGTGGCGAATTTTTATTAGACGCGCCCCTAGCCATCTTTTTATTTTTTATGTGAAACATCTTTGGTTTAGGTAGAGTGAAATTTTAAAGTGACGTCAGAGCGTCATCGCGTCATCGCGTCACTGCGTCAAAAGAGGAAAGGCACGCGCTTTTTTACTTTAAGAAATAATCAGATAAATAATTATAATTGATTTAAAATGCATTTATACCTATTTTTTGCTCTAGATATGTCGAAAAATCGAAGATTAATAATGCTAATTCTACCTTTACTACCAGCCAAATAGCAAAACTACATGTGCAACTAAATGTGTAAATGTGAACGCTAGATTATGCTGCAACATATTTCCCTTCAGTCGAGAGGCTTATCGACCGCCAGACTAATTTGAAAAATTCACGAGCCACCTAAGTGACTCCCTTTATCCTGATATAGAATCGATGATGCTCTGGAAATCTTCACTAGAAAGGTCGACGAAGCTGCCTCAGACGCCCGCCACAGCATCACAAGGCCACATAAGTCCAACACCGGCCATCAGACCCTTACTCCAGAACTGCGCGCCCTCCTGTCGAATGAACGAAAGCTACAGAAAGTCTACATTCGAACAAAACACCGTCAGTCTTTTTCCTAGTTTCCTCAATTAAAACGCGTTGTCCACAGAGGTGTTTTATTTCCTTGACTTTATAGTTGTTATCTGCTGTGGTGAGGTTAACAAAGAACATGTTCATTGGTTTCTGGGTGGTTCGATTAGTGGGTCGGTACGTATGTACTCCATCATGCCCTTGTTTGTGAAGCTCGGATTTGATCTGGCTTTGCATAGTTGAATGAGCGTAGCGTACACCACCCACTGATGTTCTAGTTTCTACGTTATTTAAGTCGGTGACTGTCTCTAGCGGGCTTAGAATCATTGGTAGATTTGTTATTCTGGAGAGAGAGATTGGTGGCGGTTTAAGAAGCCTTGGTTGTTCGGCTTGAGGATTTTCGATTGAGGAAGCGGTCCTGATCGCAGTTTGGCGTAATGATTTTCCCTTTAGTCTTTTTGCTGTTCAGCGGGTGCTTCGGGTGTTACATCGGGGTCCACCTCAATTAGTTCTCTATCATCCTCTTCTGTAGAGAGAATCTCAAACAGATTATAATATACATTAGTCTCGGCATGTGCATAACCGTTGTTGTCAAGTTTATTGCTTTTGCGTTTTGGGCTGACCGTTGGGGAAGATTTACGTTTTTGTCTCTTTGACTGAAACTGACTAACAACCACTTGATAATCGAGATCAGAGTTCATAAGAATATACTTATTGTTGTTTTTGATAACTGTAGTGCATGTCTGCGCCTGCATCAGCAGCGCACGGTACATGGCAGTATTTTTTTTATTGTCACTTTGCATAGCTGCATAAACAACAAGCATAGAGAGAAGAATGCGATAAACCAAGACAAACTACAAAAACACTTGAGAAAAAATATAACTTAATATAAATAAATATATATAATAAGTATATAAATATAATATATAGTGCCGTTGGAAATGCAAAGCCCATGAATGTTCACCGTAAGGCCAGAGGGGCTATGCTTTTTTTAATTGGTATATTACACTAATTAGTAGATCACAAAATTGCAATTGCCTTGGAAAGCGGAGGCACAATGCGTGTACGTCCGTGCACTTCAAAAGCTTGATCGCGACTGTCATTAGATTCCAAACGCCAGAGAAATAGATTACCAAAATTAAATCTGCCTCGTTTCGAAGGAAAGTATAGTGAATACAAGTGGTTTTTAGATAGTTTCAAAACACTAGTCGATGATGATGTTACTATAGCAGATATTGAAAAATGTAATTACTTACTCAGTTGATAATAATAAGCTAATAAGATAATAAGGTGCTAATTTTTCTCAATCACATTCACTTCTTGTTGAATTTGCCAGAAATGATGTTAGATCCAATTTCATTGCGTAAAATTATTGATTCAGTTACGGCGGTGTACTGCTATCTGTTTTCAATTTGAAATGAACGCGATGTTTTAAATTCAACCATTGTTCGTCTAGTTAAGGCAATGTTGGATCAAGAGACAAGGGAGTACTTTGATGATCGACAAGATTACGAGAAACTGCCTTCATGGGCCGAATGCTATAAGGTATTAGATTGTCGGTGCTTATTTCTGGAGGGTCAGTTGAAAGCACCCGGCACCACACCGCCTAGCATTAAAAGCAGCCAGTCGGCAAACAGAAAGGTCAACAGCTTTGTTAGCACAGCGTCTGCATGTGTATATTGTAAATCTACTGAACATTTTCTTGGATGTTGTGCAAAATTTATTGCATTTCTAGTCTTTGAATGTTTTGACTTTGTCAAGCGTAACTAAGGGCCATATTGTATCAAAATGTCAGTCAAAGTCTCGGTGCCGCATTTGCCACCAACCGCATCATAGTATTCTACATAAATTTAGTCAAATTTGGCAAACATGCCTAACCAATAATCTTTGACAGACGAGCAGCCCAGTTCCTCAACTAACCCTATTGTTTCGCTATTTACACGCTATCCAAAATGAGCACTCATCCCGACTGCAGTAATACACATAACCGATGTGTATGGAAATCTACAGCCGCTAAGGGTTATTCTAGATTCTTGGTGCGAAATTAACTTCATAAAGAGACAGCCAAAGGTCTGCAATTAAAAATGCATTGCGCAGATAATGAAGTAGCTGGCATAGGAAGAATTCATGCCAATAAGCCAATCTCAACGCACCACGCATTTTTTAGTTACGAATTCAATCACTTCGTAACAGCCAAGTAAGCCGATTAATAACACTTACTGGAATATTCCATATTCAATTGTTTCTGCTGATCCTGATTTTATCAAACCTCATAAAATAGATTTGTTGCTTAGTGGCGTAATGTTTTTTGATTTATTGGGTGAGGGTAACATATCAATTGGCACCGGTTTACCGTGTCTTCTCAATACACAACTTGGATGGATCGTTGGTGGCAATTACCAGATGAACAGTCATCAGCGTCCGTTAACATGCAATCTATATCCCGAATCACGTTCGGACGCAGTGGGCGAACTTTTGGGATATCGAAGAAGGATTTCCAACAGTTGCATCTCTGAATCCTAATGAACAGCGATGTGGGGAGTTGTTTGCCTCTCATATCAACAGTCTTCCTTTCGCAGAGCCAACTGATGTCTTAGGATCTCCATTCGAAATGGCTAAATGACGCTTTTTGGCCATAGAACGGCGTTTGGTTAAGGATCCAAACTGTATACAATCGTCGCGTTCAGCAGAAGTCATCACTCATTATTTTCTCTGACTTATTAATTGATTAATAATTTGTCTCTGCTAAACGCAGGAATGCTAGATTCGTAATAGTACGGCGTTTAGCTACTTCGCAAATTGCCTTTTTCATTTCTGCATTAAATATTTTGCCAACAATTAACGTATTCTTCACTCCACTCATCTCTTAAATACATATTAAGAACACAAATACATATAAACAAAAATAAATCAATAAATATGATTAGATTTCACTTTCAAAGCAACTAATAACAACAATCAAGTTATTTTTTTTTAAAGTTTGTGTCTTTATTACTTTGATTACAAACGGTAAACATGTGGTTGAAATGTGATGACTTGGTTATCAAAGAATTTAGGTGATGTATTTTTAGTCATCGCAACCACTAAATTTTCAACGAAATGAAGCGAAAAGCATCAAAAAAGGTCATCAAACACTTCTGCTGAACGCGCCCAATGTATTCTGAATTAATGCATGAATATAAGGAACTAGGACATATGTCTTTAGTAAACACAGTCGACTTCAGGAAACCATACTATGTTATGGTAGCACTACGTAGCACTGCGTGCTGCGTATCCATATTGAAACTCCCAAACTGTGGGTGGTATTCGACTCTTCGGCGAAGACAACATCGAATCGTTCATTGAACGATTTTTTTTAAGTTAGTGCAACACTTCAACAGCTGTTGCTTTTAACGGTCACGGCGTTTCGTTTGCACAAGTTTGCATTGATAGCAGACATTTCGAGAATGAAGATTCCAGATGGTTCTTTGGAGATTCAATCAAAGTCTATTAATTCAACTTTATGAGCTTAATACTGTTACGTACGGAATGGCATCGTCGAATTTTCTGTCAATTCGATGCTTGCATCACATTGCAGAGCTGTATAGCAAAAGTTAGAGCAAACGTGTTGAAAGTTGATTTATATGTTGATGTTTTGCTTACAAGTGCTGAAACATTGGAAGAATTGAAGCAGAATGAAATTTCTTATAATCTTGGACTCCACGGAAAATCTTGCAATATGGAATTCTAATCATACAGACATTATTTCAGGAGCACTTGGCGAAGTTTCTATTAACTAAAACGATGACATCACAATCATTGGCGTATGGTTGTTGTTTATACTTACGTGAACATTCAAACAAAAAGGTAAATATCAAATTATTGGTTGCAAAATCAAAGATAGCACCAATTCGAGCACGATCGCTACCTCGTTGTGCTACACTATTGCTGTAGGGAAATTAATCAAGCATAAGGTTTAGCCATATGCAAGAAGGATCTACTTCTGGACGGACTCAAAACAGTAACAACACTAAACAGTTTTGTGGCTAACAGAGTGAGTGAGCTGCAGGTGAACATATCCCATATGGAATGCACCGACGAAGCAAAATTCTGCATACATAGTACCTTGCAGATGCAGTGCAATGGAGCTTCCATCTTCAATTTGGTTTCAGGGTCCAACGTTCCTGCTTGAAGAGTCGAATTCTTGGCCCGTAACTGACCTCACTCAAACATCGTCAGTCACAGTCGAAGAGGTAAGTCTGCCCACAGCAACTTTCACTAAGAATATATCATCGGCGCTAATTGGAATTCGCGTGCCCTGCTAAACAAACGGCGCGAACTCCTACATTTTCTAAAATCTAATCATGTACATATCTGCCTTTTATGAGAGACATATTGCTGCGTTGGCAAGCACCTTTTTTTATTGAGGCAGATCTGATTCCAAGTTGACGAATTGTTTTTTTATATTTTATATTTTATTTACAATTTACTTAACTTTTTTTTTTGTCATAATTAGATTATAACATTTATCGCGGTAAACTGCATAACACATTTGTCGGATTAAAAAAATAATGACGTGAAAAAAAAAATTAGACAGACTAAATTAAAAATGATGCTAATTGTGCCGAAAAGGCAATGACATAGATGGCTGATTCCTACTTAGGGGGAGATCATGCTGGTGTAGCCTCTTCAGTCTACGCCTTCTTGAGATACGGATGAGGGAGGACGCCAGAGGATTTGGGTGCGATAAAAGTCTGTAGTGATAGCGGCAGCTGTCAGAATTAATCACCTCCATAACAGTTGGCACGGAAATCAAGGGGCGCCCGTAAATCTTCTGAGAGCCTTGCTCTGACACGCCTGCACTCTTCTGATGTTGTAGGCAGCAGTTTCTTGAGCTTTTGGTAGAAGCGCGCTGTAACTACCTTAATGTGTGAACGCCAGGTAAGACGCTTATCCAGGATCAGACCGAGATACCGGATTTGCTTCATTTGCGGAATGATGCTTGTGTTGTAAGTCACAAACGGACAGATGCCTTGCCTTAATGTGAAGGTGCAGTGGGCTGATTTTTAAGAGTTTATGGCTATATTCCAGCGCCTGGCCCATGAGTGGAATCTATCCAGGTAGCTGGACAATTTCTCTGCAGCTTCGTTCAGAGAGGCAGAGTTGAATATAACTGCCGTATAGTCCGCGTAAGTAGCAATAGTCGAATGCTCATCTCTAGTTGTAGGCATATCAGACATATATAAGGAGTAGAGGACCAGAGCTAAGACACTCCCCTGCGGGACACCGGCTCTCATGTGCCTGATGGTGGAAATTTTGTCTCTTACCGCCACAGAGAAGGTTCGTCGTTGAAGAAAGCTTCGCATTAGTAAAAACTGTTTGCCAGGCAGGAGTAATTTTAATTTATGCAGAAGTCCATCGATCCATACCCTATCGAATGCTTGTTTGACATCTAGGAAGACTGCAGAGGAATACTGTTTCATCTCAAACGCAGTAAGTATGTGATTAACGACTCGATGCAGTAGTTCGGGAGTGCTATACTGTGATCTAAATCCAAATTGGTGATCAGAAATGGCTTCTTGAACCAACAATCTACTCAAAAATATTCTTTCAAAAATTTAAAAAAAAATGGGAGATGATGATGATGACACGGTACACCGGAGTACCAGGTTTAGGTATCATGGATATCGTTGCACACTTCCACTGTGTGAGAAAATGGCAGATCCGCAGCACGCTGTTGAACAGCAACGCCAGGAATAACACTCCCTTCCAAGGGAGGGCTTTCACCACCTTGTTGTCAATATGGTCATGTCCAGGGCT
>JAWNKX010001109.1:237500-328668 GCA_035041755.1 Cacoxenus indagator
TCAGATACAACCACAACAAAAAGATGAGGAACACAACAAAAACGAAAGCAACAAAAACCACACCAACAAATACGAAACCAACAAAAACGAAGACTAGTAAAAACACAGAAAAAAAGACCGAATTTTTCAAAAGATTTAGCTGAAATAAAAGATATAATAAAACAACTAGAGCAACAAATGAATGATACGATGAACATCATGACAGTACTATTGACAAAACTCGACAACAAGAATGGACACTAAAATAAAGATTTTAACTTGGAATGCAAACGGATTAAAAAATCACTTGAATGAACTACAGCTTTTCCTACACAACAACTACACTAACATTGCTTTGATATCGGAAACACACTGTACAAGTAGCCAGCAAGTAGCCAGCAAGATGTACCACACAAGCCATCCCGACGGTACAGGACACGGTGGGACTGCTATCATTATTAAACAAACCATTAAACATAACGTACTGCTTCCATTCCAAGAAACCTATATCCAGTCGACAAACATACAAATCTTCGACTCACTACTAAGAATAACAGCCGTGTACAGCCCACCAAAGCACAATATCTCACAGTCGCAATACCCTGACTTCTTAAAAACTCTAGGACAACGGCTTATAGCTGCAGGCGACTACAATGCGAAGCATACAGACTGGGGCTCCAGAATATCAAACAAGAAAGGTAAAAACCTACGGGGTGCACTGCTGTTATCAAAAGCTAAACATAATAGTACCGGCGAACCCACGTACTGGCCAACAAAAATAAAAAGCCAGACCTCATTGACTTTTATATACTCAAAGACGTAGACTTAAATAAATGTATCATAACATCAAGGCTGGAACTCTCGTCAGACCATATACCTATACTACTAGAACTTAATTCGATTGAAGAGAACACGACCAATTCTAAACTATTGCACAACAACAAAACTGACTGGGATACCTATCGCGACTACATTAACACAAAATTAAATACAAGCATTCCACTGAGATCACCCGACAACGTAGATTCACCTATAGTCCACCTAAACGATACCATTGAGAAGGCAGTATTGCAAGCAACTCCGGACAAGATAATACACCATGTAAAGCAATACACAGCCCCTACGCTTCGCAAACTGATATGCACAAAACGAAAACTGCAAAAAGCATGGACCATTTGCAGATCCCCTGATGCGAAAAATAAATATAACAAGGCAACTAAAGAAATTAGAAAATATCTCCAAAATCAGTAAAATTACGAAATCACGAAGTATTTACAGAGGCTAACTCCGACAATCGTTACCGACTACTCCCTGTGGAAAGCTACAAAAAAACTGACAAATAAAACAATACACCAGGCACCTGTAAAAATGGACAATGGATCATGGGCAGTAACGAACCTAGACAAGGCGACAGTTCTAGCGAATTATTATGAAAAAATATTTGCTGATGAAACTATCAACGAAGATGACTGTCATATAAACTCGACAGTCACTCCCCAGCCAACTCGCCTAAAAAAAATATGCACAAATGAAATACTCAAATGTATACAGCACGACATAAAGCCCAAAAAAGCACCCGGGTATGACAAAATTGACGGAAAACTTTTAAGGGAGCCACCACTTCAAGCAGTGGTATACATACGTAATATTTTCAACGCGATAATTAGATTAAATTACTTTCCTAAAGTATGGAAAGTGGCTGAAGTCATTGCAATTCCAAAACCTGGTAAAGACGTATATAATCCAGCATCATATAGACCAATTAGCTTACTTCCAGTGCTGTCAAGAATATTCGAGAAGCTCCTGTGCCAGCGACTGTTACCTATTATAGAACGCAAACATATAATACCTGACCACCAATTTGGCTTTCGACGAAAACACTCGACCATACAACAAATCCATCGTGTGACTCATAAAATTTTAAACGATCTTGACAACAAAAAGTTCTGTATAGGAGTTTTTCTAGATGTAGAAAAGGCATTCGACAAAGTTTGGCACAAAGGACTAATCAGAAAATTGCGCAATATATTCCCGCATAACGTACTACAGATATTAGTACACTATATCACAGAAAGACATTTTTTCGTTAAGTACTCAGATGAATATTCCACATTAAGAAAAATCAAAACAGGCGTACCACAAGGAAGTGTACTAGGACCGTTATTATACACTATCTTTACAGCGGACATACCATCACCAAATGACGACGCTTCAATGATAGCCACATTTGCTGATGACACTATAATACTTAGTGCACATAGACAAGTAAACATAGCAACATCCAAACTACAACAGCATCTGGATACTACCCTAAGGTGGTTTGAAAAGTGGCAAATAAAAGTAAATAATACCAAAACAGTACATGTTATATATACAACTAAAACTAAATTCACACCACCTCGTATAACGATTGACGGAGCTGACGTAAAAATTGAAAATGTAGCAAATACCTAGGATTATATATTGACATTAAATTTTTTTCTCCCTAAATTTTTTGAGGGTCTCTTATATAGTAACCATCTTTGTCTCGCACAAAAATTAGGGAGTATTGCCAACGATCGTACACGCGGTGTAATTCCGAAACTCTTTTTAAATGTTAAATTTTATAATGAATGACTATATCCCTGGGTCCTTTGTCTTCGTGGACTAATAACACTCCGACTTCGTTTGTTGAAGGTGAATTGAATGTTCCTTGACGTTGACCATGTGAAATGCGCTCGGCGTGAATTATTAATTTTAAGTTGTCCGAGAAGAAGTTATGTTTTAAGTTGTATTTGAAACTTCGAGTGTATATATTGTGGCTGCTTAATGCTCTTTTTTTCTTAATATTTAATTTTGCTGTTATTATAAGAGCAAGTTAAATTAAAGTGTATATACATAAATAAACAAAAAAACTTAAATTAGTATGTGGGGATATAATAATATTAAACAATAAGTATAAATAAATAATAAATAAAATATCTTCTCAGCCGTCTCGCCACCCTAACTCCTCCCATACGGCGTCGTTTTAGAAGACGCCTTGCTAGATTATTTGGATGAATTTTCAACGTCTCCATATATTTTTTGGCCTGACGATTTATCACAACGCCAATTTTCGGTATTTTTAAGTCCTTCTCAAGGTCCGCCGTTCGCATTGACCAACGGGGCACCAGTAAGTAGGGGACTACCAATCAATTGGTATACTTGCCCTTCTATCTTAAATGTAGGATTTCCTTAGCATCGAGCGACGTCAAAAATGCGTAGAAAATTGATACACAACAATAGATCTTTTGTTGTTTGTAGTGATTCCTGTATATTAGATAGAACCACTATGTCTCCAACACAACACAACACACACCGTTCGCTTCATCATTAAATTTTTTGCAAAGCAAATAGGGAAATTTGTATTAATTTGTCCAATTTTTAACGATTTCCTGAGCATCACTAATATTTGGGATATAATTAATTGATAATTAATTAATCACGGGAGCAATTATTCAATTGCGCGCTCTGGTCGTAGATATACAAATAATTACATATTCGTTAACGATACCAAATATAAAAACACATCGAGATCTGCAGGGCAGCAATCTGACACACCAATGTTCGCAGCTCGTCGAAACCTAACACTGAAGTGATGTTTGGTTATCTTTTTCGTGGCATCCCAATGACCACCAAAATGAGGCGACCTGGGGTAATGCAGCTCCATTCAATTCCATAGTCACGATAAACCTTAAAATCATCATTCTGATGATCACATTCGAATGTGGGTCGAAAATCGGCCAGCTTGTTTTTAGCACCCACTAAATTCCTAGCGTTGTCTGAACAGATTTTTGCGGCCGTCCACATGGGCAGATTAAGCGCCAATAAAGGCAGCAGTCGGAAGGTCCTTGACCAGCTCAAGGTGAACCGCCTTCGTAGCAAAGCACAAGACAGGCAGATGTGCATTTGACTGGTTGCTTATTACGGGCCTCTGGCTTATAGTAGAATTGGCCAATCATCAACACTAGTCACGTGAGAAGTCCGACAGGGCATCACTCGATCCCTTGATCAGCCATAATGTGCCCCATGACGCGGGCCGGAAGCAGCGGAAGTAGCACACGATCTTTCTAGTTTCTGGGTCAGCTATTTGCAGGTATGTTCCACCTCGGGGTATCAAGGTTGAAGCTAGGTTGTTTGTCAGTGATACTCGACGCAATGATGGCGGTGAAACTCGTTGAGAACTATGTTGTCCAATATTGAATATTGAGTGGCCGCATTTATTGCGTGTCTCTCCGTTTCAAATGCCGTATCGTCAATGCCGCTGGAGCACCTAGCCCTTTTCAGCTGCAGCAAATTTGCAAATCGTGTAGTTATAAAATGCAACTGCAAGCCTGAATTCAATAGGGCACGACAAGGAAAGAAAGTTCCGCTACGATTCCAAACCCTGATGATTGCGGTTACTATCAAACTCAAGAGCTTGAGCCGCGTGATCCCGTGCGGAGATAAATTCTTGGTACTTGGTCACCGACCTCGGTAGCCTAGAGGTTAGTGCGTTAGACTACTAGCCCAGAGGTTGTGGGTTCGACTCCCACCTCGGGCATGGTCCCTACAATGTCTGCATCCTTTTCCTTTCACATTTCTCCTAACTTTTCTCCCTTCATAATTAATTAACCGATTTAGTTAATTAATTTAGTTAATTAATAGTAATAAAAATTAGTTATATTAATAATTGATTTAAAAAAAAATACCCAAGCTCTCACGGACAACATCGCGACTCGATCGATCGAGAACAACAACCAACCGACGAGTGACATAAATTTCCTTTCGGCATATGGCGCCACAAAACTCGCTGCCATAGATGGCAGCCCCATCGGCTGGACTCGGCAGCAGCTCAGAAACGCAGATTCAAGAAACTTATTCGAGAAATACAATAAATAACACTCCCCAATCGATAGCGAAAATTGGCATTGGAAAACGGACAAGAATTGGATAATGGAACGTGAAGACTCTGAGAGCACCATCGATACTAGAGCAATTCGAAAGGGATATGGACAAGCTAAAAATTGTGATAACAGGGATTAGTGAGATGAGATGGTGTGGAAGTGGAAGCAGAACAACAGAAGAAGGCAACCTAGTCTTGCAGAGAGGTTACGAAGCCAATGGCGTTAATGGAGTTGGGTTCTATATCTGTAAAAATATGAAAACGACCTTTACAGCTAGATTCAAGTACAAGGCAAGACATATTATCATTGTGCAACGCTACGCTCCTACCGAAGTAACATCGGACACTGAAAAGGAAGACTTTTAAACCACCTGCGCAACAAGATGGGGGCATCCATTGGTAGCGTCCAGATATCTGGTGATCAACACCGACGCCGCAGTCCCCTTTATCATCACCTATTTCAAAATACTAATATGGCCAGTTGGTAATACCAAGACTTGCCAATGCTTCAGTCGTCTGGTCCTGACAACGTAATCAAGGTCTTCCTCTCCTTCGCTGACCACCAGCTGCCGTATCGAATACCCTAAGAGCTAGAGTTTCTGCGTCCATATGTACCATATGACCCAGCCAGCGAAGTCGCTTAGCGTTGATTCGTCTGACCACATCAACGTCTCCGTATAGCTCATACAGCTAGTCGGTTTATCCAATACGGTAGTTACAGTCACCGCAAATAGAACCGAAGATATTCCGAAAAACTTTTCTCTCGAACACTGCAAGATCGGCTACATTTGATTGTGTTACTGTCCAGGCCTTCGCACCATATTAAACCACTGGAAGAAGGAGCATCTTGTAAAGTGTAGTTTTCATCTGTGGAGAGAGGGCTCTACTATTCAGCTGCCTACTGAACCGAAGTAGCACCTGTTGGCAAGGGTTCGTCCGATCTCAAGGCTGACGTTGTTGTTGTTCGTCGCCGCGGTGCCTAGGTATATAAATTCCTTTACAGACTCGAAGCTATAGTTACTTACATTTAGCTAAGTATCAAGATGCCGTGATTCTCTACTAGAGCACACCATAAACTTAGTCTTGCCCACTTTAACCGATTCTCTTTCAATAGCTCCAAAAGCATCAGTTACATCACGTTTGGTGCGGCCAATGATGTCGATGTCATCGGCATATCCCAGGAGTTGGACACATCTATTTCACGAAATGGTGCGGGTCCGATGTTCACAAGCTTTTCTTATAATGCTCTCCATCAGGTTATTGAAAAGAATACAAGACAGCGAGTCACCCTGCTTGAGGCCGTTCTTGGTATCAATTGTTTCGGAGAGATCATTTCCAACTTTGAGGGATCTACGTGCATTACTCCACGTCATTCTGCAAAGTCGTACTAACTTTGCAGGGATACCAAGTCCCGACATGGTAGCGTCTCGCCGTGGGCTATCGAAAGGTGCTTTTAAGTCGACAATAAGGTGGTACGTGTCGACCTGGTTTTTAAAGGCCTTTTCCAAGATTTGGTTAAGTGTGATAAGGTCCAACCAGTGCTCCGGAATAAGGCTTCAGTTTTTAACAAAAAACGCTCGAAAAGATCTTGGATACGGATCTTGCAAATGAACTGGTGCATACGCCTCACCTAGTCATCGCCACCGGTCTTGAATAATTCCGCAGGTAGACCATCAGTCCCAGGGGATTTATTGGTCTTAAGTCGCCGTATTGCGACCTTGACTTCGGTATGGCTTGGAGCCGATACGTTGATATCGTCGTCAATGATTTGGGTTAGTGTATCCATTCTAGGGGCCATGTCACCCTCGCCTTTCAAAAGACTTGAGAAGTTATCCCTCCATAAGCTCAGTATATTCTTCTCGTCAATGACAAGATCCCCGGCATCATATTTGCAGGCGTACGCTCCGGTGTTAAAACCTTGGGACAGACGTTTAACCCTTTTTTAAAAATTTCGAGTGTCATTTCTGCTTCTACAACATTTCATATTCTCACACTCTCGCTTTTCGTGCTCTCGTTTCTCTTCCCTTTTCGTAGTCCTACAGTCTTCTATAAGAGCTAGAGTAGCTACATCTTGCAGTGTTCTTCTGTAGGCGGCGTCTTTTGTAGCTGTAGCTTCACGACACTCCTGGTCCTACTATTTTCGCATATTTCATTATGCTGAATTTTTCCATGGGTGGATCTCAAGTCCTACGCCACAACCTAATTTAAGGTTCAGGAAACCCGCCATACACTTCAGTTTACAACCAACGGATGTTAGAGAGTAATCCAGGAGTAATCGCGAGGAGGATTACCTCCTTGTTGATCCGCCTTGTTGATGTTGTAACCAGGTAGAAAGATAGAAACTCTAGACCGAAGCCAGCTTTAAGTAATGAGCATGATGTTAATCTTGTGTTCGTTGAGGAACAGCTTCAATTCTTCGATGTGCCCGGATATTCCACAAGCATTCCACAATCCAAGGCTTAGTGGACGGGGCATCATTTACGAGCATTCACGAAATTGAGACATAAGTGTTAACCCGCTAATGCTGTCAGGGGTCTGTGGCGATTGCTGTTGATGTACAGCTCGGTTATTAACATTGCCAGATCTCTTCGGAGGATTAGTTATCTGCAAACCTGCACGTAATGTATCCGCATATGAAGTGTCTCCCTTGACCATTATCGCCGGGACGTAACTCGGTCTCCTCATAGAATCTCCTCTCTTGTTGTCACGCGTAGATATTGAGATATTGGGTTTTAGGCTGTTTAATTTCTTTTTGAATACTTGGCAGTCCTTACTCCAAGCAGCATATTTCTCACCACAATTTATGCAGCAATGGTCCTCCACAGTCAAGCATTGGATGGTGGTATGGTTTTGCCCACATTTCCCACAAATCATCTGTCGCAGACAGTAATTGTTGGTGTGCCCAAATTCAAAGCATCTATAGCACTGAATGACATTCAGGTTCTTTTTTGGAATTTCCACCAGGACGCGTTGACTACCTATATGCTGAATTTATTGTTAGGCGCTTTGGCAAGATTGATGAAGAAGAAGTTCCTTTATACCATCTTTTCTTTAGTGTCTGTTGCATTAACAGTGGTGATTAACTTGCGGGTGTTAGAATTATACACTCCGGTGACATTGTAGTCTTTGGTATAAAATGGTGTGGGTGGTGTTGCTGGCCAGGTTACGAACCACTATCCTAAAAGCTTTGTCTTCCTTAAGGTGGTAGATGTAGTGTTTAATGTTACGCTCTTTTAGGTACGATACGATCGTCAGTGAAGATCCTTACAGTATCATTTCTCATAATTTTAAGCGAGAAGATGTTAGGTCCGGAGACCAGGACCTAACATTTGCTGGTATGGGTCTTCTGGCACCCGGTCTACACCTGATGCTTTGTTACGCTTGCTTCGTTTAATGGCAATTTTAATTTCAGCGGATGTGAGGCTACAGTCTAACTTTTCGACTATCGTTCAAGGCAGGGCAAAAGTAAGCTCCACTTCTGCGTTCGCTATATAAAGCAGTTCTTGAAAGTAATTAGCTAGTTTTTCTTGGGGGGGGGGGGGGGACGTGGCGTCATATAGGGAAAAATGTGTAACTTGGCGGCGGATCTAGGGACGGGATGCCTCACACCTCTTTTTCCAATCCCCTCATATCACCTTCTAGTGTTAACCTGGTATGGAGACCAAACAGACTTCTACAGTGTAGAGGAAGACTTTGGTGAAAGTACTGGGAACTAATGATATGGGGTGAGATGCCCGCGAGGAACAAAACGTGGGCGCCCAAGAAAAAGGCGGATAGACGACGTCGAAGTTGACCTTAACAAGCTGAGTGTTGGAGACTGGAGAGCTCTGACTAGAGATAGAGCGGAATGGAGGAAAATTGTTGATGAAGCTATATTCCACACCGGACTGTGATAGCTAAGAAGAAGAAGGGGGACTTTATAGCTTTCCTGCACGCTGTACCATTTAATTTCCGGATCATTGCCTAGAGGGTTTTGCTATCATTGATGTTGCGAATGTTAAGTTCGGGCGTACAATAGTATTGCTTTCTCTTGCTTATAATTTGAGTTCACACGTTGATATTTTTGCTTCGTTTCCACTGTATTTAAACGCCTTGCCCTACGAAGGTAGTACTACGATTCACACTCTGTAAATGACACGGCTATATGCGCCCAAGGTGCATACATTTTGCTGCTTCAACAATACAGTTTGTTAGGCTGTCTATGTCAGGGTTACTGGAGTTCAGTCTGATTAAGTTATGCTCTAAATTATCATGTTACCGATTTGCAAATCGTTGCCTCCACTTTAACTTAGGAAGTAGCCTATTTTGATTAGCAGCTACTGGGGAGTCGGCAGCAAAACTCACTGTGATTATTAGCAGCATATGGTCCGAAAAAATTTTGCTCTCTATTTTCATATCAAGAGGTGTACATGCCAGCTTCCATTTATAAGACAGAAGTCAATGGTGGAGTACGTCTGCCCCCTTACGAATATGTACTCACCATCTCTATCGCTGGCTGTTGTATCATTAATTACCGTTAAGTCGAATAAATCGCCCAACTGTATTATTTTGCGTCCCTGTCTGTCGATTTTTGAGTCTTTTGCCGATCTACAGTTTCTTGTCGATACACTTGTAATATCGACCATCCCTCTAACTATTTGCATGTTTCCAAGTCTCGCGTTTAGGTCCCCTGCAATCGTAATGTTTTCTATGTCCGTTTCCAAGAGGCAGTCCAGTAACGCTTCGAAATCTCCTGTCCATTTGCTGCAATTAAGGCAGGTAGGAACGATGTAAAGTTTTTCTGCGTCGAAGGTTATTTCTACCATCGGGGTGTTTGTAGCTCCAACATGTCTGGTTTGGGATAAGGTTCTTACTTATTCCATACAATATCCCACCACTGGCCGGCCTCTATCAGCAGTTCTAGTGGCTGGGAGCCATACTATATTGTGCGTTGGGGAATATGTTTCGAATTATTCCATATTCCTTTCTAGAAACGTTTCATACAGAAAGAAGACTTCGTGCTTATTTATATATGCGAAAAAGTGTATATAAATTCGTTTATTCCCGAAACCGGCGACATTACAGTCTAAAACTTTTACGGAGCGCAATGACCTGCCAGTTTGGGTGTTTGGGATTTGGGTGTTTAACTGGATACTTTTGCTTGTGTGTGATGTGTCGAGCGTTCTGTACTTATTTGTACTTAGTTTTTCCTTCGTGCTTCTAGCGTCAAACAAGTGAAGTAAAGTTATAAAGGAAAAAAAAAATATATATATAAATACATAAATTTTCACAACATTGTTTAATAAATTATAAAAAAGAAATATTTTAATTCCACGAAATCTTTGGAAAGCGCTTATTTGTTGTTTTTTCTTGTTTCCTCCGACCTGCACTGCTTATCGCTCCTACATGAGTGACCAGCCTGACCACAGTGCCACTATCATCAAAAAACATAGCCTTCCTCCCATTGACATCATGCCTGCTTTTTCGAACAAAGCTGCTGCTCTGTTGTTGGAGTGGTTTTCGTCGCCCTCATCAAGTAACCGTATAAAAAAGAAGCGTAAGCCAAGTTCGTCCAAACAGACAAGTATTAATAAAGTTAGCAGAAAACAACTTTTGGATGCAAATCGATTCGCACCACTTAGTAGCGATTCTGACGCTTCTGACATGGAGCTTTCTTTTGAAGAAGTGTGTAAAAATAAGAGCGAAACACCTTCTCTGGAAACTGTAAACGCCAATGAAACCGTTGCTTCGACCAGTCGGCTTGAGACCACTACTCTTACTCCTGTTATAAATAATCGAGCTGATTCAAGGATTCATAACAAATCTCTGAAGCTACCACTCATTTTCATTCTAGGCATCACAAACATTAACGGTTTGTTAGCCAACCTTGACACTGTGACCGAACCCGAATCATACATGCTGAAGGCATCTCCTAAAGAGGCTCTGAGAATCCTGCCCTCCACCATTGATGCCTATCGTAGTATTATACGCCATCTTGAGCTGCTAAACATTACGTTCCATTCGTATCAGTTAAAAGATGAAAGAGCATACAGAATTGTTATTCGCGGTTTTCACCACTCAACCCTCATCGAGAACATTAAACGAGAACTTGCTGACAAAGATCATTCTGTACGCAACGTGCACAACCCAAAAAGCAGAGCTGATGGTCATCTGCTCAACCTGTTTTTTGTGGACCTTGAGCCCAACGCCAGCATTAAAGGGGATTATGATATAACGAGGCTTTGCCGTCAAATAGTTAAAATCGAGCCGCCTCATTCGTTCAAAGATATACCTCAATGTCATCGCTGCCAGAAGTTCTCGCATACAAAGAGGTACTGTCTCAAACAATTTAAGTGCGTCAAGTGTGGCGAAGCTCACGCCACAACTTCTCGCACCAAAACACCTGATGAGCCACCTAAATACGCACTTTGCAGCGACGAGCACACTTCGAATTATAAAGGCTGCATTAAATACAAGGAAGCGATTGCCAGGAGAGTCCTGGCAAGACGCCCAGTACCAAGCGCCTCTCAACACCGTGAGATATCTGGCCACAATTCTGTGCCGTACGCTGATGTATTTAAGAAATCGGTGTATCACCACCCGGCATAATAGAAACTCCTACGTGAGTAGCAGAACCTACGCCAGCAACAACAAAAGTCAGTCCAACTCCTATTCAAACTCACTCCGAGCCACAACAGTTACCAAGCAAGACATCTCTACCTAAGAGTCGTCAAAAGTCTCATCCATTATCAAGTCAAAGTCAAATCGCATTCCCTCAACCTGTTGGCAATAATGGATCGAATTGTCATAATTATCCCTCGCTCAGCATAGATAATACCCAATCATTCTCATCTCCTGAACAGGTCGTCCAATTGTCGGTTGTGGTCTCCCGCCTGGACAGTCTTAACGAGAAATTTGATCACCTGATTGAGATGCAGACCATGATGATGAAGATGCTCGCCGCAATATTTTCTAAAAATTGAGCAGACCACATATGAACCTCGCCATATGAACACTCCTTAATCACAGAAATGAGTTAGAAGTGTTAATGGCGGTCAACTTGATTGACGCCATGCTCATTTCCGAAACGCCTTTCTGCATTAGAACATACTTCAAAATTCAGGGTTATGAAATGTATTCTGCTAATCATCCAGATGATAACCGTATGCGAAGGGGCGCCGCTTTACTCATCCGGTCATCCTTACGCCACCATCCGCTGGAAACCATTCGGTCTGACTCAATTCAAAGTGTCTCTGTCAGTATTCACACAACTTAAGGCATCCTGGTCATCGCAGCCATTTATTTTCCTCCAGGACCCCAAATATCAGAGCAGCAGTTCGACAACTTCTTCAATCAACTCAGACCTAAATTCTTAGTCGGAGCGGATTGGAACGCCAAACATCGACTTTGGGGGTCCAGACTTGCAACCCCAAGAGGCAATCAACTTCACAAGAGTATAATAAACTCTTCCAGAGAGGTTCTCGCCACCGGAGCACCCACCCTTTACCCATACGATTCCTCAAGGTCGCCCGACGCAGTAGACTTTGCTATATACAATGGCATTCATCCAACAGCTCTGGACATTGCGGAGTCATCTGACCTTAGCTCAGACCACATCCCACTATTTATTAAACTTCGATTGATTCCAGATAGCATCGTATGCCGGTCCAGACTGCTCCCTCCCCACTCTAACATAACGGTTTTTCATCAGTGTCTAAACGAACGGATCAACCTCAATGTGGAAATCATGATGCGGTTGACCTGTTCACCAAAAACATTCATGAGTCCGTCGAATAAGCCTCTTCATACCGATTCCATTGTTCACCCAACCCACCTCAGGCTCTCATAAAAACTAATTTTCTGAAGTTGGTGAGATATAAAAGCAGGTTACGACGTCGCTATATGAGATCACGGAATGAATTTGGCAAGGCTGCATGGAGGAGAGCTGCCCGAGAACTGAGGCATGTAATGCAAGCTGTGCGATCGGTACATTTTAACAATCTGTTGGCTAATGCGGATCCAATGAAAAAGTCTGGGTTCAATCTGTGGCGTGCCACCAACTGCATCGAACAACAGCCTCACAGACATGCTCCAATCCGTGGGTCTCTAAACCAGTGTCTGCGAACGCAGACCGAGAAAGCAGAAGCATTTGCTAATGAGTTGGCGAGCCGGTTCACGCCTTTTAGCCTGGCTGACCCTGGAGACGTTGAGGAAACAGATGAAGTCCTATCGAGATGTATATTAGACCACAGTCCAACATGTCGCCCCTGGAGAGGTTGTGACTCAAATTCAGAGACTGAAATCTAAGAAGAGCCCCGGACACGACCATATTGACAACAAGGTGGTGAAAGCACTCCCTTGGAAGGGAGTGTTATTCCTGACGTTGCTGTTCAACAGTATGCTGCTGATCTGCCATTTTCCCACACAGTGGAAGTGTGCAACGATATCCATGATACCTAAACTTGGTACTCCGGAGAACCGTGTCACATCATATAGGCCCATAAGTCTGCTTCCAACTTTTTCCAAAATTTTTGAAAAAATATATTTGAGTAGATTGTTGGCAGTACGGGGTGATCATGAAGCCAATCGTGATCACCAATTTGGATTTAGATCACAGCATGGCACTCCCGAACAACTGCATTGAGTCGTTAATCACATACTTACTGCGTTTGAGACGAAACAGTATTCCTCTGCAGTCTTCCTAGATGTCAAACAAGCATTCGATAGGGTATGGATCGATGGACTTCTGCATAAACTAAAATTACTCGTGCCTGGCAAATAGTTTTCACTAATGGGAAGCTTTCTTCAACGACGAACCTTCTCTGTGGCGGTAAGAGACAAAATTTCCACCATCAGGCACATGAGAGCCGGTGTCCCGCAGGGGAGTGTCTTAGCTCTGGTCCTCTACTCCTTATATACGTCTGATATGCCTACAACTAGAGATGAGCATTCGACTATTGCTACTTACGCGGACGATACGGCAGTTATATTCAACTCTGCCTCTCTGAACGAAGCTGCAGAGAAATTGTCCAGCTACCTGGATAGATTCCACTCATGGGCCAGGCGCTGGAATATAGCCATAAACTCTGAGAAATCAGCTCACTGCACCTTCACATTAAGGCAAGGGGTCTGTCCGGTTGTGACTTACAACACAAGCATCATTCCGCAAATAGAGCAAATCCAGTATCTCGGTCTGATCCTGGATAAGCGTCTTACCTGGCGTGCACACATTAAGGTAGCTACAGCGCGCTGCTACCAAAAGCTCAAGAAACTGGAGTGGCTCCTCCGCCCATCTAATAAGTTATATCTAACTAATAAAGGGCTCATCTATCTGCAAGTAGTGGCACCTGCTTGGGGCTACGCCATACAAATTTGGACCAATACTGCTGCCTACAACATCAGAAGAGTGCAGGCGTGTCAGAACAAGGCTCTCAGAAGATTTACGGGCGCCCCTCGGTACGTCCGCAACACCTCGCTGCATAGGGATCTTGTCGTGCCAACTGTTATGGAGGTGATTAATTCTCACAGCTGCCGCTACCACTACAGACTTTTATCGCACCCAAATCCGCTGGCGTCCTCCCTCACCTGTATCTCAACAAGGCGTAGACTGAAGAGTCTACATCCGCATGATCTCCCCCTAAGAAGGAATCAGCCTTCTATATCATTGCCTGTTCGGCGTAATTTGCATCATTTTTAATTTAGTATAAGTTAATTTTCTTTCACGTCATTATTTTTCTTAATCCGACAACAAAAAAAAAAGTTTTTCCTTATTTAAATTTATATAAATTCTTCACTTGAATTTTTTGACACAAAATACAACGAAGAACTGAAACTTAGTGAGAAGTGCAGACTATACAATATTTGAAAAAGGCATCACCATTCACAGCCGACGAAATTAAGTATCTTTAAGTCTTGCGTAAAGGCGGTTCTACTATACGGAAGCAAAACATGTCTCACAACCAAGCAGATCAACAGATCTCTGCAGGCATATATAAATAGGTGCCTCCGGGTTATTCTCGGTATATTCTGGCCTAACATAATATCCAACTATGACCATTTAAATTCAAATTCGCCGCCACAAGTGGAAGTGGATCAGGCACGCTCTAAGGAAACTACTTAACAGCATCACCAGAATGGCCCTGGAGTGGAAACCACAACGTCAACGTCGTTTCCTTCGGCGTTAGACCGAAAGAAACTTAGCGCGGATACATCAATAAAGAATTAGCCATGAAGAACACCTCATGGGAAGAAGCCGAGAGAATTGCGCAAAACATAGTGAGATGGAGAATTCTCGTAGAAATCCTATTCTCCTATTCGGAGTAATAAAGGCAAAAAAAGGGTGCTTGCTACCTCCAACGGATTGCTCGTACGGCAGCTTGCCGCTAGGAAAGATGACAGTGATTTTCATGTAGGGATAACGTCTGTCGTTGATGTCTCCTCTCATCTAGTGCGCGTTGCATTGTCTAATTTTGGCAACACTGCATGTACCAAAATGCAGTTGGAGATTTGCTCGATGGTGCCCATCGTCTGCAGAGTTCGCACATTCGAATTGATCTTGTCCGTTAGCTCACGAAGCTTCTCTGCCGACATCGTCTCATCTCTTTTCAGCCCAAGCATCTCTCTAACATGTGCCTGAAAAATAAGACGTTTATTATAAATTGCTTTTTAAGAAGTTCTACTGCAATATCATAATTAGCATCATTGATTTCCAAAGAAAGCACAGTCTCAGGCGCGGGACACGTCAAGTATACGTGTAAATGCTGGAATTTCTAGATTTTAGGCATATCTTCTTCACGGCCAACAATACATCAAATTTAGGCAAATTTATTTTAGGTAAGTGAGACGTTGGTTTGGACACAACAACAAGTGACGGTGATTCTTCTGATGGCTATGCTGAGTTGAGTATGCAACTCAATACGGAGGATTTTCCTTTCACTCATGAGCAGCGAGTCGAAATCCTTACGCTGTCCATTTCATACATATCGAGCTCCAACTTGTTGTGAGTCTGCTCGATGAAGCTTGTATACGATCGAGATGTGCAATTTAATTGAAGCCACATGAAGCTCGCGTACACTACCATCGGTCACAGATGACTTATATGCCCTAAGATGCCTGAAAATCGATGAAACTTTGCGTTTGCAAAATTTCCAATCGGTGAGAAGTTTGTGTTTGTGCTGTACCGTAACCTTCCATTTGGTTTATATGCTTATGCGAGCGCCGCTATGCAAATAGTATTTATCATTCAATAGTACCAATTGCAGCGAACACAGGCAACGGTCGCGATGAAGTGTGCCTTATACTTATCACTTCATTAATTAATCACGTCGGGGTCACTAAAATGTTTCGCTAACAAACTTTTTCGTTAGCTATAAGGCGCATAATAAGAACCAAAAATTAAGCAAAATGTTTACAGTTAAATAAGGTGCCAAGTGCACGGAACAATATGAAATATAAGAAACGAGAAAATGAACACGAAATGAGATCTCTGCTAATAAATTCCCGCGGCGCGCCTATTTTAAGGACCTCAGGCGGCCTCAACAATTAGTATAGATGTAATTCTTAAAGGCACCAAAAGTTCTTATTTTTAAAAATAATAAGGTAATAAATAAGAACAATTTCATTTTACTTAAATTTTTAAGTTTTAGTTTATAATGATTATATTAAATTGTTTTTAGACTTGACGATTTTGCAACTACAATGACTACTTAAATAAGTAACAAAGCTAATGCCAGATCACAGTTATTGCATCAAATTGATTTTGCATCCGTTTGCAATTATTCTGCCTCACAAGTCAACCTTTGTCGATGGCGGCGGTTGTCTCGAAGGTATCGGTGGTGGTACCTTACAGCAAAGATGTCGTAGCCAGATTTTCATGGAGGATCATCTGCTGGACATCGTTGAACACTTTGCGAATGCAACTCGTGTCGGTAGCAACGGTGAAGTGGTAATAACACTCGCGCTGCGAGTAGTCAATGTGATTGCGAGAGGTGCGTTTGAACGGCTCCTGGGTGATATCGATTAGTTTCTGCTGTACGAACTTCTTCGTCCAATCGCACTCGTCAAAGCAATTCTCTAACTGGGGCCGCTTGCAGAAGTCCTCGAACTCAGGATAATAGTCAACGATGTGTTTGCCCGAGCGGATCTTACGCTCCATAATGTCCAGCTTATTGAGGAAGACAATTAGGCCCGCCGATGAGAGGAATCGATTCTGCCAGACGCCACGGAAGAGTTTCAGCGCCTCCTGCAAACGATTCTGTGTAGGATCTTCCCGTAAATTCTGATCAAATTCACCACACGAGATGAGAAACAGCACTGCCTGAATACCCTCGAAGACTTGAATCCACTTGTTGCGCTGATCGCGTTGGCCACCCACGTCGAACATGCGGAATTCTTGTTCGCCGCCACCCAAACACTTGGGTAACTTAACTCGAAATGAAATCTGAGAGATTCCCGTAGTGATTTTCCGACTGTGCAGTATGTCTTCGGTAGTGGGCAGGTAATTATGAGCGGATACACGCTCGAAGTTGTCAAGGAAACTAATTAGAGAACACTACAGTTAATAAATATGTTATGATTGCTTTGTTTTTCCTAATAACTTACTATTTGGTACTATCGAGCAATGGGAACTCATTTGCGCGTTCATAACAGGTACGGATGCCAACATCATTCCATAACGTCATGACGTGATCACAGTACTTCTGAAATGGGACAGTGAGACATATCGGGGTTAGTAGAAGGGCGACTATCTTATTCCTGTAGGTCTGCGCTAGCGCTTGACAGCTTTTGAAAGGCCCCCACTAAGAGACACCCAAATTAATAACAAAAACCAAATTTTGTCAAAACCTGCAAATTAATGGCGGATTGACGGACGACTCGTCACTCGACATATAAGCGACACTTTTGATAGAAACTTTGAATTTATATACGCGTTAAACAAGAGGGCGTCTTTTCCAATTAATTTGTTGCTTTTTTCTGGCTTTTTGTTAACATTTTTTGTGACGAAGATTGATCGGTTCCTGATTACAGAATAAAAATTCGAACAAATTATCACTTGGCCCAATGGAGTGACGCAAATTTCAAGCGACTCATGGTTAGTTTCCCCGCAAGATTGCTTATGTATCGTGTGACAGTCCCTGACTAGCTAAGTGAGTGACAATTTCAAGAGATACGAGCGCCACTTATTCTGGGTTCTACTTTGTACAAAATGTGATACACAAAGCTGCATTGCAACACTCGATAACACTAAATAACTTACCTCATCCATGTACTCCGGCGCTGTGCAATCCAACGAAAGTATATAAGCAGCGCTCTTCTGGCTTGTACAACTTTGGTAGGGTATGCCGAGTATGGCCATTTGTCGCACCAACTGTGTTATCGAGTCATATATATTCTGATATATCTCAGGTATCTTCTCGCGAAGCTCGCTGAGAGGCGAACGATAAAGCCAAACATTGTAACGAGGCAATTTGTAAAAAAAATCCGGACAAACAAAACTTACTCATCGGTGCAGCCATTGGTATGGAGAATGCGCATTTGTTTGATGATTGTCGTTTTGCCCGATTCAGCTGCGCCAAGCAAGAGGATCTTAACTGCATCCTTAAAATTATGTTGCAATTCGCTGACCAGGTGCTGTGGAGTCGTTGCAGCAACGTCGTCATCTCTTTGTGGTCGCGTACTGCGCAGGCATTGCATTAACCTACAAGTGTTAAAATGAAAGAAAGTTAAATATTAGTTCGGTTCGAAATCCTATACTTATCCATTCTTTCTGTACTCTGCTCGATAAATCAGTTCTTTTGATTACATTTTACTAGAAGAATGTTTATTTTTGTTGTTCGCAATGAAGTTATCTTGTTACGAGATAACCAAATATATACTGGAGAACTTCCTCCAGATGACGACATTAATTAAATATCGGTACACCACTTCGTGGTAGATTCGTGATTACGCTATGTTAAAAACATAGCAAAAGTTTATCTAATGTTAGAATGGAATGATTACTCACAGTTTGTGTTAACAATTGAGAATTACTTCTAATTCTGAAACTACATGAAATTCAGGTGTGGGAAGAATGGAAACATAAGAATTACTTTTACTCAAGGTCATAAAAATCACGGATGGGTAGGTCGAGTAAAAATAATAGTAACAATTTCAAAATTTAAACCATCTAACATCTCATACTTTAAGCATCAACATTTCTTTCCAGGTAATTTAGATCAACTCAAAGTTCGAAAGCAATCAGAGGTGTCACAGAAAACTCTTTGTCCTCCATTCCGCCCGAACATCGATTTTAGGTGTCCAGAAAACTCTTTCGGTAGGATTCAAAACCTCCACAGTTTTTTTGGGATAATTGGTTATTTTCACTCATAAGAACAGCTTTTGAAATAAAACCAATGACACGAATGGATAGATTATTCCTTTTCAAAGTAATATGCATAAATTTTCTTTTAAAAAATATGTTAATTATGTAAATGTTTCGCTAATTAATTTACCACTTTACAAACCGTCTAGTAAACCGTCTTTAGTAGGCAAACCAACTCGAGCATAGAGATGCAAACTCGTTTTAAATTGAATGAAAAATTTTTCGAAGAATTGCTTTTATCGTTAAAATGTTAATATCGCATATTTTCTGTGCATTTAAAGTAAAAGTTAATTCAAAACTTATTTTAAGTTGGCATGTTGCCAAATGTAAAAATCGGAATGTGAATGCGCAGTTGAGAAGAGGAAGAACTTTAATAGCAGAAAAGACGGATTTTAAAATGTAAGATCACTTTTTGTGTTCTTAAAAATATTTATAGATAAATGATTTTTTGCAGAGGAAAACAGCCCAACAAGACAACATTTTCGAAATTATTTATTTATTATACATTATACATTATACATTATTTATTATAATTATACATTATTTATGTAAACAAATAAACATTGAAAAGTAACAGTCACAGAATACCAATGAATTAATGCACACAGGAGTTGTCGCGTTTGTTGTTAAATTCGGCGCGAGGAACATTTAAAAATATTTTCTCTTACAATTTTAAAAATACAATTGTAATAATTTAATTTCTTAATTGTCCTTTAATGGCAAATACAGTTTAATCGTTTTTTTTTTTTGTCAGAAATGTTAATAATATGAATTATAAATTTTAGAAGAATATTTGTATATGCTGACAGTCAAGCAAAACAAAAACGAAAACTATCGAAGTTCTGTGACACCTACGGTTTTGCCGAGAGTTTTACAAAACTCCCGAAGCTGAAAACTCTAGAGTTTTCTGTGACACCACTGAATAATTTCTAATTCAAGTTCTATAAAACAGTCTGGAACTTCTACCAATTTCACTTTTTATTTTTATTTCGCCCTTGTCTGATTATGATCACTCCACACCTGCATCTATAAAACTATCCGAAATTGGTTACACCTTCAACAATAATTGAGTATTGGTTAGCAACTAAAACGCAGAATACTCTAATTCTAGTGGGTCTTGGTCATAACGTGATAAAAGCATGTTTCTTATCTGTATACGATATTTTTTTATACCATCTACGGCTCTTTGCTCCTCCCAATGAACAAAGAACTTTCAGATATATTGTATTAACTTTTATATGATTACAAGTTTCCACAAGGACCTCACTAATATTGTTGACAAATAACAAAAAACTTTTCATTTGACAAAGTGATATTTCCACATTTTTTTTATTTTTATTTTTTTTATTTTATTTCCCATATGTCGTGTACATATGTCTTTATTTTTTATTAAGACTATTAGTACATGGTTTAAAGTTATTTCTGGGTTGTAACTAATTTATGTGAGCAGATCACAAAAGTTTTTTATTTTTGTAAGGATGTAGGGGAAAAAATCAAAATAGTAACAAAAATAATATACATTTAAATTAAATTAATACAATTATAGAGCAAAATATAGTAAAGTAAACATAAATGTAATAAAAATATAAAATACAAAAATAAACACATTAAACAAAAGCAAAGAAAAAAAGTGGTATTGAGATATATATATATATAATTTCGAATTTATTCAACCAGATCCACTGGCCTTGTCCTCTGTAACCTGCGTCTGCATTGTAGTTCCTGTATTGGTAGTAGGTTGACACCAACAATTTGGGTGTTGGGTAAGCTTGGTCTGGTAGATACGACTTATTTTTGTAATCTCCTCTGTTACTGTTGGAATATTAAGATCACGATGCAGATCATTGTTAGTTATATACCACCCAGCCTTGGTGATCATGCGAATTATTTTTGATTGTTGTCTTTGTATTATGTCTGTATTTGATTTTTTGGCCGTTCCCCAGATTTGTGCTCCGTACGTCCAGATTGGTCTTATAATAGCTTTGTAGATCAGTATTTTGTTTTCTAATGTTAATTTTGATTTGAGCAGCCAATATAATTGACTAATCCTCAGCTTGATTTGATCCCGTTTTTTAAGTATATGGTATTTCCAGTTGAGTTTGTTATCAATATATAATCCTAGGTATTTGACTACGTTTTCAATTTTTACGTCAGCTCCGTCAATCTTTATACGAGGTGGTGTGAATTTAGTTTTAGTTGTATATATAACATGTACTGTTTTGGTATTATTTACTTTTATTTGCCACTTTTCAAAACCACCTTAGGGTAGTATCCAGATGCTGTTGTAGTTTGGATGTTGCTATGTTTACTTGTCTATGTGCGCTAAGTATTATAGTGTCATCAGCAAATGTGGCTATCATTGAAGCGTCGTCATTTGGTGTTGGTATGTCCGCTGTAAAGATAGTGTATAATAACGGTCCTAGTACACTTCCTTGTGGTACGCCTGTTTTGATTTTTCTTAATGTGGAATATTCATCTGAGTACTTAACGAAAAAATGTCTTTCTGTGATATAGTGTACTAATATCTGTAGTACGTTATGCGGGAATATATTGCGCAATTTTCTGATTAGTCCTTTGTGCCAAACTTTGTCGAATGCCTTTTCTACATCTAGAAAAACTCCTATACAGAACTTTTTGTTGTCAAGATCGTTTAAAATTTTATGAGTCACACGATGGATTTGTTGTATGGTCGAGTGTTTTCGTCGAAAGCCAAATTGGTGGTCAGGTATTATATGTTTGCATTCTATAATAGGTAACTAACAGTCGCTGGCACAGGAGCTTCTCGAATATTCTTGACAGCAGTGGAAGTAAGCTAATTGGTCTATATGATGCTGGATTATATACGTCTTTACCAGGTTTTGGAATTGCAATGACTTCAGCCACTTTCCATACTTTAGGAAAGTAATTTAGTCGAATTATCGCGTTGAAAATATTGCGTATGTATACCACTGCTTGAAGTGGTAGCTCCCTTAAAAGTTTTCCGTCAATTTTGTCATACCCGGGTGCTTTTTTGGGCTTTATGTCGTGCTGTATACATTTGAGTATTTCATTTGTGCATATTTTTTTTAGGCGAGTTGGCTGGGGAGTGACTGTCGAGTTTATATGACAGTCATCTTCGTTGATAGTTTCATCAGCAAATATTTTTTCATAATAATTCGCTAGAACTGTCGCCTTTTCTAGGTTCGTTACTGCCCATGATCCATTGTCCATTTTTATAGGTGCCTGGTGTATTGTTTTATTTGTCAGTTTTTTTGTAGCTTTCCACTTCCACAGGGAGTAGTCGGTAAAGCTTGTCGGAGTTAGCCTCTGTAAATACTTCGTGATTTCATTATTTTTCTGATTTTGGAGATATTTTTTAATTTCTTTAGTTGCCTTGTTATATTTATTTTTCGCATCGGGGGATCTGCAAATGGTCCATGCTTTTTTTAGTTTTCGTTTTGTGCATATCAATTTGCGAAGCGCAGGGGGTGTGTATCGCTTTGCATGGTGTATTATCTTGTCCGGAGTTGCTTGCAATACTGCCTTCTCAATGGTATCGTTTAGTTGGACTATAGCTGATTCTACGTTGTCGGGTGATCTCAGTGGAATGCTTGTATTTAAGTTTGTGTTAATGTAGTCTCGATAGGTATCCCAGTCAGTTTTGTTGTTGTGCCATAGTTTGGACTTGGTTGTGTTCAGTTCAGTTGAATTAAGTTCGAGTAGTATAGGTGTATGGTCTGACGATAGTTCCAGTCTTGATGTTATGACACATTTATTTAAGTCTATGTCTTTGACTTTGAGTATATAAAAGTCAATGAGGTCTGGCTTTTTATTTTTGTCTGTTGGCCAATACGTGGGTTCGCCAGTACTAAGATGTTTAGCTTTTGCTAACAGCAGTGCACCCTGTAGGTTTTTACCTTTCTTGTTTGATATTCTGGAGCCCCAGTCTGTATGCTTCGCATTGTAGTCGCCTGCAGCTATAAAACGGTGTCCGAGAGTTTTTAAGAAGTCAAGGTATTGCGACTGCGAGATATTGTGCTTTGGTGGGCTGTACACGGCTGTTATTCTTAGTGGTCCGGATGAGTCCAAGATTTGTATGCTTGTCGACTGGATATAGGTTTCTTGGAATGGAAGCAGTACGTTATGTTTAATGGTTTGTTTAATAATGATAGCAGTCCCACCGTGTCCTGTACCGTCGGGATGGCATGTGTGGTACATCTTGTATCCACTTATGTTCATGTGCTGGCTACTTGTATAGTGTGTTTCCGATATCAAAGCAATGTCAATGTAGTTGTTGTGTAGGTAGGAGAAGCTGTAGTTCATTGAGGTGATTTTTTAATCCGTTTGCATTCCAAGTTAAAATTTTTATTTTAGTGTCCATTCTTGTTGTCGAGTTTTGTCAATAGTACTGTTATGATGTTAATCATATTACTCATTTGTTGCGCTAGTTGTTTTATTATATCTTTTATTTCCACATTTACCTTCGAAAATATTGAAGGAACGAGTCACTTCTTGACTTATCTGTACTGACACCGGACGCTAAGCGATAGTCGCTTTTTGATAAAGAATGCTCTGAATCGATTTGTAATGCTTGATTTGCCTGCAAAACTGCCCGGCGACTATTTGGTAATTTAATTTAAATTTCGCCCTTGTCTGATTAGACAAGTTATTTACGAGTAGTAATTTCTGGAGCTTATCTACGGAAAATAACGTCAAGTTGTGTCAGAGCATGGTGTAGTGCTTATTGGCCACATTATTGCACTCAATAATATTGTAGTTGCAATGTAATTGTAATCTATCTATAGTGAGTGAACGTACCAACGTTGTAATGCTTATCATATCCAAGGATCCCGGCTATAGATTTATGAATTTTACGACTTGGGGTCACCGTAAAAGTCATTTTGTTTATGGTTGAGAGTGTCTATATACATATTTTTATAATCGGACATTTTGTTTATATGTTTACCTACTAATCTTGTCAGTATTATTTGGTATATACATTTATGTATATACAAAACCTTAATGATTAATAATAATAAGAAATTTGGGACGGAAATTGGGACGTTACATTCACAGTGTGTTTCTATGTATACATGCTGGTACACTCAAGTTGATCATACTAAGTAAGAAAGGTGAATTAATACAACCATAAATGAGGTTATAAATTAAAGTCACACCCATGACAGTTCTAGGATTAGACAAGTTAGGGAGGTTGATCAATGTTAGACGACACCGATATGATGGTAGGCAAGCATTAGGATCCCAGTGCAAGTTTTTGAGAGTAAAAAGTAGAAATTCCTTTTGCACAGATTCCTCCATAGAGTCAATATACGTCTGAAAATTGACGTATACTCCAGAGTAAGTAATACTAATGTAGTATAAAGCACTTTAGTAATCTGCGGATTGTTAGATTCTTTAGACTAGCGTTTAATGTAGCCAAGGACACCTCTATAGTGGTAATCAGTTTAGATATAAAGAATAACTTTACTTGGAGGCACTTGCTTCCACATCAATCCAATGGGACTTCTAGTGCAGTATTTTCGCGAGGACTAAAAGTTAGGTCAAAAGCATGTAGTGGCGCTTGTAGCCACGGTAGCATATTTTCAAATCTAACGATCAGGCGTAACAGCAGCGCCAGCTGTGGTGAAGCGACAGACACAGAGTGAACCAGAGAGAACTTATTCATGTAGAGTTTACATTCCTCTCTTAAAAAAATGGCCGGAGAGACTTCTAAGAAACGATTGGCTTATGTTAAATTTTCAGCAGTTGTACAGATTTCTTGTCTGTTCAACTATGTCGCTTAAAATATTCTGTTGGGTTTATTAAGCTAAACAAGCAAATGGACGGACTGCCGTAAAAGGTGAAAATATTGAATGATAAGAAAATTATAAAAACACAAGAAAGCGTAACATATTGCTGTTGGTTTGCTTGGGTTTGCATAAACAAATTGGGCGGGAGTATGATATTCAAAGAAAATAAATACACAAGAAAAACATAATAAAAACAAAAATCAGAGACACTGTCTTCTTTCTTTGATTTTTTTGTTCAATGTTTTTTATTTGCAAGGTTCGAGAATATTTAGCAAATTGTGTGGAGTTTTCTTTAATTTATGAATCGTTCTTTAACAAACGAAATCGAGCCATAGCTTGCCTGTATTTTGCCTATATTCATTTATATGCAAAAAAAGTAGGCATGAAAACAAAGCAAAATCCTACAAAAATATTCCCAGTGATACACACAATAAGAAACCAATGCAATCTTATACACGCAATATACCTACACAATTTTTCCAGGGCATCTACTCTAATAGTGCCTGTGGAAATATAGTTCTCCTTACCCTTACAAAATTGATGAATTTAATCACTTCAATATGCCGTTTATTGACGGCAGTATTATTTTACGATATCTAAAATTGGTTAAACCTTCTTTTTCTCCTGGTCCGGATAATATTCCTAGTTGTATCTTAAAAAGCTGTGCTGACAACTTATATATTCCCCTTTATACCTTATTTAATTTATCCCTTGTTACTTCATCTATGCCAAGTGGTTGGAAAGAATCCTATATATTTCCCTTATTCAAAAAGGGTAGTAAGTCAGATATATCGAACTACAGAGGTATTGCCAAGCTGTGTGCAATTCCTAAGTTGTTTGAGCAGATTATCACTGATCAACTACAGTTTTATATTCGCCCATTGTTGAGTATGTCTCAGCATGGTTTTGTAAAGAACCGTTCAACGGTAACCAATCTGTTGGAATTTACCTCTATTGTCAATCACAACTTTTCGGTAGGTAGCCAAACTGATGTTATCTACACCGACTTCAGAAAATCTTCTTTCGATACTGTATCGCATGAGTTGCTCATAACCAAACTCAAAGCTTTGGTTTCCCTTCTCCATTGATCCGATGGCTGGCATCTTACCTAGATCATCGCACTCAAAGGGTACTTTTTAAGTCTTCAATATCTAAGTCTTTAAAGGTAACATCAGGTGTTCCCCAAGGCAGTCATTTGGGGCCTTTGCTTTCCAACATATTTATTAATGATCTATCTACCGTCATCAAACACTCTCAGATTTTAATGTACGCAGATGATGTAAAACTATGTTTCCGCCTTAATAACCCTTCTCACGGGATTTTCCTTCAGAGTGACATAGACTCTTTATCTCGTTGGTGTTCCAAAAACTATTTAATCCTCAATACCAATAAATGCAAAGTTATGTCCTTTTCTCGCGTAGCCCTTATTTCAAATTCTTATTACATTGACTCGAATAGTTTAGATCGTATTTCCCAGTTTAACGACCTTGGTATTTTGATGGACTCGAAGTTGCATTTCGGTACCCCACATTTCCACTTCGGTCTCTAAAGCTAGAGGTATCCTTGGCTATATTAAACGCTGGTCTAAGGAATTTGATGATCCGTATACTACCAAAGTACTATACACTTCACTAGTAAGACCTATTCTGGAGTATGCGTCTTGTATCTGGGATCCTCAATATCAGATGTATATTGATCGTATTGAGTCGGTGCAAAAGCAATTTCTACTTTTTGCTCTCAAAAACTTGCACTGGGATCCTAATGCTTGCCTACCATCTTATCGGTGTCGTCTCAAATTGATCAACCTCCCTACCTTGTCTAGTCGTAGAACGGTCATTGGTGTAACTTTTATGTATAACCTCATTTATGGTAGTATTAACTCACCTTTCTTACTTAGAATGATTAACTTTATTGTACCAGCACGTCCAACTAGAAACTATTCTCCTATTTATTCTTCCCTTTTGTAGAGCTTCTTATTTGCAACATGATCCATTCTATGTCTTATGCAAATCTTTTAATACCCACTTTGCGTGGTGTGCTGCTCCTCCCACCTCTTCTTATGTTATAAAAACTAAATTGTTGGCATCATTGAATTAATGCATAACTTATTTCTATACTTGTAACCCAAATTTCGTCCTTGATTAAATATATATGTTATTGTAGGTATTGAATTCTAAATTTAATATTATCTTTAGTTTAATCTTGCATGCTGATTATGTTAATGGCTGATGATGTTTTTGTCTGTAGCCGAATATTTAGTACGTAGACATTAGCTTTGGTATCGCAGGATCACCAAAGATATTAGCAATTAAGACCAGCTGAGCCCAGTCTATGTGACTGGGTGAATTTTGATGCCACCTGGGCCTGCCCCATGTGAGATCAGTGTGTCATTGCGTACCTACTAAGTCGATGTAAAAAAAAAAAAAAAACACACTCAAACTTAGCACATTTCGCACGCAAGGGAGACAATAAAAACCAACACAATCTCATACATGCAGTATACCTACACAACAAGGTCACTCACACAATGGCAAGTTTTGATTTTTGACTTCAACTTCTTGAAGACAATTTTCGGTTGTGGCAGAAAACAAAATCCATTTCAATAGCAAGTACAATGAATGCGCATTTATTGAACAGCCAAAGAAACCCAAGTGAAATTTCTAACTACCGTCGAATTTTCATAGGTCGAAATTATATAAGTCGAATAACTCCATGACTCGAATTGAGTGCGTTTATAGTGAAAAAGTTAATATAATATGTCTTCCATAACTCGAATATCCCCATAATTTGAACTTTTGTTATGCATTATGGTGATTCAAGATTTGGCAGTTTGACTGTACGAGAAATACGCACAGTCCGCAAAGTTCGAGTCTCAATCGCGCAAAGCTAATTTCGTCACCCTTACCTTGTGTTGTTCATTCCTCTTCATTCCTTGTGATCGGCAATGAAGAAAAAAACAAATGGTCTAGACTTTGTTGTTGCGTGAGCGTAGCAAAAAAAGAGAAATTTTTAATCCCACACGCGCCCCACTTCACAACACAGTCCGGAAGTCAATTTTCGATTATCGTACCAAATGTATCAGCGGTCAGGTCCCGAGCGCGTTTCGTTATTGAGTTAAAATTTGCATGCACGCAAAAAGTATACATATTCATATACGCAGGCAAATTTTGTTTCTTTGTCTTCCCTTATGTTCGGCAAATAAAGAAAAAACAAATGTCACACGCTTTGTCGTTGGGCGGTCAAAGGCAAAATTTATTTTTTTGTCTTTCCTGTATTCGCAGTAGCGCAGCTGGTTGAATTTCGTTTTGACATGGGCCACTTGCAGTTTCTTGCTCTTTTTTCTGTTTGCCTTGTAGTAAAGGTAGAATTAGCTGTATTCAACTTCGATTTTTTAACATACCTAGCGCAAAATATGCATTTTAAATCAAAATTATTGAGTTATTTATGTCTTTACTACCTAAGAGCCCGAACGAATAATGTAATTTATTCATTAAAAGTCTCACCAAAACCAATGCAAGTAGATGGTGGGAATTGCAATAACAAAAATCATGTTCCTCATTCATAAAAAAAACGCGTCAAACCTATACATGTTGCTTTTTCGCTATCATTACCACAACAATATCAATATAATCAAAATAAAAATGGGTGACGGCAATCAAAACAACCAAAACAAAGGTGACATACAGCAATTCCTTTCACGCTAATTGGCGCCGAGAATTCGCGTTCAGTAATTAGCAGAATGACGTTGCTACACAACGGCCTGCGCTGCTACTTCGATGATAATAGCAGACAAATAACATAAGCCAATGTCTTCTTATTATTTGAAAAAAGCTCAAAAAGCTCGTGAGATAAATGTAACCTCTATATGAATTAATACTTTTTGGCAGCAGACTCTTGGCACAAGGACAAAAGAAGAGTGAATAAAAAAAAAATTAATGCTGTTATTAAAGTCCAGTTCCGCTCCGCTTTAAGTTCCGGTGTATCCAGGGTAAGTCGAAGTATTTGTTTTTTTTTTTGGATATGATTTTTCCTCTGCCCTTCTTCCATAGTGATATAAGTTTTCGATCTCGTTGTTCCTTCATGTGTGTTAGATTTGGCACTTAATTTCGGATTGTTTTAACGGATTTTTGAATTGGATTTATGTTGATCTCCTTACGCTCTTTGGCTGTTCGTGAGAGTTGACAAAGGGTATACATGGTCACACGGACGTGCCTGGACAGTGACCATTTCAGTCAACATGGTAGCCTGGTGAGCCGGGAAGCCGATAGGCCGCAGAGTGGTTACGAAAGAGGAAGGCGAGTCCAGGTAGAAGCACTGCGTGTTCGAGCAGTGATCTTAGTTTTTGTAACATTTACTTGATTTTAATATAGTAATTAGCAAATTTTTACATTTTTTCGTATTGTAGTAATAAGTATATCTGATGTTAGTGCAATGTTAAGTTATGTTATGTTACAGCAATGTTAGGTTAAGCTATAAGAAAAGAAATAAAAGAGTGGTATTCTGAATACGGCGGTCAAACCGAACAGACGTGTTTCATTACTACAAAATCAGAAGTGGGATAAACGACCAAACGCCAACAGAATCGAAAATTTTTTTTTTACCTCGCGTGTGTTGTAGAAAAATGGAAATGCTAAACGAAAGTGACTTCACCCTTGAACAGTTAAGGCGCTATTGCGTGGCCCTCGGTTTACCTGTGAGCGGTTCTAAAAGAATATTAATAAGACGCCTAAACGATGTACACTCCGAAGCATTGCAAGTGCTTGGATGATACCGATATATATGAAGAGGAACCGTCACACCTGGAAGCGGGTTTGAGCAACGTGATACAGTCTCGTGACGAGGATTCATGTATCATACGACATACTTGCGAGGCCGCCGCGTCGCCAGAACAGGGCGAACAACAAAGTGAAGACAACGTCGACGTCGGAGCAAAACGCAATGTAGAGAAACTACGACGTAGTGAAAAGCAAAGTAATGACAACGAAATTAACATGGAAATACAACAACAACAAAGTGAAGACAACGTCGACGTCAAAACAAAACGCAATGTAGAGAAACTACGACGTAGTGAAAAGCAAAGTAATGACAACGAATTTAACACGGAAATACAACAACAACAAAGTGAAGACAACGTCGACGTCAGAGCAAAACCCAATGTAGCGAAACTGCGACGTAGTAACAAGCAAAGTGAAGACAACTACGGCAAAATAAACAAAAGTGTAGAGACAAAGAAACAAAGCGATGACGATGACGATAGTGTAGCGTACTGTGAAATTAAACAACGAAATTTGTCTGAGAGGAATGAAAAGGAAAAGAAAAAATAACAGTACATGCAATTAGAACTCCTAACACGAGAGTTAGAGTTATTAAAACATGAAAATAAAATACTACAACTAAAATGTGAATTGTCATATGCCACAAATCGCGAACAATTCGAAACAAAAACATTGGTTAGCGTTCCCTTCGACACCCTCAAAGAATTGCTGCCTGATTATGATGGCAACACAAGTATTGATGTGTGGATGACGCAACTAAAAAATTTAAAACGTAATTACAAAATTGACGACAGTGTTGTACGGGCGCTCATCTGTAATAAATTTAAAGGAAAAGCGCAACAGTGGATCTTCTCCAAAGACATTTTTGTGTACACCGACATCGACAAATTGCTAAATGATATTGAAAACATGTTCTCTAAAAAAGAAAACAAGCTATCACTTCGCCGCAAATTGGAAACTCGTCGTTGGCAAAAAGGAAAACAATTTGCTGACTATTTCAATGAAAAGGTAATTTTGGCAAATAATCTAGACATGGACGAGGATGAACTCGTCGCATATATTATAGATGGTATCGAAGACAGAGTGTTGAGGAACCAAGCAAGGCTACAATGTTTTATCAGCCTAAACGCTTTGTTCAATGCATTTCGTGATGTAGAGCAACGTCTCCAATATACACAACGTATGACTTCGCAGCCGACTCAACCAACGCAGAAGACAGCAGAATTACAAAAGAAAGACATAAAATGCTACAACTGCAACAGAAAAGGACATGTAGCTGCAGAGTGCAGAAAAGCAAAACGACAAGATGGTACGTGTTTTGCATGTGGCGAATTAGGACACCTAGCCAAAGAATGTACTATATACAAGAAGAATCGAAAAGACGGCGACCAAAACGAGTATGTAAGACTTTTAAATATACATTTTCCATCACATGTTAATTCTCCTATATTTGTAGAGTGTCTCATAGACTCGGGTAGTCCCATCAGCTTCGTCAAAGAAGCATATGTTCCTTATAAGTATAATTCTAAAAACGTTAAAGAAAAATCGTATGTTGTTTTAAACAAAAGTGTATTAAAGATTCTTGGAAGAATAATTTGTGTTATCGATTTTTTCAATAAAAGTATTAAAATGGAAGTGATTGTTGTGGATAACGAGACTATGAGATACCCTATGATATTAGGAAGAGATTTTTTAAAATTAAGTAACGACAAAGAAAGGTTCGTAGTTGAAGACGTAGAAAATTTTCAGCAAACACAAAAACCCTACAGTGGGGTTTGGGCAGTTCATAATATGAAACCATGGCTGAATCTTAAGACAAAGTCAAATATTATTCAAAAACAAAATGTGAATGAAAAAACAAGAGGATATGATATAAGTGAAAATATCAAAGAAGCGTTAGACAATAAAGCCTATGAAGAAACCAATAAAATGATAAATGATAATAACAATGTTACGCGTGGAAAAATGTTAAGAAATAAAAAGTTAATCAGCAAGACAACCGATAATGTTAAGAAAAATCTGTACGAATATGGAAGACAAATGTAAAGAAAAATGACAAATCTAGTCAAATTGTAACAATAAGTAGGCAAGCGAGGATCGGGAGATCCTAATCGTCAGGATGGCCGAGTTGTAGTAATAAGTATATCTGATGTTAGTGCAATGTTAAGTTATGTTATGTTACAGCAATGTTAGGTTAAGCTATAAGAAAAGAAATAAAAGAGTGGTATTCTGAATACGGCGGTCAAACCGAACAGACGTGTTTCATTACTACAGTATTTAATTTGGTTTTTTTCGCAAATTCTCATAAATTGTGCATGCAAAGAAAAAAATTAATGTATGGTTGGTTAAAAAAAGAAAAAAGCGACGAAAAAAGAACGAA
Source organism: Cacoxenus indagator (assembly GCA_035041755.1). Lineage (NCBI taxonomy): Eukaryota > Metazoa > Arthropoda > Insecta > Diptera > Drosophilidae > Cacoxenus > Cacoxenus indagator. The sequence continues at coordinate 269,665 of JAWNKX010001109.1, forward strand.
AAAAACAAAAAGAAAAGAAACTGTAAGTGCGAGAAAATATAGCGGTTCTCACGGAATTTAGATATGTACTAACGACATCTCAAATTTCAGTTAAGTTCACCGGAGAAACCTCATGGAAGCGCTTTCATCAGGGAACCAACGGGTAAAACTGTGAGTACCTGTTGTTTTTTTTATATCTTAAGTTGTCTAAGTGCATATATTTTCTAGTTGAGTTCGATCTGCATCCGCATGCTGCATTCCTCTTAATTTTTTTATTCCTTTTAATTTTTTTTTCGTTTGCACAATTTATCCTCTTAATTCGCTGCACATAATTTTTTTTGCACAGGCTTTCACACATTTAAAGATATAGAGTTCTCTTATGACTTACATTCATAAGAACAAATTTTCCTATTCATATTTTGTTATTATACTCTACTTATAATTTTTTTTCTTATCATACGAATTTTCTTGTATTAGGTTCGTTTTTTTATGTTGTTAATTATGGTCATTAAAATTGGATGTAATTATTATTGAAATGTCGGAGTAATTTTCTTTTTTTTAAATTTCTGCCCCTATGATGCGCATTTGGTAGATCGTTCTGAAAAGGGATCATCTCAATAGGAGTTTTTGTCATGGATGATCATGGTAGGGTGGGCGTAGTGTTGCCCCAACAACATCAGTGGGCAATGGCAGATGCGTAAGTGGTTCTAGTTTCTTCTTTCTTTCTTTATTTCTCTCTTTCTTCCATGCACTTACAAATTTATTGAATAATTGCGGTAGCGAGTTGACACTGCTGGCGTGTAGAGGGCAAGAACTCCACCTCTTTAGCCGACGAGCTGCGGTCGGAATCTTGCGTGCGCCCTCGAAGCCAAGATAACACCTTGTCGACAATTTTCAGTTAAATGCTACAAGCAGTATATTATGCTAGCCCTGATATTTCCTAATTTTGTATATAATTGACAAAATTGTAATACTCTTAAAATTATACAAATATATTAATTTTGACAAGAGAGCACGAATTGTTGAAAGTCAATTTATTATATCAGGGTGTGAATTATATTATATTAATATTATTATTACTCTAGGCAGACAGAATTCCATCTTGGAAGGTGAGCTGTTGTAAGCACAAAGTTCATCACTTATTTTTCGGAACAACGGGACAACAAGAGACATGAGATGGCCCATTTTCATGAAATTGTAAGAAAATATTTAATGGTATTAAAATTATTGTTTGTTATTTTAATAGTGTAACATTTTTGCAACTTGCGTAAAACCATAATAGTGCGTTGAAAAAGTATATATGTATATATTTGAGAAAATATATTGTGTAACTCTTGAAAACAAGTCGTACCGAGCAAATTTCATACAAAGGTGCAGAAGGAAAAGTAAGCATTCTAAGTATGCAGTTTTATTTCATTTCATTAAAGACTGAAAACAAATTTTGCTCTTACTCTTACCTCTTGGGGCATTTTAAATTAAATAGAAAAACTATAGACAAATAATCATGATGCAAATAAGTATTCACACTGATTAAAAACGCACAGGCTACTCTTACAAAATGAATGGCCTTAAAATCGGTTAGCTCTAAAAAAAATCTATATCGAAAAACACCAATTATGTTTAAGATATTCCTCTTATGAAATGGAATCCGAATCACATACATTCTCGAAATTTTATTGCAATCCGTTGGGCATATTTTGAGCCAAAAGGAATAATTTAAAAAAACTGTTAAAAACGTGCATTTATGTTGATTACAAAGCTATCTACCGGGCCCAAACATCAATCCCGTTAAAAGCACACAACTATTTTCATCAAAATCGGTCCAACCCATTAGAAGGGAGGTAGTCACAAAGGATTTGTACAGCGAAATTTTATATATACATATTATATTTGTTCTCCATTGAGGCCGCCTATTTTACTTTGTTTAATTTGGATATTACTTCCTTAATTTTGGTTATAAATTGGTTCTTGCTTAAACTTAAACTCACCTCAGTTTCATTTTTTTCAATGTATTTGAAATTTTGATTTGCAGTAATTATTATTATTTTTTTTTTTAATTTTGGCCTTTTTAGTTCTTGTTTAATGTTCTAGGTTTTGGGCCTCTTTGTAGTGCCCCCTTAGTTGTAATTGACTATAATACGAACTTTATTGAGCGGATTAAGCTTTTTGAGTTAAGATGTGTGTTTAGGTTTCTCACTGTTTATAGAGAACACTGTGTTTTGGTTCAAAATTTGAAGGACAACGTTTTCACGGCTTTTAAATCAAAACAATGACTATTTTTAACTGAAAGGTTTTTCCGATTTTATTTGCCTTTAATATAATTCTTTTAGAATTGTCTTATATATATATAATAAATAATATATATAGTGATATATATATCACTCGGTGGGTGCTTTATTTCGGGAGCGTCTGTTTCCGATTTATGAATCTGCTCAACTGAGCTTCGACGACAGTTGAACGTTTTTTTAATTGCTTCGAACTTCGGACCCACACACACGACCATAAACGCCACTGTTAACTTGGCTAACGACTATGACTTCGACTAATCGACTGAAAGAGAACGAGCTATAAATGAAAGGCAATCATGCCAGGTTGTTAATTGCTTGTTGTACAATCGTGTCAATTGAGCATGCTCAATTGATAAGATAAAAAACCTATAGATATATACAATACATAACATGGTCGTGAATATACAATACGTATATTTGCGAGGGTGTTATTAGAAGTAGTCGGCCTAACATAGACGGATAGCCTTTTTAGCTAATGTTTCTTTTCCAGTTTTGAGAATTAAGTCTCAAAAGCTTAAGTTGAAAACTTGGTAACTATTTGATTTGTAGTTTTTACGCTAACAGTTCACAATTGCAGAGCATTTTTAAAAATGGACAAAAATTGGTCATCGCTACGTGACACAATATTTAAAGTTAAAAGGTCTAAGTCCAACGGACGGTCCATTTCAAACGTTCCCGCCACAGTTACGAAGGTGAGGATGGCTGTGATCGCCGTAACGAGGTGGATAAGCCGGAAATGGTGAGATAGGCACATAAAATTGCAGATAGCAGAGATTTTTCGCATTTCAAAAACTACAGAGTATCGCATATCGGCGGAAGATTTGGATATGGAAAAGGTCTCCTTCAAGGGGTGTTTGCTAAAATTAAACAAAAAGTGCACGGTTAGTATGTTTCGATAGGATGGCAAAAATTGCTTCCTCATATAACCTATTTGACCGACTGATACTATTTTCTGTATCTGAACTGAAGAAATTGGTAAATGATTATTTTGAAACTCTGGATGTTTCGCTCTATAAGCAAGGTATAGAAGCCACTGAGAATCATTGGAAAATGTTTATCGTGACTATGTCAAAACACAAAAATCAACTTTGTAAATTTTATTTATTTTCTATGTTATGCCGACTACTTTTGAAAACACCCTCTTATATACGTTTGTACAGCATTGTTGGTGTTTTCATGGGCGCCAAGTCTGAGATTGTTTGGAATTTGTGCTCTTCCCTCTTGAGACTTGATACGCTTCTTATCAATGCGCCCAGGCAGAAAAAAGAAAACACCAGCTAACCTTAACGCTTATCGTAGTCATTGATGTACTTGCTCAGCGGGCTGAAAGGGCATATACTCGTGCTGGTGTTTTAGTACCATTGACCAAAGAAAGTTGCTTGAGTGAGAAACGGGCGGAATACTGAAATGAGCAAACTCATTATAAGCTCTGATATTTTGCAAAGCTTGCAAATTTGGACATTTTAAGTGAGGAAAATAATGAAAATACAATAGGTGGCAAATACTTATGTGTATGTGCTTCATTGACAATTACACATGACAGTCCTAATTTCCACTCCACACTGTTTCGGCGACCTCCATGTCAAACCTTCAGTGCAGTTGTCCCACATGCATGAGAGAGTGTAAAAAATGGGTGATGCCATGTGAATAGTGCATGAACATTTCAATTTGCTGCAGTCAGACTTGGACTTGATATTTTGATATTACAAATTGTTTTTTAGATTACTGATATTTACATGGAACATCAGAATGCATCAAGAACCTATGATAACAACAATGATATCAAATTTTAATAATAAGTAATATGACGCCCACCAAACTACCACCATCAATAACAATAATAATGACACGCAAAATATATAAATGTACCAAATGATATGACCAATGTAGCCTAAAATTGCTATCCCCACGTAATATACCAGACACAACCATATAGTTATTACACTACTAACCCCGTGTTTAGTTTAATTGACGAACGTATTATCAAGAACTAATAAAAGGACCTGTTCCTTGTGGAACAGGTAGGATTGTGGAAGACCCATTGATGCCAATTTCATATTAGATTTATTTACTTTTCAATAATTTTGCTTCCAACGATGACAACGGAATCGGCTTGTATGCACCTCCTCCTATTACTCTGGGTTCAGATTTGTTGGCCACCAGCTTCTTTTTTAATTTAAATTTCAAGTCCTTCCATACCTTTAATTTTAATTAATTTATTTAAACTTTTATTTAATTAGTTTTTTGCTAATTTAGCTTTATTATTTATTTATTTATCAATTATTAGGTACTTACTTTGTGCCAACCGTGTCCGTCACGGACTGGAAGTCCAAACAGATTTTTTTTTCTGCTAATTGTTCCGAAATAACATGAAAATTTTAGGACTTACTTAGGATTTTAGACTTACATTTTGATACTTTAATTTAATTTTCAATACACTCGTGTCAATCTTTACCTAAAATGACGGCGACAGATTACGAACGTTATATTGTCATTTTAATCATCGTTGCAAAATGAGAATACCAAATATTTTCGATCGATATCGATAGCGGGAACGGTGATGCCAAATTGTTGTTTTTATGTCGTTTGGAACAAGAACGCCAACGGGATTACGAGCTATTGTTAACCTAAGCGATCTTATTCTCAGAAATTATTGAGAATAAACAAACACTCTTAGGTCCGATCTACTAAGATCTAAATTTGGTGGTTTGTTTTCAGGGCAGGTAAACAATTCGACTTGACGAAGGCCCCCACAGCGTGTCCAAAGTTCTAGGGTGACAGCTCTGAACCATTCCCCTATAAATGAATTGGTCGTTGCCCACCTAATACTGAAATAGGGTGCAAGACAAATAAATTTGGAGATGGGCCCAATTTTGATGACCCTATTGTGTCGGGACAGTAGATGGAGGTAATCAAAGCAGTCCCTTACACTCCTGGACGAAAATTTCCAGGACGTAAGTGCCTTGATCTCTGTTTGGCGGAAAAGATAAATATATTTTGTCCTCTTGGTCCCTTTTCCCTGAGGTTCCACGCACAGATATCTATGGCATGGTTCTCCGTTTAAAAGACAGTGGGCCATTTGCCTGTTATTATTGATATCCTAGTGTTTGGTCCGAAAATCCGCGGCACGCGTACCCGTTTCTGTTCTAGAACCATAAGTAAAGCATGTCTTGCCACTACGCCTAAGACCCGGGTTATCGACATCCCAGTCAGCTCTACTGGTAGGTTACGCTTAGTTTTCTCGAGTGACCAGTGCCTTTGAAAGGCATGCCATATTTTATCTAATTTTTCAGAGCACTGGTTTCTGCTGTCTTTTAAACTAAAATGTGCAAAGGAGTGAGTCCCATGATCGACTCCATGGCTGTCGGGCAGGTTCGCATGGTCCCGGCGCATGGCGAGGCACACAAGCCGCTGCAGCTCGTCGCTTTGTCGCATGGATGATGCCTGAAGCGTCTTAGGCCACCACCCGAGAGCCACATAGGTGACGAAGGGTCTAACCACCAGTAGATCAGTTTGGAGATAGACCCCATGTTCTATCATATAATCGTCTACAAGCCCACATGACTCTGGTGGCTTTGTAGAGTACTGTTTTATGATGAGTATTCGTATTCAGACGTGTATCCAGAGTTACCCCTAGATATTTGACCTCTTTGGAAAGTTCAATTACAGTACCGTTCAACCGTTCAATTCTCGATTTATCTTCCTTTGCGCCCTGTAACTCGTATTTGCGTCCAAATTATTTTTACGTCCCGCAACCACCCTCGTCAAAACACAATTCTGTGGTAAGAGCGCACGATGTACAACTTAGCGATTTTGATGAAATATTCAGGGAATCTCTAGAATAGCAATCAGTACAAATTTGGATACGAGACGAAGAAGGCGTGACTATCAAATCTATTAAATATGAGTAATATTAATCGATCAATTAAATACAAATAACTGCAAAATAATGCCACCAAAAAAGGAAAATTTGGAAGAAAAACAGCCAAAGCAACGCGAAAACCTATAAATAGAGCACTTGAAACAGAAGAACAACGAGAATCTGGACTAGAAACGGAAGAACAACGTCAAGCTCGACCTGAACAAAACCGAAACAGAGCATAAACAAAGGGTTGCAGAAACAGAAGAACAACGAGAATCTCGACAAAGTCAAACACTGGAAGATCAACGAAAAAGTCGCAGCAGTAGACAGGGCGCAGAGCTACTGAAACATCCAAAGAGCGAGACGCACGCGAAGGCAGCAACGCGTAAGGTCTCTGCTAGTATTGTTATAAAATATGATATAAAATATTTAACATTTCAATAGTAAGCAAATCTATGCTAAACTCTGTATATATTAATTATTTAGTAAGTCTGTTATTGTAAATGTAAATAAATAGGAAAATAAAAAAAATTGTCGTACGCAAATTTAAAAAAAAAATTTGGTAACCAACAAGCAAGCTCTTTTAAGTAACAACAACAATATCGTTCATGTTAATTTTACTGCAACTGATCTGTTTGATTCTGCGTGAAATCAACTCGCTAGATATTAAGTATGTGTAGTCCAATAAATAGTCTGAGATCATTTTATTATATGAAGCAAAAATTAAAATATTTACATTAATTAACAATTAGTAAGTCGAAAGGAACAATCGATTAAATTCATCGCCAATTTTTGGGATGTTTAAGTCGTTCTCAAGGTCCGCCGTCCTCATGAAACACGCGGCACCAGTAATCATATGCAATGTTTTAGCCTGCGATACTCGGACCTTCGAGATATTAGATTTCGCTGCTATGCCATACACCTGCACGCCGTATCCCCAAGCAGGAGCAAGTATTGCCTTATAGATGTTTACTCTACAAGGGCAATTTATTCCTACTGTTTAAGAGCCAATGCAAGTTTCTAATTCTCTGTCCGAGGGATTTAGTAATGTTTAAAATATGACTTTTAAACGTTACCCAAATACACAACCAACCAACACCTCGGTGCGAACGGATGAGTTTTTTTAAGTGATCAACATTTTTAATGTGTTAGGTGAAAAAAAGAAAAGACAAGTAAAACCGTCAATAAATAATACCGAAGAGACGCTTATGAATATTTATATTCATCATTACAAATAAAATAAAAAGTAAAAAAAAATATATAAAAAAAATTAAATAAAAAAAGACAGGTGCAACCAAAACTAAAAATGAGCGTACCTCACGGTCAGTTACCAAAGCCGTCACTTCCGACTGCGGGGAACGCTCACTTCTCTTATATTTATGTACCGAATGATGGGCATTGGGCAAGGTCAAATTCAAACGGCAACTCCGAGGCCACCTGTTCACTTGCATGTAGCATATATTGTGTCTCACCATCGACGCCTCTCTCCACTTTTCCAGCAACAACAATAACATAAACTACCACAACAACGCTCGCTCTAGCTTTTGTTGGAGTGTTCACAACAACAGCAACAACAACTATACCAACCACCATTTAACTGGAACCATTTTAGCTGTATCATCTATCTTCTCTATGTCCACAGTGAGTGCAACAACAACATCCAGTAGGCAATATGATACATAGAAACATAAACAACGCCAACAAACAAGAGTCCATCCTAAAGGGAAATAGGAGCAAACAATCTCCCAACAACAGTGCTGAACAAAACAATACAAGCAAAAACAAGAGAAACAAACAATATAACGGAACGCAAACAACACTGCAACAATACTGGCTAAGGGCATCAATCACAACCAACAGTTTCGCTTTTCTCTCTCAAGACGATGACAGTCAAGCGATTAGTGGTACGGAAAGTGTGTCCGATGCGACAAATTTGCAGCACAAAAAAATACCAAATCCGTTATGCTGCCGCCAATTTATGTTCAAGACGACAACAAATTAGCGTTCTTATTAAACATAATTATATTTTATATAATTATATCTATATAACAAAAGAGCCCTAATCTTGGAGACACTTTGGACAAACAAACACATTATATAAGTTAGAGGGTGCAAAGTATATACCACAAACCATTCCGACAGCCATAATCATTAAGCCTTGATGAAGCAAGACGAGTTTGAGCCTTATTACCATAAGTACATACAAGTTACGAATATTCAAATTAACGATCTCATAGGACCTCTATCTGCTATATATAGTCCACCAAAGCATAATATTACAGACACGCTTCATTGCGGCCGAGGTTAATGGGCACTCGGAAATGTAAAATCTTATCACGATTCGAGCTCTCGTCAGACCACAATCCTATAAAATTAAATTATAACACGCACGCCAAGCCTACACATAAAAACAGACTTTTGTACAAGAACAGGACTGACTGGCATACTTATAAGGAATACATTGACATTGATGTAATCATCATCCCTCTTAAATCACATGATGACATCAAGTCATAACGATAGTTATAGTATGGTGTATAGAATGACACCATTATGAAAGCAGTCATACAATTGACACCAGACAACAATCAGCAAAACTGGACACTCTACACACAACCTCAACTACGACGACTATTAAATACAACAAGTATATTAAGGAAAACTGGTCAAACACTAGAACTCCTGACGCAAAAAGACAGGACAACAAGGCAACAAAAGGGGTTAAAAAAATGATTCAGGTACTAAAAAACAAACAATTAAAATCATATCTCAAGAGCTTAACGCCAACGAATCAAACGGACTACTATTTGTGGAAAGCTAGCAAAGGATTGACAAATACAAGTAATCATCAGGTTCCTCTAAAGATGAAAAATGGGTTATGGGCAAAGACGAACCTCGACAAAACCAAAGTATTACCTGACTATTTTAAAAGAGTTTTTGGAGAAGTCGCAACCAACTCAGATGATCCACAGCTGAACAATGGCATTAGTAGAGGTTCAGAACGTATAAAATATAAAAAGACCACCATAAGAGAGGTAAGAAAATGTCTTAAAATTGACATAAACGAGAAAAAGGCATAACAAGGGAACAAGGGAAAATTAAAACAACAAAATACATCCCCTCTGTCTTGAGATCGCAATTCGCCTGAGTCGTGCGCTTGCCGCTTGCTTGAGTATATTTATTTTGACACAGCCTTGCGGCCGAAGCTATCGTTGATTCTTCTTGGTGTCGCGACAGTCGCCAATTTTGTGGATACTCGAGTAGACCGAGTCTCATACGTCATGACGCACGAGCGAGCCCACGTGCCAACAACTACGAGCACAGCGCAGCTTCGTTTTCTTTCCTCTTTGTCTTTCTTTCCTCCGATGACCAGCGCACACACACAAAAAAAAAAATTTATACGTCTGCGGTGTATTCCTTCTTTGTTTCTCTTACATATTTTTCTTCCATCTCTGTCGTAGAAGTAACCGTCATGGCACCAAAATATTGTAAATTTTTACTGCCAATGTGCCCTTAGAAGTTTCACTTAAAAAATCGTAACCAAATCAAAACGAAAGCAAGACAACTGTACTGCTTAATCCAAACTCAACGAACTTATTGTAAAAGTTAAAATTCACCGACTCATCAGTTGTAAATGAGTTGTACAAAAGTAGATTTATATTTTATAATAGACAATGTACTCTTCTTTTGGGAACAAATAAAAAAAAATACACACCCAGGTATTTATGAACCAAATGGTGTTCCAGCAACTGGTTTCCAAGAAAGCCTCCCAGGCAAACATCCGGCCGTAAAGCGTACGTCATATTTGCACATTTGTTTTTGTTAATGCCAATGCTGCATCGTTTTGTCCAGACTTCGAAATTATTGCGTATGGCCCTGTTACTAGGGTAGCGGTGCACTATTAACCGTAGTTGAGGCGGCTACATGCTCTTGAGTTTACAGAGCAGCCCGTCATGCTAACCTCGGTCGATAGCCTTAATGACTATATAAGCTGCCACAACATACTCGTTGGCCTTAAATCCTTCAAGAATAACGTTGACAATCCTTTTCAGCTGCCGTGGAGGTTTATGGGACTTACGAAATTAAATTGAAATGGAGAAATACTTTTCTTTACCTTTCTCAAGTTCACCAGCCGTGTCAGCAGACAGCGTTAAAACAACTTTGCTACAGTGGGAAGCAGACTGATTGGGCTGTACGAATCTAAGAAGTAAGGGCTCTTATTGTATTCTTATGATTCATGCAAATTCTCGACTTCTTTCACAGCTAAGGGCAATATTTTCACTCTCAGCACCGACCTAAAAATAAGGACCAGAAATAGGACAGCTTTCAGCGGCATAGCCTTTAGTGTAAAATTGTCCAGACCATTTTCACTTAAAGCCTTTTTATAGTTCAACCCTTTAATGTTTGCAGAGGCCTCCTCAGCTATAATGGGAGCAAATGGTGGATATAGTTGACATAGCCTGATTCATCTCGCCTATCATCTAGAGATTCTTCCAAGTCTCGACGAAACTTAACGAAGTCAGTTCCAGGTGGCAGCAGTCGTCCTTTTGTTGTTTTGATCTTCGGGGTGGTGTCAAAAACAACCAAAAAAGAAAGAGAAGTCAATAGCACAATATCTGCTTTGGACGTTAAAATCTCCGCCTATGAGAAAGTTTCTTCCTTGACTGCTAAAAAGTTATTCACCTCAACTGCTGACCAATTAATATGCGGAGGAAGATTTAATAAAGAGACTGTTAACTCACCACAACTTGTTGCAATCTGGATGGTGACCACTTTCAATTTGGTCACTGGCTCATATAAAGAGTAACAAATTTCCTGCTTAATAAGCACAGTCGCTCCTCCTCTCACACTGTTGCTGTAAATGATATAGACAGGTAAAAAGATCTGGGCTCCCGTTGGCAACCATGATCATCACCTCTACTTTTTGATCGGTAGAAAACTGCTTAAACTTCTCAACATGCTTATAAATCCAGCGGGCATACCACAATCCAATGCTGAGGGTACGGTCGTCATTGTTCAGTGTTCAGGATAGTCATGCATATGTACATAAGGTACTGGGTTGTCTCTTCTAGTTCCTTAAATCTTACTTCAAAGGCATCAACTTTAGACGTGAGGGCCAAGGTTTTGTGTTTGGGGGCAAGCATTGGCCCGTTTCTAGAAGAAGCTTACCGTGTTGTTGGGTCGTAGAAGTTCCAGTAAAGAACACATAATTGTTTTGCTTGTTTTGGAATAGTTTTAAGTGAATTGCCTATTTGAAGCCCTGTGCAAAGTGAATCAGCAAATTAAACTCTGCTACGTACCACGGCTGCCTTAACAAACTGTGGCCTCTTACTCTGGTTACTGGCAGGGCATCCCCTATAGCACGCCGTGAGGTTTCCTCCGCAGTTGATACAACAGAGCTTCTCATCTAAAGATTCCTGGCATCGGACAGTTCGATGATCATGCAATAGTTTTTGTTATGACCAAACTCTTGGCATCTGTGGCAGAGAAAAGCGATCAAACTTTTCTTGGGAATTTCTACAATTACCCTCTGACACGCAACTTGGTTAACTTTCAGTGCATCATTGTTATTAGCCTTACGAACTAGATCAATGATCCACTTTCGACTATCTATCAACTCTCTTAATGATCAAGTATCTACTCTTTCACAACTATTCCATTTTCTTTGCGTATAACTTTTCGGAGGCGAGTGTTGTGTATGCGGGGAACATTATGACCATATACCCGAAACGCGTCTTTAATACGCTCTTCTGGTGTACAGTTTGTCAAATTTCGTATTATTAACCTGAAGGCCTTGTTCTCATTACGCTGATAAGTGTAATGGTGCGCATTCGTTTCTTTAAGATGTCGCACTAGAGTTCTCAGTGTAGACTCTTATTGTACCATTTCTACCGACTTTGAGAGCGTAATTATTTAAGTCAAGGGTTACATCAAGTTCAGCTTCCAACTGGTTCACGTTGGATACATCCTAAATGGCAATTGGTGGCGGTTTTCGCAATCTAAGTACGCTCTTTTCATTTTCAGCGTTTTGGTCACTTCACATCGTAGCCAACAAGTCAATTATCGCTTGTCGTACCAAAATTATCAGAGGTCAGGCCCCGAGCGCGTGTTTCGTTCTTGAGTTCAAGTTTGCGTGCACGCAAAAAGTATACATATTCATATACCCAGGCATATCTTTTTTCTTTGTCTTCCCTTATGTTCGGCAAATAAGAAAAAAACAAATGTCACACGCTTTGTTGTTGGGCGGTCAAAGGCAAAATTTATTTCTTTGTCTTTCCTGTATTCGCAGTAGCGCAGCTGGTTTGATATCGTTTACACATGGGACACTTGCAGTTGCTTGCTGTTTTTTCTGTTTGCCTGGTAGTAAAGGTAGAATTAGCTGTATTCAACTTCGATTTTTTGACATACATAGCGAAAAATATGCATTTTAAATCAATTTTAGTTATTTATTGAGTTATTTATTTTTTTATTTCCAAACGAATAATGTATTTTATTCATTAAAAGTCCCATCCAAATCAATACAAGTAATTGTAGGATTTGTAATAAAAAAATCTTGTTCCTCATCCATTAAAAAATCGCGCCAAACCAATACATGTTCCTTTTTCGCTATCAATATCAATATAATCAAAATAAAAGTGGGTGACGACAATCAAAATAACCAAAACAAAGGTTATATACAGAAATTCATTTTCAAGCTAATTCGCGCCAAGAATTCGCGTTTCGTAATTAGCAGAGTGACGTTGCTAAACAACGGCCTGCGCTGCTACTTCGATGTTAATAGCAGAAAAGTAACATATTTTTATAGCTTCTACTTATTTGAAAAAAGCTCTAAAAGCTTTTGAGAGAAATGTAACCTCTATATGAATGGATACTCTTTGGTGCAGCCGGTCTCGAGTAATCGTCGTCCCCTCTTTGTGCTCTTGGTCGTTTCTGCCGCGTCGATCAACAGATAAGAAACAAGCTGCTGGTGGCAGTTGTTTATTGCCATGTTGAGCAGAATTATTCACCTTGAAACCGATGCGTCTGCATCACCCGTTATAAATGCGACAGCACTGCCTCCCCGCTATGTAAATAACGGTATTAACAGTATTAAAAATAATAATGCGATCGCCACGCATTGCGCTGATTGCAATGATACCCCTTTCAATTAGAACGAGTATCCACCGTTACCACATGACGACCTTTCGGCATGTAAGTTCCGCATTCAATCCAAAAAGAGAAAGACCATTGGTTCGCCCGTCCTTAGCCACAAACGTGCAACTTTGGATAAACCCGCTGGAGAACAACTCGTTTTTTCCTCTAAGCAATGAAATGGATACAGACGAGCCCGCTGTAAATGGATCATCTAATATTTCAGATATATCGCCATCCATTGAAAAGAACCATAACTCGACACCCAATGATCACGATTCAGTATCAGAGATCGAAAAACCAAGAACCAGTGCAGCTGCTGCGGCCGCTTTGGCCCGGCTCTCGGAAAATCCAACCCACAATTCCCCGGCTAGTCATCGTGCCGCCCATACCGCTCCACGCGCCACTTCCGGCCCATCAATTGTCAAACAGCTATAGTGCGGTCGTCAGGCAACTTAACGTACATGAAATCGAATTCCACTCCTATCAGTTGAAGGACGAGAAGCCTTTCAGGATCGTTATAAGAAATCTCTCCTTCTCCAGGATCAGGGTTCTAGAAAAGGAACTACTTAGTATGGGGTACAAAGCAGTTCATATCCATAACCCCAAATCCCGCAAAACAGGTTTGCAAATGGACCTATTCTTTATGAATATCTCTCCAGCAGGCAATAACAAGTCCATCCTTGGACCTAAGCTCCTTTCCAGAAAGAGGGTAGTCATTGAAATGGCTAGAAAATCCCATGATTTCGTGCAGTGCCATCGCTGCCAAGAATACGGCCATACCTCAAAGTATTGTCATAGGGAATTCGTATGTGTAGCCTGTGCATTTAAGCACAAATCCTCTGAATGCAACAGGAATATAGAAGTACCATCCACGTGTGCTCATTGCGGAGGCAACCATCCTGCGAACTATAAGGGTTGCAAATTTTTTAAGGAATATTCGTAGCGCTTCCAACCCAAAAACAAACAAAGCTATCCTGCGAATTCCAGTCAACGCGACTCCTTCTCTAGTTTGGCAATCTAATGGCGCTTGTTTTGCTGAAGTAGCCAGTGGCCTTAAAGGATCTCGGCGTCACACCCAGGCACTTCAATTTTCTAACACTCTGCTTCGCGACCCCAGAGTCCAACAACATGGACTCACCATACCCAAAAAACAGCAGGTCGACAAAACCAAGATGCAACAACATCAACAACCACAACATCCATCCCAGCGTGAAATGCAAAGCCAATCGCAGCTCAATCTCTCACAAGCGCCAGTCAATATCTCCCACTGGCAAGGGGAGACGGCTTTCGTGACACTATTAGAAGGTCTGACTGCCACAATAAACTACAACTTCGAGAAGCTCCTCGAGCAACAGAACCGCATGTTAGAGATGCAGAGCCAAATCCTGGCTCTTTTCCGGGCGCAAGCTTCTAAATAAATCCGTTAAAGATCATAGTTTGGAACGCGCGGGGCGTACCAGGCAAACGAACACCAACAGTCGTAGACGTATAAACCTGGCAGGGTTCAGCGTGTATACTGCGGACCACCCGTCAGACAACTGCTGCGGAGGAGCAGCTTTTATTGTTAGAAAAACCTTCAAACAATTTCCCCTGGAGCCAATTTCATCCACAAAGCTTCAATTGGCATGCGCGCTGATCAGCACCGAACTCGGCGAAACAGTGTTTGGAGCGATTTATTGCCCATCAACCTTCAGTTGATCGCATGACCAGTTTGCCGACATCTTTATCAGTACTGATAGCCGTAAATATGTGACAGCCTGTGATTGGAACGCCAAACACCCCCTGTGGGGATCTAACATCACCAACGCCAGAGGGAATGATCTTGCCGCCTGTGTGTATATTTTAAAATCAAATTTCCTGGCTACAGGAGTTCCTACACACTTCCCCAGTAGGTCAAGCTTTAATCCCTCTTGCATTGATTTCCCAGTGTACAAAGGCATTCCAGACTTTAAGGTTTTAATCTCTGAGAGCTGGGACCTCGACTCAGACCATCATCCCCTCATTATCTCCATTGACGCTCAGACGAGGGGTTACGAAAAACCTAAAACTCCTAGGCAGACACGCCAATATCGCTGCCTTCAGATACTCTTTGAAGAACTCCTTACACCTAAGCATGGAGCTCACTACTACCGAAAATATCGATCACGCTGTGAGCCTATTCTCCGACATAATGCGTGATGCCGCTTCCACATCAAATCAGATCGGCATCAGAGTTCAACCCAACAGTTTCATGTCTCGACATACTCGCCCATCAGCCGTAATTGAAGATCTCCTGGGTACAAAGAGGCATCATCTGCGTAGATGTTATCTACAAACACACCACCCTCTGGATAAGGCAGGGTGGTATCGAGCGAAAAATGAGTTACGGGTGGCTTTACAGCGGCTTCGCAACGCTCACTTTGAGAATCTGCTGGCCAACACCGACTACACAATTGACTCCAGACACTCACTGTGGATATTCACCAGGTTCATAAAGCGACAACCTCAACGGATGAATCCCCTGCGCAACGAAGCTGGTCAGTGGGGCCTATCAACTAATGAACAGCCTCTTACCATTGCCAACCATCTAGTCCAGCGATTCACACCTTTAAAGTCTGACACACCAGACGAGGTGACAATCACGAAAGACGTCGTCTCTTCTCCGATGCAGATGTGCGCACCCATTAGGCCTTTCCGTCTGGAAGAGGTCAGTAGAGTAATTCACAAACTCAAAATGAAAAGCCACCTTCAATAGGGCTTGGTGGACAACCTCCCCCCAGGACATAAATAGGATGAAAAACTTGTAGCACAAAGCAATGATTACACCACATCACTAATTGTGGACTTGGCGACTACTACTTAGATCAAAAATGTTGTTATGGTCAAAGCTTGAGATCCTGTTCACATTATACTTTTACAAATAAATATATTTAAAAAAAATCTTATTGTCGTATACAAAACAAAAACTTAAATCCACTGCTGTCGATGCTTCCGTGATCCTCGTATTGGCCAAGCCGTTGATTTTAATAAAAATTTTCTGCCTTGGAAGCCGCAGTTGTCGTGCTGCGCGCACCGTGATGAATGACGCTTGAAAGCCCTGGTCCAAGAAGGCTCGAAACTGCAATGGCTGTCCGTTGGCTGACTCTATTGTAATTATTACCGTGGGCAACAAAACTTCGCACTTCATTGTAGACAAGGTTGTATGTGACCCATTAACCACATTTGTTGATAATTACTGAATACCCGTAGCCTGTCCCGGTGGGGCGTCCCTGGTCGTATTCATAGGATCACGCCGTTTATCCAGGTAACTGCTGCACGTCGCCGCCTGGTGATTTTGTCCTAAACAATTCACACAATCGATGCTTGGACACTACTACTCTCCGATCCGGCACGCATATCTCGTTGAAAACCTTACAATTGCGCACAGGATGATTACAATTGCCACATATCACACACGCACCCTCTTGTATGTGTTGATTTAAACCCTTTCCGATTGCCACGTGAATCTGATCCATCTTGCTTGGCACTTGCACGCCCGTTTGTCGATGTCACTGGAGAATCACCGTTAGAGGACGTAATTATAATTCGATATTGGACACCAAGAAATTTACAGGGCTCGTCGAGAGTCGGTAAATCTTGCACCGAGGATAGCGATTTTGCCTTAGTTTCTTAAGCATATAGTAAACTAAAATCTGAATTTTCTGTTCGAGATGAACTCCAACCATTTGAAAGGAGTTATCACATGACCAACAAGTTTGAACAAAACATTTCAGTGAATTTGCGTCGTCACGTTGAACTAGCGTTTGCTGATCAAAAACATCCATGTAATGTTGAAACAACACCCGGTTTTTGTCGTATATATTTTCCAGCATTTTCCATGCTACTTGGTAATTCGATTCCATTAGAGTTAGGTGTTGGATGTCTCGCGATACATCCTCTGCCAGGGAATCCTTCAAATAGTGGAAGCGATGCAAGTGCGTAAGCCTCGTACAATTATGCACACGCGCTAGGAACACCTCTTTGAATGCTGGCCAGTCCACAAATTTTGTACTGAAAATTGTCAGTTAAGCAATTGGAAGTTTTACTTCTTCTTGTACTGGCAGCACGGTGTGTATCGTAGCAGAATCGTTGAGTAGCGTTGATGAGCCTCGGTTTATTCCGTGTTGCTGCACGTGAAGCTCGTATCTCAAATCAGCCACCCCTTCGATGTAGGTCTCCTCAAATTCATCCCTAATGTCTGTGTTAATGCTTTTATCTGTTCGTTATTAGTCGCACTATATAAGCTTATGGTGATTTTGTTTGAATTCCGCATGTACATATATCGGCTAAAGACTCAAGTATCGCCGTCAAATGCGTTTCGGTTCGCAATGTAGAATCACCCTTCCACTTCTGTATGGATCTTTTCACCGAATTGAGCAACGCAGATTGCTCGGAAATTAGATATGTAACATATTCGGCCATTTTGCACCCACTACTAATTAATGTTCAAATGCACTCACCTTGCGTTTGAGGTTAGGTAGATGAACTGTTAACCTCGATTCCTGTTGTCGACGTGAATGTCCCTCACAGGAGGCACCACAAAATGTGTTGGTTACGACTGCGTCCCACGTTGGCGGAGCCCCAAACTGCAAGAAATATGAAAGCTTCCATTTCAGCTGCTCTTCTGATCTCAGTTGATCTTCTGTTGCCAGGTGCTCGTTTGTTCTGGCGTAGACTGAACAGACTTCATTATTTACAAAAGACAACTAACCAAAGTTCCTTTACATAGTGTGTCGACAATTAACCCAAGCTATAAGAATTGTGAAATATTCCCACCATAAGCAAATCTGCTAAGGCGTTTCACTGCCATTACTGCATCCAAGACCACACCAACAACCAACTTAAACAATGAAGTGACATTACATCGAGACTAAGAGTTCTCCTGTTTTTGACAGACCCAGTTAGAAGTGGCGCGACGTGACTTCGACATGTTGTTAAAACAAGGGGTGATTTGACCCCCGAATGTCCTGATGGACATTCCTAAAACGGCTGTCACAACGCCCTTTGGTTTGAGTTTTTGGGAATGCCACATGGCCTTCGTAATGCAACGCAAACTTTCCAGCAACACATGGACGTTACAACAACGTCACACCTCACAGCACTACTGGAATAGCTCCTTCAGAGTTCAATCGTATGATTCGCGACAAAATCCCGAATGTCCAAGACTTAGTAGGGGAATACACGGATTCGGTCGAGAAAATGACTGCATTCGGAAGCATAATGGTAAAGTAAAGTTAAAAAGAGAGGGGCAAAGGAGGTGGATATCCAGGTACGAAGTTTTAGAACGAGAGGGGAACATTGTAAAAGTGTTAGGGGGAGGTAGAAAGCTACTGAGGGATGTAAGTCATCTTAAAAAAAAATTCCAGCTGCCTGTACCACGTCGGGCGTCCCGGATTCAGCATCTACTTCAATGGACTTGCAGAGGTCACATCAACGCCATTTGGTCGATCCAACCGCGCAGAGTGGCGCATCGTCCGAAACGGGGTTGAAACTGTAGTTGATAAATAGAGTAGGGTTGTGGGAACCGGTGCGGGGCGGAATTGAGATCGACTCGTTCTCTTACGCTCAAAGAGACGATGATTCAATAACCGATAAGACCGAGGATGAGCAGCTGGCGTCAGACGCTCAGCGAGTAAAGTAGCAGTAAGACTGTCGTGTTAAATATAGTTGTAATAAACTAATAAAGTTATCAAAGTTTATAACGTCTGATAAATAAAGACTATTAATTGGGTTGTTACAGCACCATCAGACCAAACTCGACAGCACACCATAATAAGCCTCACAGCTGGCGCAATGTACTCAAGTGTTCAGGCTGATGACTTCGGTGAAAAAACCTTTGGAACAGCCGTGTAGTGGTCCTCGCCGAATTGTTTGACGCGTCAATGACAAGGTCTATGTAGCTTCATTAAGTGAGAAGAGAATGCAATTTCAACTGATCTGCTTAAGCCGGCCTTTCTTAATATTTTAGACGTGCCGAGATCGTCGCAAACAGCGGACGAGTCACCACTGGCTTCGCTGGCACCGTCACCTCAACCGGATTCGTTCCGTACTCTTAACGAGGAAGTCACTGGATGGGGAGTAGATGTGGCGACACCAACGGAGCTAGTCAATCTGGCAACTACACACCGGAGAAAAGAAGTGTTGGTCCCGTGGGAGATTTTCATTGTCAATCCATTTCGCACTTTTTCTGTAGAAAGCAACGCGCTGAAACATTAAAATTAGTTATAAGAAGTTGTTTATGTAGAGCAATAAACCCCATACCCTTAACAGACTGCGTATAGAATAGTTGCTGAGAATAGTTTAAGTGATTTGGGTATTGGATAAAAATGTTTAGAACAAACGAAAACTTTCGAAGTTCTGTGACACCGACAGTTTTTCCGAGAAGCCGAGAACTCTAGTTTTCTGTGACACACGAAATAGAAGGCAGCCATGCTGATATGGGGTCGATTCCTGTTGCTATTGAAAATGAATCAAGCAATAAATGAAACTAAGGCGAAATTGCAAGAAGCAACCATTTCGCTTAACTGTTACTACTGAAAATGAATCAAACAAAAAAATAAACTGAAAATGAAATGAAATCTGCTTAAACAGTTAGACGAAGGGAAAAAGTAAATTTCAAAAATGTGTCAGACCTGAGGTAGAACCGCAAAGCAAATGTTGCTTAAAACGTAAAATTCTGGTTCAAGATACTGCTTATCACTCCAATAAAGCAGAACGTTGGAGTCTACACGTAAATACGGTAGCTGCAGATTCCCTGTTTTTGTATAAACATCAATGCATTTTTTTCTTTTCGGCATAAATGTTTAATTTAAATATTTATCTAATTCTTCATCTATTTATCTAATTCTTCATCGTATTGTTCGTTTGTCCCAAATGTACTTACTTTTGATTCTGTCATAGTTTTTCGAGATAGGTATCTTCCGCCATATTTTGAGTCGGAGTCAAAGTGTAGTTGAAACGCCTCTGTAAGAGGTGTGAGTGTAGTGTTTATTTTGCATTTAAGCCATTCTGTATAGAAATTCCCGTAATGTAATTGCTCTTGTTGGAATTTCACTATTGTTCGCTGAAGGCGATCAAAAGCAATGCAATATGCCCCAATGAAATCCCATATCTCATGATCGTTCGACTCAAAAATTTCGCCCATCGATTTGTTTTTTATCGGTTCGATTTGTATTAAAATGTCGGAATTTTTTAGAGACGTTAGCATATTGTACGTTGATCCCTATGTGGTTGGGCAATTAAGCTGTGTTATGGTTAGACTCTTCAGTTCAAAAATATCTCGAAACCCGTTTGATGTTTTTTTTTTTATATAAGTTTGACCAAATTTCTGCAGGTGAGAAGAAAGTATTTCATATATTAGATATATTTCGTCACTTCCAATGCACAAAGCTGCGCTGTGTGTGTGCTGTACAGCGACATATTTGAATATCGCCCAAGTGCATTTCCGAAGAATCTTCAAACATTTGGATATTTTTTAAAGAAATTTCATTTCCATCATCTGTGTCGTGTCAGTTTCGAAATCTTCGAAAATACTGAAGTGTGATAAAATGTTCGTAGTTTTTATCATATTAGCCCCATTGTCGGATGTAATAGAAATAATGTGGTTTAAATTGATGTTATATTTAGTCAAATTAGTTTATATTTCGGTTGCGTTCATTGAACAGATTGCGTCTACAGCCTTCAGTTCAACCATGCCCAGTATGCAATATTGAATTTTTTTTTAATAAATTGCGCAATAATGCCGAAAACATTTCGCGAGAAGCTAGTTGTACTATCTATTATTAAAGGCAAAAGGCGTTGATTAAGCTCGACTTTGAACGCATCTCTTATGTTGTCCGAAAGTACTTTTAGAACGTCTTTGTAGTTGGTAGTGAAATAATTGTTTTTCGCTTATGTCAATTTTCACAACTTGTTTTCTAAACTTTTTAGGTGACATTAATTTTTATGGACGAACTACATTCTCCGCATTTGTAAGTTCCTCCTCCTTTATTTTATGTACTTTGTGTCTTTAAATTAAAAAATGGATCACTTTTTAGTTTATGTGCACAAATATTACCAGTGGCTTCATCATTCGCATAGTCAAAATATATTTCAATGTTTTTTTGGTTCACTCCTGGCACCATAATTTCCGATTATTAACCACGAGAAACTTCGCAATACAGCAATTTCAGGTAATAATATTTCTAGCGCTGCAAAATTTGTCTTGCTCTGCTTTTAATGGAAAAAAATTAAAAAAGAAATTACGTATGAACAAGTAACAGTATTTATTCTGCAAATGTTCCCTTCGTCTAACTGTTTAAGCAGATTTAATTTCATTTTCAGTTTAATTTTTTGTTTGATTCATTTTCAGTAGTAATAGTTAAGAGAAATGTTAGCGTCTTTATTTTGCTTGTTTGCTTATGCTAAGTGCGTAGTTACTTGAAACTCATTTTTTTTGCTGAAAGACAGCAAGCAAATCATAAAATTCTGTGCTGTTACTATTTTTAAGCAAGCAATTCAAAACCTGTGTAAAACTTAAGAGACTCCACCAAATGAATTAATAGTTAAATGTAATTAATTAATTACACAGTTAAGTGTAATTTACTAATTTAACTTTAATTAACTAAAGCTAATTTTTCAGTACCCGTAGTTAGTAGTTTAGTTTGGAATAGGAAGTCTTTCAAAAACAATACCCAACCTGCATAAATTAAAATACCTGAGACTGCTCCTCGATCAGCGGCTCTTTTTAGTATTTCAGATCTCGTTAGCGGCTCGTAGTTGCCAAACAAAAACCATCAGGTTATACTGACTCCTGAACAAGAAGAGCAAACTCTCCGCAATAAGCACATATTATACTCAGAGATCATTGCCCCCGTGTGGAGGTACTGTATACCGATCTGGGGAATAACTGTCAAGTCCCAACGCATGAGAGTGTATCTCATGAAAAATTGGGCATTGCGCTTAATTAGAGGTCGTCCGGAACTCAACTCTGCATAGAGATCTGAGTCTGGCGGTCAAGGGTCAGATCGGCCTTTTCCCATGAGGGAGCACACGGCCTATGTAGCGCATATGGCGATTAGCCGGCCATCTCAGGCCGTAGGTCGTCAATGCTACCACCTCTCTTTCTTTGTTCATAAATAACTTTGCTAACACTTTGTTCTTTGAAGAAACTTGGCATTTATATGACATAGCTAAAAGGGCATTGTGGGGCATTATGAGCCCAATTGGCGCTTAATAAACAAACAACTTTTTTAAGGGATACGCTTAACAATTGTTTGATCAGCTATTCGGGTATGTAGTCGATGTGTAACTGATATGAGCGGCGACACTCGCTGGTCGTAAAAGCTATGAATCAGCATTTGTATAATGGTTCTCTTTATTGCCTCGAATTGAGACCAATCAAACAACCTAGCTCATAGTGACATGGCTGTAAAAGAAGCCATTCGCGTTACAACAAAAGTAAATTTTACATTTCCCCGATTAGTTGGCAAACACATATAAATACATACGTATGTACATTGAATACTTGTATAAAATATCAACTATATTATTACTATACTCGAATGGCAAAAGTGAACCGAATGTATTGCGTCGACGGACTAACGGCGTTTGGAACAAAGAGTCAAATGCCTGTTTGGTTTCTTTAAGCGCTTACAACTTTCATTTAAGAATGGACCATTTGAGCTGCTCGCGTGCCGATTGAAGAACCTGTAATGAAGAAGATTGATTATAAACGATATATGTATATATTACAAGTTAATCAAAATAATAGATATGTCAAAGCCAGGCAGACCAATCGGAAAACGAAATTTTGTGCATTTAAAGCTATCAAGTAAATTTGTATTATCAATATATTCTTTTGTTCGAGCTACAAGTATTTGTATTATTTTGTAGTAATAGTCCATTTAAAGTGTTAGTTACCTGAGCGACAGTCTGCTCGGCGATTGGTATGTCATCATTGCGCAGATCAACGCGCTTAACGACCGAAGACGGATCAGCGTCCAATATGATACTGTCAAAAATGGCAAAAAAAAAAAATCAGTGAGTTTAATGTACAGTATAACTGAGGTCAATACGTACCCGCCATCACATATCTCATCAAAGGCCAACATAATTATTTCCAGATTGTCCATAACCAAGCGCATTTCCACATTCTTGCGCAGAATTAGACTAATAGAGTCGTACAGACAGTTGAGCACTGATAGCAGAATCAGTTCGTTTTCGTAAGCATTACCCATCACATAGAAAAATAGATCTACGTTGCTTTTATAGACGCAGGTGAGTCCGTCAAGCATTATGATTTCGGTATTTGAGCGATGCGTTTTAGCGAACAAATTTTTTTCAAACGCATTCTGTTCCTTGACCGTGGCCAATATGTTTTTATCGTAATATTTTGCCAATATGCGATTGCCGTCGTTGTCCATAATACACATGCCCTTGATAATATCCTAACATATCCAGAAATTTGTAAATTAACTTGGCACACCGATTTATTGTTTTTGGCTATTTAAATCCGTTTACCGTCATAAAAGCGTCCATTCCTGATAATTGCAGCAAATATCCCAATTTTACACACACGTCAACTAGGATAGCGTTTCCGAAATGCATGAGGGGCAAAATACCACATTTAACTGCTGGTTATTATAAAAAAAAATTAACTCAAATGGACTAAATTAAATAATGCTATATATTTATTTAGGAAATGCTTACATTTATTAGTATAAAACTTAAAAGTAAATTTGAAGGAAGTATTATGACATTATTTTAATTAAATTTAGAAGTGGCGAAAAAATGTAGGAAAAAATACCAGAGTTCACACGCTAATAAATAAGCGCGCGAAGTGGTGAAAATTTTGAATTAAAGTATTTAGTAATCAACTATATTTACCATTTACTGGGAATGAAGACGATGCGGGAGATGATTGCCCAAACGTTAATAATAATTTCATCATTCAATGGTGGGTGGGTTTTTCGACGTATGATGTTATTTTAAGGTGATTGGCGGGCTAACTAGCCACAGTATTAGTGGTCCTCCTTTTTTAGCTTCTTTATTGCCTTTCGGCGCAATCTTCCTCTCCGTATATATGTGTAAATAATTTTTGGAAGTACGGTGAACAGCAAAGAGTATTCATTCATATAGAGGTTACATTTCTCCCTTTAAAAAAGGCGAAGAGACTTGTCAGGCACGATTAAAATCGGACACTGATTGACACTACATCAACAGAATTGTTGGCTGTTCAACTTATGCAGCGTAACACATTGCTGTTGGCTTGATTGGATTTGCAAATGGACGGATGTCGAACTGCCGTAAAAGTGGAAAATATTCAATGATAAGTAAATTATAAAAAGGTAAAGAAAGACGTAATAAAAAAAAAATAAAAAATGACAGACAACACTGTGTTCTTTCTTTGATTTTTTTAAAGTTCTTTATTTGTGTTCCGATCAGGCGTCGCCACTCGCGAATTTGTCTTATAACTCTCTTCCGTGCTTTTAATTGTGTTTATTTCGCAGTGTTACTCGTGGCTACTGATCGAACACTAAAAGTCACCATCAGTCCCAGAAACACACCATGCAAATTACAGTGTTGAACCTTACTCTAAACTTATTCCTAACAACAGTGTTGAATAATACTATTTACACGTATTCCTTATTTTTATCAATAACAATTTGCAAGGTGTTCGAGAATATTAAGCAAATTGTGTGGAGTTTTCTTTAATTCTACACTAAAAACGAAATCGAGCCCATATCAACATAGCTTCCTTGTATTTCGCCTATATTCATTCATATGAATTAAATGAAAATACCAGGCGGCCAGAAAAAAAAGAAGGCTTCATCACAAGGCAAGATCATATAAAAATATTCCGAGTGATACACACAATAAGAAACCAATACAATTTTATACACGCACAATACCTACACAACACACTCAAACATTGGCTTGCTTTTGATTTTTGATTTCAACTTCTTGTCGGGTCCATACAAATCAATTTTTATTCCCGTACGTACCCCACTTCACGACTTCTTTCGTTGTAGACAAGTAGGCGATGGCAGTAGACAAAAACACAGTTGCTAACTCGAACCATTGGCATAGAAGAGGATCGAAGCAAAAAAGAGGAATTTTTATTTTCGCACGCACCCCACTTCAAAACACAGTCTACAAGTCAATTTTCGATTGTCGTACCAAATTTATTAGAAGTCAGATTCCGAGCGCGTGTTTCCTTGAGTTCAAAAATTTGCGTGCGCAAAGTATACATATTTATTCGTGCAGACATATATTTTTTCATTCATAAAAAATCGCGTCAAACCTATACATGTTCCTTTTTTGCTATTATTTCCACAACAGAATTAATACATCAAAATACCCATTTGACGGCAATCAAAACAACCAAAACAAAGGTGGTATACAGAAATTCCTTTTCATGCTAATTCGCGCTAAGGACACAAAATGTAGGAAGACACATCAAGAAGCGGAAACAGCGCTTGCTTCGATTTCACAACAGGACCCACCTTCAAAAATTTCTGTTTGCCTGATTACTTCAGTTCAGTAGTTAGCACCATGAGTTTTCTACACAGCGGCCTATGCTGGTTCTTCGATGTTAATAGCAGAAAGATAACAGATTCTAATAGCGCCTGACTTTTGGAAAATTGTCTAAAAAACTTAAGAGAGAAATGTAAACTCTATATGAATAAGTTCTTGCTTGCAATGTGAACCGCTTCAAAGTAAAGTGCCACTTTAAGAAATTAAAAACAATATAAAACTGTTCTGAATTGAAAATGTTCAAAATAAATAAATATCTATATGTAAATAAAACAACAGGGGTTAGTTACACTATGTATAACTCAAGAACAGCTCGACAGATTTGAATAATTTATGATTTTTTGGATTTGTCTCCGTCCTGAATAGCAGAATTAATATTAAAAATTACATATTGACGGGAAATATACAGAATAGAATTTAATAATTTTTTTTAAACCACAACTTTGTGAAAAGAAATCAAATGGAATACCTTTTTTGATTTATTGAAGGCTAATATGTTTTTCTTAGTACCTAGTTTTACATAATTTACTAGATTTTCCCTATTATCATCTCTCATACCGTTCAAAGTGTCTAAAAATTCTTTCTCTGTTAGTTGAGATTTCCCCAAGTATCTACATCTGATTTCTCTAAGTACTGGACATCTGCCAAGAAAGTGGCGTATATTTTATAATATAATGTACATAATCTCATTCTGCTCAGCTGGTGTGGACTCCCATTTAACTACAGCAGATCACCTAGCACATGCACTATCCACGATATTGTACTTTGCGCTTGACTGTTGTTACAATATGTCACTAATTTCTTTAAGTCTACATCTTTGTACATACGTCTTTCACTGCTTATTGCCTGGCTTAAATAATGTTGTACCTGTTGATATTCTATTGTCATTAACAGCTCCACACAGTTACTAGGTCATGCCCCCCCGAGTCTATCCATTTGTTAAGTATATCCTATAATTTTGCATATAATCCAGTAGTTGTGTATGCCAGATAGTTCCTTTTGTCTAATACTTCTGTTAGAATATGTAGCAATCTATTGCAGTTTCAGTCATATAAAGTTCTTGTTCTATTTTAGGTGTAAGTTTATCGTGTATAAGTAGGCGTATTCGATTCCTGTTTCTATGGCAAGCACATAATTAGGAGTGCATTCTGGCAATTGCAATACCCGCTTGACGAAGTATCTCTGTAATGTATTTACTTCATTGTAGTACGAATAATCCTACACTTGGGCTCCATAAGTTTGGATGGACCTACATGCGGCACTAAAGAGATTCCATTATTCAGACGTTAATATGTACACAGCCGTCGTTGTTATTTCGTCCCACAGTACAGATATATTGCGAATATGGAAATATGTTTATTTGCACAAATATGATATGTAAAGCTTACAAGCAGGACCAAACACGAGCAAGTATGTCCTCGCTTTGTTGGGGAAACATTTTTAGTTCGTGAATTAAGCGGTATATTCACGATCGCTACAACATGACACAGCAGTTCGAAAATAGAGCACAATTTTTTTCTTTAGTATTTGTGCAAATAGAGAGTAAAAATGTGACAGTTTTAATGCGAAAATACTCATTTAAATGGTTCGAATGGTTTGTAATGCTGCCGGAGGATACCTAAAACGTGGCCGCAGCAGCCTGCGAAGATAAGCATGTCAGCGGTCGGTCGTGCGAGGTGGCTGTCCCAGAAATAATAAGAAATATTCCTAATATTGGAGTGGATAACCGCCAAATTAAATTGACACAGATAGAAGAAATTGTGGTAATTTCAAAAAGTGAAAGAGCTCTTGATAAGATGGGTGCCGCGTTTGGTAACAATTGAACGAAAATTGCGCCGTGAGAATGTTTCGAGAAGATGTTTGGCTATTCAGGATAGAGATGCTCCCGGGAAATTTTCGTCGTTTAACTTGAAAAAGGAAAAACAATCATTGGAGAGTACTACGCTAATTTATTACAGCGTTTGAAAGATGAAATAGAGGAAAAGCCGCAGGAAGAAACTTTTGTTTCACTAAGACAATTCGTATGCTCACAGTTTAGTTGTTGCAATGGCAAAAATGAATGTACTAACAATCGAATTGTTTCCTTATCCACCCTATTCGTCGGACTTAGCCCCCTCTGGCTATTTTCCGTTCCCAAACCTGTAGAAATGTCTTTGTGGATAGAGATTTGGTAACAATTAGGAGCTGGAATGTGCTGTAAATGATTATTTTGAGACTCTGGATGTTGCGCTCTCAAGGTATAGAAACTATTGAGAAGCGCTAGATTAGTTCTGCCAACAGCCTCGTACATATATCAGCACATCACAAACATAGCGAAAGCTGTAGTGGCGTAGATGTGTACAATATAATCTTAAAAAAATTTGTGTTTTCCTCACGTAAGTGGTCGAATTTCAACAACTGGGCGAATTGCTAAACACTGAACGCCCTGTATCTCTTTTAGTTTTCATATTTCGAATTATAATTTTCTTTTAATTGGACAATTTTAAATTTAATAAATATTAATAATTTAATAAAAAATAAATAATTTATTTTAATAAATATATAATTAAATATAACAAATGAAATGATAAATTTCTTTAAACGGTCAGAGCACTCATTGATTTCGACTCTGAATGCACAGTGTGATGATTGAAAATGGGCTACTTAGAAAAATCGAGGTGAGAACTTGGAGGCTAAAATATTTGCATAAACTACGGTGGTAGATATATAAAACAGTATTATAAGAAATACAGCCATAGAACTCCATATTAAACTCCAGATGGTTTTAGACGTGGTTATATCGTCACAATTTAGGAAAATGGGACCATGAAATATTAGTTAACACAAAGAGTCGAATGAGAGAGTTGTGGAGTAGTGGAGCATTGAAAAATATGTTTGACATTGGTAAAGGCGTTATCAACGTTATTATTTGGAAAATCAATGACGTCAGTCTCAAATACTAAAATTCGAATGATTATATCATTTCACTTATATAGTAGACCTCTGACATTTTGGCGAAGAAAAAAAAAGGTAATTAGATAGTTTAAATTTTTTTCATCTTTAGCACAAGACGCGGGGATAACTGGTGATACGTAAGATGACAGGTGAAAGCTGCTGTGGTTTACAGTTCAATATAACCAAATCTTTAGGAATACCTATATTCCTGTCTTACAATATTACTCATATTTGTGTTACTATTAGTTTTTGCAAATAACTCTGACTTTCGTGGGGAATATGCTTGTACCATTAAAATTAATATACAACTATACTCCCGTGCGACTGTGGAGAAATTTCAAGCTCGACCCAGTGTTCTCACAAGATCTTAATAGCCATATTTACTGGTGGTCCTAAGAATAACTTTTAAATTACGTGTAATGAAAAAAGAACAAATGAATGAAGCTCATAGGCAGTTCTAGTCTGACCGCAAATGGATGATGGTGACCTTGGAGTAAAGGGGTTCGGTCTTGTCAAGTGCGAACTTTTCCGGTCGTTTTTTCCTTTGCAATATTGAAGACGTCTTGTGATACTGACTACACCTCTTTTACTAAAAGCTAGTCACCCGCCGCACAGTTTAGTCACATCAGTTTACACTTTTTGGCGAACAACTCACAAACACAAACAAAGCAATTAAGAAGAAGCATGGCACAGAAAGGTACAACGCAGACAAAACGTATTTTGTGATATGCTTCTTTCATAAATTAATATTTTGGACAAAAATTAAAATCAAAAAATAAACGTCTTCCGAAGCGTTTCCTCATTATTTTTTTTGCATACAAAACTTGCACTCAATAAAGAACAAAATATAAAAAATTAGCTAAATAAGTTGACCCGGACTCACGTGATGAAGCTGCAACATTTGAGGGAAAAACTTTAATATATATATCGATTTATTAAAGGTTTTTTTTAAAAATATGATGTCACTTTTGCGCTTTAAAAGTGTCTGCGACCCTGAAGGTGTTGCGACTGCCGGTGGGCAACAATTGGTTGACGGTACTCTTGCTGGGAATGTTCCTCGTAGTGTGGATGAGCGTGAATGTACTCCAACGATCTGAGGATGGCATCTGGGATTGGTGGTGGCGTTGGCAGCAAGGCACCCTGTGGCTGGTAACCATTGCCATCAGCCAAGTAGGAAATCTGTACAAGTTCTCCTTCGGGCGAGTAGTAGGAGTATCCACCTGTCGCGTGATCTCCACCAATGCCAGATTCTTGTGCGGCAATGCCGTTGGTCGTCTCCAATTGCCATTGGTAGCTGCCATCGGGTTGAATGTCGTTGATCAACTTGGTGATCTCAGCGTGGACATCTTCAGGATTTCCAGCAGCGGCGCAGGCAAATGCAACGGAGATGATAAGCAACTGTAGAGGACGAGAAGTAAATTCCGACTTGGTTAAGTTATTTTGTGCACGTAATCCTTGTTGTACTTTTTTGACTTACGAAGCGAAACATTTTATTTCTGAGCTGATTGTTCCTGACGTGTGTTTGTCTTGAACTGACTTTGATGCTTTGCTGTGTTAATAATTTATACCGAATCTCATCTTTTGCAGTTCTTGATCGAATTCTCAGTTTAGTTTAACGCAGCAGCTCGTTAAAAACAACTTTTACGAAAACTATTGAATCTGAATAACAAATATCACAGTCTGCAGTCTGAGACAGCAGTATTCGCAATCGCACTTCGACACTACTGAGTAATATGGCTTATAATTTTCTCTCGCTGTTGATTTTGGTGGTGCCTAAGTAAAGAGCAAATATTGCTTTCATAGATTTCATATGCGATGTAGGGTGTCAATGTCACGGCAGCTGATACGCTTCACATACCTCATCATCGCCATTGTGACAGACTTGCCGAAAACTATAATGCCGAAATGCCACACCCAAACCACATTTAAACTCTAAATGCATCTAAAAAATATACATTTGTGATAATTTATGACTTTATGGCTTGACTTTGGTTCGCGCTCTGTTATTCGAGTTTTCGAATTTGACTTGTTGAATCTCGGCGAGTGTTTTAAAATTAATAATTAATAAAATAAATTGACTAAATTATCTAATTCCCTCGTTCGCCGTAGCCTTTTCTTCAAATACGACAAGTCGATCTGTTTTGAGGACACTTATAATTACAATGTACTGTAGCTACTACTACTGATATACCACCACTCGGCCATGCTGACTATACTGACCAACTTTACTTTTTCACATTCCTTCTTAAGTTATATCTATAACTAATACCGACATTATTATTTACACTTTGATCTTCACCGACGCCATTATTTATAATATATAATATATATATAAATGAAGGCATATTTCTGTGTTTAATAATATTCTGAGCTAACGCGTTAACGAATTGGAAAAAATTATTTTTGTATGTGTTAGAGGAAGTCGAGACGATGGTTTCAAAATAATTTTGATATTAGTAACCATCAATGAGAAATAAGAAATTTAAAATAAAGTTTTCATTAAGTGTATAAAGAAATAAAAAAATAAATAAATAACGCTTCATAACATTGGTTATTTGATTTAATTGTTAATTGATTTTCAAATTAGACAGTGTTGTGGTTGTGCTTTATTTACACCGGGTTTCGTTCTATTTTGTTGGCGCGTTGTGGCTGTATGAATACACTTATACACGTTCAATTGGAGCTATTGTTTACAGTTTGTATGTTTTTTTATTTTTTTTTAATAATGGAAACGTGTTCAAAGAATTTCTAATAATCGGCTGAATATGGCACGGGCAAGAGCTGCCCAATCGCATCACAATGCAATTCGTCGATTACATTTGGAGCTCGCCGTTTTTAACTATAATCCGGATATTTATTATTCATTCATCATTATTCTGTTACATTTGAGACAATGAGCACAATTTTCTCTCATTGCAAAGCATTCAAATTCAAAAATGAAACATCAGGTTTATGTTGTGATAATGGAAAGGTGAAATTACCGGTATTAAATCCACTACCACAGCCATTGTATTTTTTTGGTGTTGAGATTGACTCCCAAATCGAAGCACTTTTCGGAAAATATCCAATCATAGAATCAATGGGCGCCCACTTGACTTTATTCCCACCTTCAAGGTAATTTCCCAGCATGACATATTTATTTATTTATTATTTATATTATATTTATTATTTATTCAAGACATATTAAAGTGAATTTGATGGTATTTGCAAAAATTTGGTTTCTATATTTGGATTTCAATTTTCTGTACAGATTCAGGGACAGATTTATCATAGAGTAGGCTCATTGCTGTCATTTGCTGATTCTGAATACCAATTTTTACAAATTTATTTTGTTGGTAACACCAATGCTGAAACTGATCGTCGCTGTTCCATTGGTTTAATTGTGAGAGGAAGCATCTACAACATTTTTTCCACAATGAGAACGAATTAGTTAGACTGTTTAAAACTGCTCTCGATCGTATGCCGTCGGATATCATACCATCGTTATTCGTGTTGATAAAGTTTCTGTTTGCGAACACTGGAGGAGATTTAATGCATCTAATGATCGATGAAGTTGCCATTGTAATTGTTGGTTAAGAATTTCGGCCGCGTAACATTGTGTTGCATCGGAGGAATTCGGAACTTCTACGTGTTACGGAAACGCGTCGTTTCTACGATGCCTTACAGTATCCCATTTCGTTCTGCCGTGGTGAAGATGGATATCATTTCAACCTTAAAATGATCAATCCATTAAATAATAATTGAATACAATATTTAATTAGTTATGAGAGAATTTATTTTCAAGACTTAATTTATTTTTCATAGGATCTGAAACTGACGAAAAGGTTAGCGCAATGAATTATTATGCATATCGTTTGATGCTGCGTCCAAAAGAGCATAATCCCATTTTGTATTACCGATGACTTTTCCATCAATACGTAGTCGATATATATGTGAAAATCGGAAGCGAACGCGTTGAAGTGTGCATTCACTTGAGGGATGACACTAATATTGACGGCAACGTGAATGATTTCGGACAAATGATAATTTTGCCATCATCGTATACCGGCAGTCCGCATCATATGCCCGAATACGCGAAGGACGCGATAGCGTACTTTCGAAATTATGGCTGGCTCGATCTATTCATTACATTTACGTGCAACCCGAAATGGGTGGAAATCGAGGATCATCTGCTTGACGGTCAATCACCAATCGACCGTCACTATATTACAGCACGTTATTTTAAACAGAAATTGAAAGCATTAATGGGTTTATTCATTAATGTGAGACATATCGTGAAGCATGTGAACGATTGCATTTGTTGAAGGCTGATACTGATTGGGATGTTACTCTTTTTGATGCATCAGTTTCAGATCATTCACATAAAATACGGACATTATTTTCAATCATAATTGCAATATGTTTTCCAGCGAATCCGATTTAATTATGGACAAAGTTCTGAGTTCATATGGCGGAAGATATTTTGCATCGAGTGCGTCATATCTATGCTAATCCCGAAATGGAATTCACAACAGAAATTTATAATGAAGCATTAATTATGATTGAAGATATGTATTTGACGATAGGACATAAAGCTTTGGCCCAATTTGGTATGACATCGCCTGATCGTCCGATGCACGATATATTCAACCAAGAATTGCAACGTGAACAACTATTTGATCGTAATGAATTGAGTTCCTTTGCACAAGAGAATATTCCAAAATGTAATGATCAGCAAAGAATAGCCTACGATACAATCATAGATAAGATGAACAATGGAGGCGGTGGAATATATTTTTTTGGACGCGCCTGGAGGCATGGGAAAATCACATATCAATAGAGCAACGATACGATAGCAAAATAAAATCGCATTGGCACTCGCTTCGTCTGATATTGCATCAATTAAAAATGTTCATCTACAGAATTCGTGTTTGTTGAAAAACTTCCACATCTTTGCTTATTTTTGAGCATTCTCCCTGATTTGTTCTAAATTTCCAACTTGTTCTGCGCCAGCAATCTTAATGTTTTCATTAATGATATCGTTAGAAGACTTAAAAGGTGTCACCCACAGGATCTTCCTACGAGGGTGCTTTCATAAGTTTCTTCTGTTAAATTTAGTAAATTTTCTTTATATAAATAAGTAATTGTAAATATGTAAATAGGTATTATTCTTTATAAATTGTTTGTAAGTCATAGGTTTACATTATTTTTCTTTTTCTTCTATATACAATTAGGTTAGGCTGCCACTGCAGGTAGTAGAAAACTAGTTAATAATTATTTTAAACAAATACAATATGTATTATAAAAAAAAAATAAAATAAAAAAATATCGTTAATTTTTTCTCACGGATTTATACCAAACAGCATGATGTGAATATGCAATATATGAATCGATTAGATATTTCATATTCCAAATATTTCACTTTGATTTGACCACTGTCCCAGCTGCTTTTTGTATCGCTTTCTTATTTACGCCTGAACAAGTAAAGTACATATGAAAGAGAGGAATATAGAAAATCGCTAATTTTTCTGAAATGTTTGCGAAGTACAGACTTGAGCGCGTGGGTGAAATAATTGTGAGATGCCGTCGGCTATTAAAAAATGAATGTGCTGCGGACAAGCTATAGACGCGAATTGAAGAGACTGTTGTATTCGGAGAAAAGTGAAGGGGTGGAAAATTGCTTTGAATCATCATTATATTTATTTCAATTCAATAATTTTGATTTCATTTATTATTTTAGTGTTACATCTAACATAAGTATGAGTATTTAAGTGTAAATTTTTAATAAATTTTCAATAAATAAATTTCAATAATTTTCAATAAATAAATAAATTTTCAATGTTTTTTTTAAAATCCCTTTTGTAAACACACAGCCATAATCGCAATTGAATGTTCGTCCGACATTGTTGTAATTTTCGCTCATGTCTGCTCACTTAAAAATTTACCATGAAATGAACCGTACAGGTGCAGTTAGGCTGTTTCAAGCACGTACATAATTGCTTGATACTACAATGAAGGACCGTGGCGGTCTATCTTTAATTTAAAAGTCGTTTCCCTGTCGCCTTCATTTTCAGTCGCTTTGCTCCTAAATTCGTACTTCCGAAATACAACGCGACGACGACGACAAGTTGTCGAAAACTGTTACAAAAGACAAATGAAAAGTTGGCTGCGCTGCTGCAATTTATGTTGTTATTTTTCGCATTTTTGCAAACTTTGAAAACTTTCGTTTTCTTGAGTAAAAAAATAACAAAATGACTTTACATTTAAATGAGTTCCTCTCACTTTCCAACCTCTTTATTTGGTAACGAAAAATGTCTTTAAAAAACCTCTAAATGGACCCAAAACGATTGCCGTTTTCTTGTTGAACCTCAGTTTGCTTTTATTGCAATAATTGCAATAAAGCAATCCTTTCTTTTTCAGAGGATTTGTTATTAACTTGTTGAAACGGTGGATATTTCGTCTTTGCCGGTATCGGCTGAAGCAGACGCTTTATTTAAATATTCAGCACCTTCACAATTTATGTTACGCGCCAATTCTTCTTCAAGCATTATTTTCTGCTAATTGTTTCTAGAAAAATTCAAAATGTAAGGGTTTTTTGCCCTTTCGAAAATTCTTAGCATATTCAGGATGTTGTTCCATTTGTGAAACCAAAGTTTAGAATTGCCGTGGCGCACACAGGTTTGACTTGTAACGAGTCAGCGGCCAAAAATACTTCCAGCGGAGATATCAACCTGAGACTTTGGTTACGTCTTTATAAAAATGAATTAACTATTTGAATATAAAATGTGCGCGATTTAACCCCCCTACACTCACCACAGCACTAACTTTCTAAAAAAAAAATGTAACGCAGTTGTATGAGAAAACTATTTAGAGATAAAATAGGCGTGGTTCTTGTATAGGAAAAACTGCTTAAAACAAAGAGACCTGATTTCTTTATGGAATACTATACGAGCCTCAGCAGCTGTCAGCATCTAATCGGAACACTTTCATAATCTTCCAATATTAACAAATAACAACAACAATTTTTTGAGGGAAAAAGAGGGAAACACAACTAAAAGTTTAACTAAACAACTGAAAGATAAAACAAAAACAAACACAAAATTTGCTTATATAAAAGGACGATTTATACACAATACAACTTCATCTATTCATAAGTTTAAGTGTAGAATAAAACACGATACCATTATGTTCAATATTCATTTTATTCAATTTGAGTTCAAATAAATTTGTTATAATAATTTATTTGAACAAAAGTAAGACACTGAAGCTGACTGCCAACTTTGTTTCAAGCAAATGAACACGTGGTCTTATTTTCGATGGTATTTGTGGAAAGTACCGGTAAAATCAAAGCAAAACAAATATACCATTGAAAAGTTTGAAAATTTTGACCGAAGCCCTGGTGGCATCGCAATATTGTTCAGTCTCAGCAGCTAAGTCAAAAAGAGCTAACACCGCATATTCTACGAGTTTTGCCTTTTTCCTTTGAAACGCCTCCAACTCACATTTTTAAATACAAATTTTCTCTTTCTTCGTCAGATCGTCAGATCAGATCAGTGAAAACTCTTAAAAAATCTTTAATAAACCGCTAAGTTATGAACATAATCCTAACAAAGTCTGCACTGAATGGGTTTTTTCCTTCACCGGATTTTTAACTGCTTCTAAATTTGTTTGACTGTCTGTATACCTTTTTCATGAACCATATATCAAAGGTATTTTGATTTACTTTGTAAAAAACACATTTGCCTAAACCTAACTCCAATCTCTTTTCTCTTAAAATTGGCAAATGTTCTGTGACATTTGTAGCTACCATGATGTAAACTGAATATAGTGTCACTTATTCTTATAGTATTAAACAGAGAGAACTTATTCATATAGAGTTCCCATTTCTCCCTTAAAAAAATGGCCGGAGAGACTTTTAGAAACGATTGGCTTATGTTAAATTTTAAGCAGTTGTACAGATTTCTTGTCTGTTCAACCATGTGGGGTAAAATATTCTGTTGGTTTGCTTAAGGTAAACAAGCAAATGGACGGACTGCCGTAAAAGGGGAAAATATTGAATGATAATAAAAACAAAAATCAGAGACACTGTCTTCTTTCTTTGATTCTTTTGTTCAATCGTTTTTATTTGCAAGGTGTTCGAGAATATTAGGCAAATTGTGTGGAGTTTTCTTTAATTTATGAAATCGTTCTTTAACAAACGAAATCTAGCCATGGCTGCCTTGCATTTTGCCTATATTCATTTATATGAACGAAATGAAAATACCAGGCGGCCAGCAAAAAAAGTAGGCATGATCACAAAGCAAAATCGTACAAAAATATTCCGGGTGATACAATAGAAACAAATACAATCTTATACACGCACTATACCTACACAACACACTCAAAATTATCACACTTTGCACGCAAGGCAGACAATAAAAACCAACACAATCTCATACACGTACCACACCTACACAACGAGGTCACCCACACAATGGCAAGTTTTGATTTTTGACTTCAACTTCTTGATGACAATTTTCGGTTGTGGCAGAAAACGAAATCCATTTCAAGAGCAAGTACAGTGAATGCGGATTTATTGAACAGCCAAAGAAACCCAAGTGAAATTTTTAACTATCGTCGAATTTCCATAGGTCAAACTTTTATAAGTCGAATATCTTCATGATTCGAATTTACGTTTATAGTGAAAAATTAATATAATATGTCTTCCATAACTGGAATATCCTCATAATTTGAACTTTTGTTATGCATTATGGTGATTCAAGATTTGGCAGTTGACTGTACGAGCAATACGCACAGTCCGCAAAGTTCGAGTCTCAGTCGCGCAAAGCAAATTTCGTCACCCTTACTTTGTGTTGTGTTCTTTCCTCCTCTTTCCTTGTGATCGGCAATGAAGAAAAAAACAAATGGTCTAGACTTTGTTTTTGCGTGATCGTAGCAAAAAGGAGGAATTTTTATTCCCGCACGCGCCCCACTTCACATCGTAGACGACAAGTCAATCTTCGCTTGTCAGGCCCCGAGCGCGTTTCGTTGTTGACTTCAAATTTGCGTGCACGCAAAAAGTATACATATTCATTCGCGCAGGAATATTTCTTTTCTTTGTCTTCCCTTATGTTCGGCAAATAAGGAAAAAACAAATGTCACACGCTTTGTTGTTGGTTGAAGGCAAAATTTATTTCTTTTTTTCCTGTATTCGCAGTAGCGCAGGTGGTTTGATATTGTTTTCACATGGGACACTTGCAGTTGCTTGCTGTTTTATCTGTTTATCTGGTAGTCAACGTAGAATTAGCTGTATTCAACTTGGATTTTTGGACATACCTAACGCAAAATATGCATTTTAAATCAATTTTACTTATTTATTGAGTCATTTGTTTCTTTATTTCTAACAGCCCGAACGAATAATTTATTCGTTATTATTATAATTATTTATTCCTTAAAATTCCCACCAAAACCAATACAAGTAGGTGGTGGGAATTGCAGTAACAAAAATCATGTTCGTAATTCATAAAAAAATACCTATACATGTTCCATATCATATCATTCATATCATATCATTCCCACAACAATATCAATACAATCAAAATAAAAATTGGTGACGGCAATCAAAACAAACAAAACAAAGGTGATATACAGAAATTCCTTTTCATGCTAATTCGCGCTAAGGACACAAAATGTAGGAAGACACATCAAGAAGCGGAAACAGCGCTTGCTTCGATTTCACAACAGGACCCACCTTCAAAAATTTCTGTTTGCCTGATTACTTCAGTTCAGTAGTTAGCACCATGAGTTTGCTACACAGCGACCTGCGCTGCTACTTCGATGTTAATAGCAGACAAATAACATAAGCCAATGTCTTCTTAAGATTTGGAAAAAGCTCCAAAAGTTCGTGAGAGAAATGGAAACTCTATATGAATTAATACTCTTTGGTATTAAATCTGCGCAAACATTATGAATGAAAATTTGAAAAATCGACGGGGCATTTTTGAGCCATACCGACAAATGCCTTAAGTCTATTGCTCTAACAATGTGAAAAAAGAGTAGTTCATATTAACATGAAGAAAGCTCTATTTAAGGTAAAATTTTGTGAACAAGGTTTTGTTCCCTAGTCTCTCTAAGAAAGCGTTAATTAGCGATATGGGGTAATGTTTTGGTCTACGCTTGTTCAAATTACGAAAATGGACACACTTTCTTAAGTCCCCAGTTTTTTTTTCACCAAAACTATTGGCGGCGCAAATTGGATCACTGGATCTTACTAAATAGTCATCCAGAGTATTATATTTTCCAATACGAGTTTCATTCCGCTTCACACTTTGGGTTCTGTTGGTCGTTCTGTTGTTTCATAAATATTTTTAAACCTTACTCTTAATACTCGGTTTTGATTTCCAGAGTGATATTTTCCCCGACCGAGAAGAAAATCTCATTCTGCACTACCCAGTCTAATATCAATTGACATGATTGTTCGTATCATCCAATGCGTTTGATTTAACTACATTAACGTGTTCTTTACTGAAACAGTTCTTTTTCGCACCACTACTTTTTATCGCGAAGTTTCTGCACATTTTTGTCTGTTCCAATTCTTTGCATTGGCTTTGAATATTTTCGCTAATTCCCTTCCTTCTCTTGGCGGATGACCCGTCATACTTTGTTTCTCGTCCGTTTTTTTTGTTTTTTCTTCGGTATTTTTTCCAATACTCATTATTGTTATTTATTGCTGTACTGTTTGTTCCTTTCGATCACTAAGTCGTGACTGAAAATATTGCACCACCGTTTGTAACTGCGCATCTTCGGCTTGTAAGCCTTGTTGCTCGTCGGTACTTTCCCAACCACTTCTTACTGCTTGTTGTTTCTGAACCTTTTATTTTGCCTGATCATCAAGAAATGTCTGTCGCTTTAAATCCTCTACCACTAATTCCTATTCCCATTCAGAAATACTGCTCAGATAAGTAATGATTTGCGCTTTGTTGCTCGTATTCGGCAAATCAGAATTTGCATGCAAACCTTTAAGTTCTGAAGAGACAGCTCGATAAGTTTAATTAGTGTAAATTACAGCTAAACTCTAATTTAAAAAAATTTTTTTTTTTACGTTTTAGTAACACGGTGCTGGCCGACGATCAATTTTATTGAGTCTTATCTGTCTCACTTAGACTTACAATATGTTTCTCTTATACTGTAACTACTACTATGGGGTTTTTCAATAAGAGTCTCGTAAATTTTTTTAAAATATAACGCAAACGGATTTCTATTAGTAATGTAATATGACGGCGTTCAAAGGCCTCCACGGCTGCGCTTGCAGGTGTTCATACGGATCCTACAATTTTAATGACACGTTGCAATTTTACTAAATTAATAAATTCAATCATTTACTTTTAACTAGCAGGAATAAATTGCCCTTGGGAAATAAGGTGAACATTTACAAAACCATAATTGCTCCTGCTTGGCGATACGGTTTGCAGGTGTATGGCATAGCAGCGAGGTCAAACATCACGAACGTGAGAGTACTGCAGGCCAAGACATTGCGAATGCTTACTGGTGCCCCTTGGTTCATGCGAACGGCGGACCTTGAAAACGACTTAAAAATACCGAAAATTGGCGATGTGATAAATCGTCAGGCCAAGAAATATATAGAGAGATTGAAAAATCATTCAAATAAACTAGCAAGGCACCTTCTAAAACGACGCAGAATTAGAGGAGTTAGGGTAGCGAGACGGGTGAGAAGATCGCACCCTGCTGACCGCCACAACAGATCGTTTTAATATTATATCTACACTTTACTATATCCCCACTTATTATTTAAGTTGTTTTGTTAATTTTTGTATATACAGTTTAATTGAAAAATTAAATATAAAGGAAATAAATAAAATAAAATAAATCAATCATTTACTTCAATGACAATTAACGAGGTTAAAGGGAATAATGCTTTAACATCTTCTCTTATTTTACAATACCAATTTCGTACCGTAATTATCTACATTAAAAAAAAAACAACTCAATTTGTTGCAACTTGCGGGTAGCAGAGGGAAACAGTTGCTTTGTGCACCTTGACTAGACCTACTACACGTTTTATATTTTGTACATGACGTTTTGGCCTTTCTTAAGTTCGCTTAATTACGATATAGTAGTTGAGTATTTCAGGTCCATACAAACGAACACTGAAAGTTTCAAAACGCAACAATTAGTGGTTACTAAAGCATATGGCTCAATATTAAAGTTTTATTAGAATATTTTCTTTTTCACATCCATTCACAATAACATTGAACAACGCTTTCACTAGCCTGGGACTATTGTTGAATAGTACCGCTCCCGTATAAAATCATGGTTTATATGAAGTTGTAATTTTTTATAGTATCGATCTGATATTTCACGAGAATCCATTACGGGGCCTTAGAGATTATATTCAAGACCCGAGTTTGTTGGATTGAGTATTTTCTATACGAATATATAGTTTTTTGACTAGGAAGAGGGTAATAAATTCGAAATAAAAATTAATAAAATAAAGTTTCTTCATTAATATTCATATAACACGATTTGTTTGTTTCATAGATTAATTGATGTTTTTTCAAAGCCATATAAAATACATTAACCTTTCTCTTTTTATACTGGCATTGTTAATGGATTAATGGTATAATACATAATTTAATATTGAATATCACAACATTTCTCGATCACCTCACAAAATCTTTCGATTGTCCATCAATTCATGCAAATTGCAAACAGCAATCCAACCGACTTAAGGTCAAAGTAATTTTTGGTCGTCGCCTGTTGTTCGCATATTTTGGTTTGGAAGCAATTATGTACTCCTAAAATATCAAATGTTGTTTATTTTTTTTAAATATATTTTTGCATTTTGTATATTAATCCAAATAAATGTTTATTCATCGTAGTTGTTCGAGGTTAATTTGAATTTTTGTGCATAAAACTAAAAAATTGCATATATTTATTATATACTAGTTTTACCAGCAAACGAACGCTCCAGTTTCAATGTCTCGCAAAATTGTAGAAGCGCTTTACGTTTTTGTCCGACAAAGCAGGTTTTTATAGCATCTCTCGTCTGTACTACTTTTACAGCCAATTTGCACCGAATTTACTATACCGACTTAGTTGTGTTATATATGATGTTAAAGGGCTTGTTGCATTTTGAAATAAATAGTTATTAAAGTTATTTAACAAAATACCTAACCCAAATATACAAACATACCTAATATGTCTGATTGTAGATGGAAGCAGCATAGTTTTTTGCGGCAAATGTGCAAGTGCATTTGGGGACAGACAGGGATGCGCCTGAATAGTCACACCAAAATATGATGTCGGTGAAGAGGCGATTTATATTTAGTGTGCTGGATTTTTTGTTGATCTTTTTATAATTGTGTAGTCATCGGCGTAAGCAGTAAAGTCAAAGGTTTTATGTAACCCAATTATTCTGTTTAGTTTGTTATACCCTATAACAAAGAGAATGACAGATAAGGGAGAACCCTGGGGTATGACATTTTCTGGAGATTGGGGTGCAGAACGAGGGTACTCAGTTTGCACAGAAATTTTTCTGTTTGAGAGAAAGTTAGATACATAATTGATCATTTTAGGACCTATTCTCTATAATTTAAGTTCGTCTAACATGGAATGCATTCCACCCTATCAAACGCTTTAGCGAAATCTAGGGAAAAATTGAGTGATGATTTTTTGTGGAGAGGGAGGAGGTAGTTTTATAATCTAGGAGAGCAAGAGGTTCAAGTACCAATTTCCCCTTTCTGAATCCCATTTGACGGCTATCGAGGGAGTTGCAGGTAGTTGCAAGCCACCAAAGCCGGTTTGATATTATTTTATCGAGTACTTTCGAGATGCACGAATTAAGGCATATGGGTCTGTAGGAATCGATTGAGGTTTTATCAGAGTTAGGTTTGGCTATGGGTATGATAATGCTACTTTTGAACTACTGTGGGCTGTGGTTGTTGAGTATGTTGTTGAATAGGGCAAGATGATGAATACTGGGGGACATCGATAAATGTTTAAGCAGTTTGTTTAGAGAGAGTTTGAGCTCAAATAAGGATATGAGCTTTTCTAATAGCAGCGCTTTTTCGGATGGTGACTATGGTATAGCCGATGAGGAGGCTCTCTTGTGCTGACAAAAAGTCGTTGAGAAATTGGTGTCAGAGGAAAATTTAGACCAGTGTTGGCAAAATGTTTCGGAAATGTCGTTTTTGTTGGTTATGTTTTGGCTAGGATTGTTAGGGTCGGCGAGGGAATGAATGGAGTGGAGTGTATAACGTCCGCAGAATCTATTAATGCTTGATCTTAATTTGTAGATGGGGGTGTTAGGGTCAATGTCAGAAGTGAACTGATACAAAGAATTTCGTTTTTTAATTTTTATTTCGCCTTTAAGATGTGAGTTGGCTTTCTTGTAGCTAATTATATTGGCAGTAGGTATGTAGCGTTTCAATTTTAGCCATTCTGAGTTTTTTTTAATTTCTGCAGGGTGGGGTCCGACAGGGGACATTGAACTTATGATTGGATTGAGGAGAGGTTTGAGGAATAGCTTGATTTGCACTTTGAAGGATTATCTTAACAATGTTGGCTGCTACTTTATTTAAATTGTTGCTTATTGGTTTTTTAGAGTTAAATTAATCTGTAATTTACTCAAACAGTGGCCAGTTTGCTTTTCTAGTGAGGAATTTTGGCCTATATGAATAGGTATTGGTGTCGCAAAGGAGAGGTCTATGTATGTGAATGTGTGGTGGTTGCTGAAGTGGGTAGGATAGCCATTGTTTAAAAGTGAGAGAGGAGATTGATGCTGAAATTAAAGAGAATGTTCCCTCTGGTATTGTTTGTAGGTGATCCCCAGCTTTTTTGCCAGCTATTAAAATCTCCTGTTATTAGGAAAGGGCTTCTTATGTTGGTAAACATATTACGTAAGTTTTGTATATTAAAAGATTTGTTCGGCGCTATGTATGCAGATATAATGTTGAATTTGATTTTTGAGTGTATAAGAAAAGCTATGGCGTCAAATTGATTGTTAAGGGAATTTGATGGTGTTGGATGGACATGTGGATGTATGGCGACTCCTCCGTAGGGGTAAGTAGAAGAGTTCTG
Source organism: Cacoxenus indagator (assembly GCA_035041755.1). NCBI lineage: Eukaryota > Metazoa > Arthropoda > Insecta > Diptera > Drosophilidae > Cacoxenus > Cacoxenus indagator. Next base: position 313,453 of record JAWNKX010001109.1, read on the forward strand.
TTGGTACAATGTGAAGTTGGAGGGGATGGGTATATTGTGTAGTAAGTATAGATGGGTTTCTTGGAGAGAGATGATTTTAGGCTGGTGTTGTTTGATTATAATTTGCAACTGGTTGTAGTTGTTTATATAACCATTAATGTTCCACTGTAGAACCTTTAGAATGGTAAATAGAAGGGTTTCAGTAAGTTTTTATATATAATTTTATTAGGTTTATCTGGTGGGTAACCAGTTGCGAATGGTTGTTTAGAGCACCCCCTGTTAATCATCAGATAAACAGGTAGGGGCGCTAGGTATTGTTGAAGAGACACCTGTTGGGTCGGCAACCGCGAAGCCTTCGCTATGAAGGCTTGATTCCCACGAGGATCACCGTCCTCAAGGGCGCCTAGGTGAATGGAATAAGGATTAGTTGTTTATTTATTTTTTTTTTGTTGGCTGTGTTTGTTATTTTGTTTATTATTATTCTTAGCTTTATATGAGGTTTTGGCGGATGAAGGTTGGATTTTTGAGTAATTGTCATTTTTATTGGAGACAGATTCCGTGTCAGTGTCCATGATGTCATCATATGATGTTGGAGTCCTGATTTCGGGTAGTACTTCTGATGTTGAAGAGGTGGGAGTGGCTCCAAGAGTGGCGATTTCTGCTTTCGTTGAAGTGGCAGGTGTGAGCTTTGTATTGCTTGTAGCTTGTGGTGGAGGATTGGTCACTACTTTGGAGTATTGGGAGAGTTGGTGGGAGTGGCGGATATTTTATATCTTTAGTGCAGATTTATGATCCACATTTTCTGTAACTTTTATTGCTGTTATCTCTTGTTATTTAATGAATGCCGGGCACTTTCTGTCTAGTGGAGAGTGATTGCTTTGGATATGTGCGTTATGTTTGCAATTGATGCATGATTTTTCTTTTAAGCAGGTTTAATTTTCAGTTGTATGGGATTCTTCTGAACAGTTGGGGCATGTCTTATTGCTTTTGCGAATCAATATAGGGTGTCCAAATCGTAAGCAATTTTTACATCTTAGAGGGAGAGGGATATATCGACGGACATGTACCCTTTCATACCAAATCATCACATTTTCTGGTAGTGTGTGAGCCGCGAAGGTAAGGATGGTGAGACCAGTTTCAACAAGGGAGGTGTCTTGCCGTTTCTTAGTTTCGTAGATATCGGTTATGTTTTGAGATTTTAACTCTTCCAATATTTCTTGTTCGGGTATATTTCTCATTAGAAATGACCTTTGGATCATTAGAATATATAACTCCTTTAGTATAATTGAGGGTCTTGTGTTCCGTAGCATTTATTGAGAATTCACCAATTTTGGATAGTTTTCAAAGTTTTATGGCTTAAGTGTGGATTTTTGTTTTAGTAAGAAGGGACCAACTCTTGTTTTTCTTGCACATATCCACTTCCCCTCCACACGTGTAGTCGATGACTTTTTTTATTAAGAAACGCTGTGCTGATAACGATGTATTTTCCTACCGAGTGAGCTGTGTTGTTTGTTGTTGTCAACAGTTTGTTCACATCTGGTGGTTTATTTATTATGGTTTTTATCCGGCCTAAAAGCTGAACGGGTTTTTTCTATTGAAATTTGACGATAAGTCTATTTTTTTCCAGTGATAGTTTATGTTATTTCTACCAAACGGTAGACTATATTGTTTAGAAATTAACGGTAAATTTTGAGAACAGATTAGAAGCGAACTCTTGTTACGTTGACGGCACGCGACGAACACTAGTCTACGACTGTTCAAATATCTTTAATTTTTCTGTTATTGGAGAAGAACACGAATTAAAATTAAAACTTACATAATCATATAGTCAATCAGGCTTTGTGTGATAAAAATATGGTAGGATCTGCCGGCAAAGCCGACAGGATGCAGTCTTCGAAGCCTTCTCCTCATGAAGCCTTCTCCTCACGCGCGTCCTAGAAAGGAGTTTAGCTAGTCGCTTTGAGTGATGTTTGAGCCGTTCTAAATACACCGTAACATGTTGGTTTAGGATGTTCACAATTTTGAGAATATTTAAATCCATTTCAAGGTTCTCGGTTCTCATATACCAATGAGCGCCAGAGAGTTTGCGGAAGATCTTCGCTTGGCGGGTTCTGAAGTCAGGAAGGTGCGACAGATCAGCATTGTCATAAACTTGAAATCCATAGCGTCATGAAGGTGCATTTGACTCCTTGTATATGCTCATTTTGTTTCGACTGCTTGTTTCTGTCATTGAGTAGGCATTCCAGTTTCGCTATCCTGGATTTTACCATTCTGTTGATATGAGTCTTGATAGTAAGTCGCGTACCTAGGTAGATACGCAGATATTTATGTCCCGGCTGGTAGACTCCCTGACAGTCATCCCTGCGCAATGAATGGGTTACACAAACGCATTTTCCCAAGTTTATAACAAACAAACCCGTGTTATAATTGAAACTTCAATAGGCCTGCGTGAAACAGGGTATATAGTATACAACTAATAAATAAACGAAGCTGCCTAGACCAAAATTACAAATATAAAGTCTAATATTAAGAATAATAAAGAGTATAATACTAATAACTATAATAATACTAACAATAATAATACAAACAATAACTATACTAACAATAAACTATCAAAGCTAACTGCCAAGAGAACCAAATAACTATCGAAGCTAACTGCCAATAGAACCAGAGAACAAGAGAAAATTAAAACAGTAAAAATGCATCCGCTCCGTCTTGACGTCACAATTCGACTGAGTCGTGCGCTTGCCGCTTTCTTGATTATATTTATTTTGACACAGCCTTGCGGCCGAAGCTATCGTTGATTCTTCTTCGGTGTCGTGACAGTCGCAAATTTTGTGCATACTCGAGTAGACCGAGTCTCATACGTCATGACGCACGAGCGAGCCAACGTGCCAACATCTACGAGCACAGCACAGCTTATCTGTTTTTCGTTTTTCGTTTTCTTTCCTCTTTTTCTCTCTTTCCATAGCTGAGCAGCGCTTTCCAGCGCGATTTTAGTGCTTCTTCTTTATATCGCTTTGAGGTTTTGGTTCATAATCTTTCGTTTTGTTTGGTATAAACCTTATTTCCGACTTCATAAATAATGTTTTCCTGACTATTTCTATTATGGTATTTTGGATCACTCTCCTGGTTCTTTCTATCTTCTCAGATGGTTTTGTCTACCAGAGGATATGTCAGCCGAGTTTCTTCCTGTGACCGAATGAATAGAATAATCAAAATCTGTTTCGGTGTATTCGTGACTTAATCTCAGACATTAATATATATAAGGGAAAGGAAATGATACTTTTTTAAATTTTTTAATCTAATTCCATTCTAATTTTTTGTGCTCGGTTGTGTCTCAATAATAATACTAGATTGATCAACTGTATTGATTATTTATTTATTTATTATATATAGGGTACTACTAATAATAGAGTACTACTACGGGGGCCTACGATTCTATCGTTACTTATCTAAGGGTGAAATTTATTTTTGATCGGTTAGGTTACAATCTTTGAGGAGGTTGTAAATTTAGTTTATGTTTTTATTGGTTGGTAAGCTTAAAAAGTCACATGGTCACATTTCCAAAAATGTTTTTCCTGATCCTCGCCAAATTTTGACAACTGGCCATTATATGGTCGGCGGTTTTGGTCTCTTGTGCACAGATGGGGTGAGGTGCCAGTGAGTAGATGTTCCTGCGAAGCTCGTGTGTGTCCAATACGCAGTCGAACAAAAATAGTCCATTTGTGTTTATGGGAATTTATTGGGAAGAGGGTTGCTGAACAGTTAGTGTTGAATTTCGTGTACCGATGCCCGAATATTGCCCAGTCTTCTGCAACTTTCTTATTGATATACTCCGCGAGTAGTCTGCATAGGTCCTTTCCGTCGGACCGAATATAAGAAAAGAATGGAGCAATGGTGACGAAGTTAGCCGCAGCGTCTGCGTTCTCATTTCCGATGATGCCTTGATAGCTGGGAACACAAAACAGTGTAATATTTTTGGGATACTGGATGCACAAATTTCGTATGTTTGTGATAATGGCAGTTTAGGTTTTTGACTGCTGTAATGGTTGATAGGCTATCCATGCAAATTATGAATTAGCCTTTATTGTTATGGGCAAAGTCACAGGCTTTTAAAACAGCAAGCGCCTTATCAATAAAAACTGAAGAATAGTCTGGGAGTAGGCCTCCTGATACTATAGTGTTGCGCATGTCCACCACAGGAAAGCCGGTACAGCCATTATTCTTTGAAGCATCAGTATACAGCCAGTTTGTATTTTCTAGTTTGCAAGACTCCTCCTGGAAGACTTTGCTGAAAATGCAGCTACTTGTATCGCTTTTTTTGTTCTCATGAAACTGCATGTTGAACGATGGGTTGCGTTTTCTTACAATATAGTTTCTTTTGTAGTTGTACTGGGGTGGCGATGCTTATTTGTTTACAGTACATGGCGAAACGAAGCATGGTAGAAACAACCTTGAAATCTCGTTTGGTTTTGGTTGCGGGAATGAAGTTATTGTGAAGCTGCTGTTATGCTAGCTTGGGTATGAGGTAGATCGTTGATTGGAGTAATCTTTGCTTAGAGTTGGAAGGCCTGCTTCTGCTAGAATGCAACGGGTGGCGTAAGTCGGCAAAGCGTTTTTATAGAGACGGACAGCCGCATGATATGGAGTTTGTATTTTTTTTATGTTGGTATCAGAACTTCAGCCGTAGATTGGAAGACAGTAGTCGATGTTGGCAAGAATTAAGGCTCTAGTGATATTTAGGAGTGTGTTAATGTGTACCTATGAGAACTTGGAGCTAAGAAATTAAATAAGGTTTTATCTGATTTCTAAATTAGATCTAAGTTTAGTACAAAGAAGATTAAAATAAAACCTAGTGTCTAATATGATTCCAAGAATTTTTAGGTACTCACACATTTTTAAGGAGCAATTATGTTTTCTGCATATATGTAACAATTTGTATTTATTTACAGCAAGCGAGGCACCCGAGTTAGTATATCAACTAACACTTTAGTGAACGTCTGCGGAATTCGTACTGTAGGATTTCAAGTAACCCGGGAAGAGTGCCTGGTCATGAAGGCCTTTACCGAATGAAAGATCTTCCGGACAACTCTCCACCGAACAAGTTGTTCAAGAACGGTATGTACCCCCACGCTGTCGAACACTATTTCGAAATCCATACCCAAAACAGAGACATGATTTCGTTCAAAAAGAGAGTCGGACACGAAATGATGAATTTGCAACAGTGTATCAATAGTGCTGTGCTGGCGTTTGAAGGCCACTTGGTAATGCGATATCAATTTGATTCTATTAACAAACCACATAAGTGGCGTGCTAAGATTATTTCGTATAGTTTGCTGAAACAAGATAATAACTATAGGCTGAAAACTGTCTATGTCTTATTAGGCTTGGGAACAGGCACAATTATGTGGGGGTACATGCGACCCCCTAGCATTAAATTAAAGATTACCAGTAGCCCCAATTTGGCGGTCGAGCTAGGATTTTTAATAAAAGGATATGATAATCTGTCCCGACCGGGCGCCCTACCCTTGGTTCGAGCCAATGCAGTTTCGAATTCAATTTCTGTAATGCAAGATTATAAGTGTTTGGCCGATGTTGATGAGCGGGTGTGTGCATAGATAGTAGAATGTGAGGTGTATTTGCAGTTTAAGGGTTCGCCAGGGAAGTTGCAGTTCTCCGACTAATTAAACCAGTAGACACCACATGCTTCCACAATATCCTTGAATAAAGAAAATAGCCCTTGGTTAGTAGACAAGAATTTTATGGGGAGTTGTGGGAGGCCAGTGAGGGTTTTAATATCTGCCCAATTTTTTTTTTTGTAGATTTCGGGATCTTGCACGAGAACACTGTTTGCTGACTCTTTCAGCAGGGGTCCCTCGGGGGGAATATAGCGACTGAGTCTACGTTTGCATCGAAGTTCTGCTTTCAAGTCAATTCCACTTTATTAATGTTCACTTTGATTTCTTGACTTTACACACAACATTGCTGCTTCACAGTTCACAAGCAAGTGAAGTTTACATTTTTCTAGTTCATTTGTCGCTATCGACAAGTGGGAGCGTGCTTCTAGCGACAGGATGATTCGGGGGCGCGACTTGCCCACATCGCTTGCCAGATTGGCGTATTGTGTGGGTTCTCCTCCAATAAGCACACTGCGGAGCTTTTCCCAGTTTGCTGAATCAGTTTCGTATTTGCAAGTTCAGATGCATTTTTCAGGCTTGAACTTTTTAGTGATGGAGGTAGTTATAGTTAAATGGTCGCTACCATATAGAGAATCAGATATTGCCCATTGATATATATGGAGGATTTGAGGGCAGAGAACAGTTAGTTCAACGTGGGTGAAAGAGTTATGCAAAGAAAAGTGTGTCGGTTGCCCATCGTTTAAAATAACGAGGTTGGCCTTGGATATGATTCTTAAAATTTTTTTTCCATGAGAATTAGTCACCCCGAACCCCAAAGTGAGCTCCACGAATTGAAATCCGCAACGAGGACAAGCGGTTTATTAAGTTGGGAGATAGATGGTATTAATTTATGTTCTCGAACTTAATTCAACTGAAGTGAACACAACCAAGTCCAAACTATGGCACAACAACAAAACTGACTGGGATACCTATCGAGACTACATTCACACAAACTTATTTACAAGCATTCCACTGAGATCACCCGACAACGTAGAATCAGCTATAGTCCAACTAAACGATACCATTGATAAGGCAATATTGCAAGCAACTCCGGACAAGATAATACACCATGCAAAGCGATACACACCCCCTGCGCTTCGCAAATTGATATGCACAAAACGAAAACTAAAAAAAGCATGGACCATTTGCAGATCCCCCGATGCGAAAATTAAATATAACAAGGCAACTAAAGAAATTAAAAAATATCTCCAAAATCAGAAAAATTATGAAATCACGAAGTATTTACAGAGGCTAACTCCGACAAGCTTTACCGACTACTCCCTGTGGAAAGCTACAAAAAAACTGACAAATAAAACAATACACCAGGCACCTATAAAAATGGACAATGGATCATGGGCAGTAACGAACCTAGACAAGGCGACAGTTCTAGCGAATTATTATGAAAAAATATTTGCTGATGAAACACTCAACGAAGATGACTGTCATATAAAGTCGACAGTCACTCCCCAGCCAACTCACCTTAAAAAAACATGTACAAATGAAATACTCAAATATATGCAGCACGACATAAAGCCCAAAAACGCACCCGGATATGAAAAAATTGACGGGAGCTACCACTTCAAGAATAGGTATACATACGTAATATTTTCAATGCGATAATTCGACTAAATTACTTTCTTAAAGTATGGAAAGTGGCTGAAGTCATTGCAATTCCAAAACCTGGTAAAGACGTATATAATCCAGCATCATATAGACCAATTAGCTTACTTCCAGTGCTGTCAAGAATATTCGAGAAGCTCCTGTGCCAGCGCCTGTTTATAGAACGCAAACATATAATACCTGACCACCAATTTGGCTTTCGACGAAAACACTCGACCATACAACAAATCCATCGTGTGACTCATAACATTTTAAACGATCTTGACGACAAAAAGTTCTGCACAGGAGTTTTTCTAGATGTGGAAAAGGCATTCGACAAAGTTTGGCACAAGGGACTAATCAGCAAATTGCGCAATATATTCTCACATAACGTACTATAGATATTAGTATACTATATCGCAGAAAGACATTTTTTCGTTAAATACTCAGATGATTATTCCACATTAAGAAAAATCAAAACAGGCGTACCACAAGGGAGTGTACTAGGACCGTTATTATACACTATCTTTACAGCGGACATATCATCACCAAATGACGACGCTTCAATGATAGCCACATTTGCTGATGACACTATAATACTTAGCGCACATAGCCAAGTAAACATAGCAACATCCAAACTACAACAGCATCTGGATACTACCCTAAGGTGGTTTGAAAAGTGGCAAATAAAAGTAAATAATACCAAAACAGTACATGTTATATATACAACTAAAACTAAATTCACACCACCTCGTATAAAGATTGACGGAGCTGACGTAAAAATTGAAAACGTAGTCAAATACCTAGGATTATATATTGATAACAAACTCAACTGGAAATACCATATACTTAAAAAACGGGATCAAATCAAGCTGAGGATTAGTCAATTATATTGGCTGCTCAAATCAAAATTAACATTAGAAAACAAAATACTGATCTACAAAGCTATTATAAGACCAATCTGGACGTACGGAGCACAAATCTGGGGAACGGGGTATATAGCAGTTTATGATTGTAATTGTAGAATGGAACTCTAACTGAAGAGCATCACAGAGAACTTGTGAATCGTTTGTGATATGTTTGTGGGGAAGGTGGCGTTTAATTAGAAAACTAATACCTTGTTTAGGTGCTGGTATTCAGGTTTTTAAAATAACTAATAAATGATTTTGGAACGATTATATTTTGATTATTGGTATATGTGTTTCTTGTATACATTTAACGTCCGGGTAAATGTCCTTTATTAGTATAGATAATTCCTGATAGTTATTTTAAAATCCATTTATAGTCCGGCCTGTCCCATTGACTCGCCTGATAAGGCGCTTAAGTTGGTGGGAATTGCTTGGCTGTGGGCAAGTATTTTGCCAATTTTTTTTGTTCTGTTTTGTTTGCATTAATTGATGGCGGTGAAGCAGTTACCGGAGAGTAACTAAGCATCGGTTAGAGGGGAGGCTTGTTGTTTATGTAAAATGCGTACTTCACGCAGGGTACACTTATTTCTTACCTTTAAATTTAAAATTTCCCGTTGTTGGTATTTTTTCAGGTGGATGAAGAGACCGAATGTGCCTCTTTACAGTTAGCAAGTTAAATACGGGTACCTTCAACAGGAGTGTGCGGGGGTAGATTGCAATATATGCCGAATGGAACGTTTTTGCAGTGTTTTGCAATGTGGCCCAGCAACTGACCTGACTTACACCGCATGGGGTTAGGAATGTATTCCCGTACTTTGACGGTGTTTCACGAAATTTTTAATTTTGTTAACAGGGTGTACAGATCAAATGTAATGAGAATTACATCTGAAGGCTTGGCGGTTCCGTCAATGATTTTGTTGAATTTGTGGATGGAGGTGACATGTTGACGCTTTAGCTCCTCAACGATTTCTTTATCAGGGATGTTGTTAAGGGAAAGAGAATAGGTTGTGTCCTTAAATCTTTTGAGCGATTCATGTAGTTTGCATGTAATTTCGCTTATTCCAGTGAGCTCTTTAGCTTTCAAAAATTTATTAGCGGTTTTCATGCTTTTGACGAGCGTTAGAAGACTGCAATCGCGGATCATTAAGATAGATAGGACGTTCTTGCTAAGAAACTTTATAACTCTGTAGACAGCGAAACAACAGTAGTGCGTTAGCGGCTAATCTTAATTTATAGAGGATACAGTCACGCATTTGCGGTTTTGAAGTGGCACTGTTAGATGTTCCGGAATGTCGAGAGAGACTTTTTGATACTGTCCTTTTATTTTTTGGCTTTCTTAGTAGAGAAAACCTATTCCTTCCAAGGTTTGGTGGACCGGGGGCCATCGTAAAGCTTTAGTTATTTGTTCGGGAAGTGGTCACTGACTCGTAAAGAGAACGAACAGAGAAAAAAAAAATAAAGTCGCGAATTTCGCGAGAAAGCAAAAAAATGCCGATTACAAAAATTACTGCGAGATAAGCAACGAAAACATCTATACTGATGTAGGGATTTACAGTATTGATAATACAACCAGTTGTGTGAAACATATCCTGTAATTAGTAAAATGAATATTTAGCGGGATAGGTTTCGCTGTTTATATTCCGTTTATTATTGCTGGGTTGCAGTATTTTGTAATCAAGCTATAACGGGTCTCAGTGAGGTATTAGTGCTGAGATTGGGATATGTGCCGAAACAGTGGAAGAAGGCGAGAATTTGCATGATTCATAAGGCCGGCAAGAGCCCTTACACCTTAGATTCCTACAGGCCAATTAGCCTGCTACCCACTGTAGCAAAATTGTTTGAACGCTGTTTGCTGACACGGATCCTTGACTTAAAAAAGGTAAAGCAAATAGTTCCTTCCTTTCAATTTGGCTTTCGTAAATCTCACGGAACCCCAGAGCAGCTGAATAGGGTGGTTAACTTTATTCTCGAAGGATTTGAGGCTAAGGAGTACGTGGTGGCAGCGTATCTTGACATAAAGCAGGCTTTCGACCGAGTTTGGCATGCCGGGCTGCTCAGTAAGCTCAAGAATCTCTTGCCGCCTCAACTATGGTTAATCGTGCGCAGCTACCTTGAGAATAGGATCTTCTCAGTGGTACTGGATGGTGTGGAATCTAGCATCAAGGCGATTTGCGCAGGTGTCCCCCAGGGTAGCGTTTTGGGGCCTACACTCTATACCCTGTTCACGCACGACATGCCCACTGGGTCAGAAATACCACTGAAGGATCCTCTGGATCTGTTCATTGCCACGTTTGCAGACGATACGGCCATCCTCGTCAGAAACAAGTGCATTTACGAAGCTACGGACTCACTGCAGCAATACCTGCATATTTTTGAAAACTGGACACGACGTTGGAACATTTGCATTAACAAAAACAAATGTGCCAATGTGACGTACGCCTTACGGCCGGATTACTGTCCGGGAGTTTTCATTGGAAACCAGCTGATGCAACACCATTCAGGTTACAAATACCTGGGTGTGTATTTGGATAGGCGGCTAACTTTCAAGACGCATATTTCAAGAATCACAAAATCCTTAAGTCAGAGGATTGGTAAATTGCATTGGCTTTTAACTAGCAGGAATAAATTGTCCTTGGGAAATAAGGTGAACATTTACAAAACCATAATTGCTCCTGCTTGGCGATACGGTTTGCAGGTGTATGGCATAGCAGCGAGGTCAAACATCACGAAGGTGAGAGTACTGCAGGCCAAGACATTGCGAATGCTTACTGGTGCCCCTTGGTTCATGCTAACGGTGGATCTTGAAAACGAGTTAAAAATACCGAAAATTGGCGATGTGATAAATCGTCAGGCAAAAAAATATATAGAGAGGTTAAAAAATCATCCAAATAAACTAGCAAGGCGCCTTCTAAAACGACGCAGAATGGGAGGAGTTAGGGTGGCGAGACGGCTGAGAAGATCGCACCCTGTCGATCTCCCTATTAGATCCTTATAATATTATTATTAAATCACTTCCCCACTTATTATTTAAGTTGTTTTGTTAATTTTTGTATATACAAGTTAATTTAAGTTGTTCTAATAATAACAGAAAAATTAATTTAAAAAAAAAAAAAAAAGTGAGGTATTAGAGGTGTAGGCCAATTAATAAACACGTCTGTTTCCTTTCACAGCACGACGCAGACTGACTTTATTTCTTTCGCCTTTTGGGCATTCACACATTTGACATTCACATTAAACTTAACATAAACTAAACTAAACTTACGAACTAACTAATAACTAATACAACTTATATTACTACAATTCGGCTGTCCTGACATTGAGGATCACCTGATCCTCCTTTTAGTTTTTCCTACTTCTTAGACAATAATGGTTTTTCGTCATTACAGATTCGTCTTTATTCTTGTTCAAACTTTTTTGCTTTACAATATTTTCTCTATTTCCATTTTCCGGCCGTTGTCTTAAAATTACATCATTTGATGTTTTCCACTTCTTTCCCTTAACTTGTGCACTTTTATTAACTTTACTCGCAGTTTCGTTTCTTTGGGCCCATGGTTTTATATTCTCTACACTCCAAATTCCTTTGTGAGGAATTTGTGTTTGCTGAAACCCATCCACATCTCCCACAACGTAACGATCATTTGGCAAACTTTTAATAATTTTGTAGGGACCCTTAAATCTGGGTACGAGCTTTCTTGCTACACCAGTGTACGAATCGAAGTTTTTAATTACCACATAGTCTCCCTTATCATATTTTACTGCATTCTTTCTCTTCACATTTACAAATTTCTCATTCACCTTTTGCGCTTCTTTTTATCTCTCTTGTGCTCGTTCTCTTATTTCGTCTATCGTTTTTTTCTCATTTCCTATCATTTTATCTAAAACATTTTCTTTCAAGCTATCCACAACTTTTCCTTTTTGCCGTACACCAAACATCATTATACTCGGATATTCATCTATCATTCTATGCTTTGTATTGTTCATAGCGAACTCTACCTGTTCAACGACCTTTTCCCAATGTACATTCTTTTCGGGGTCTACCATTTTCGCTATCACCGGACCAAGACTCCTATTTACCCTCTCCATCTGCCCATTTTCTTGTGGCGAACCAGTTGCTATTTTTATGTGCTGAATATTATTCTCATTCAGGAATTCTATAAACTCGTTTGAAGTAAAACTGCTGCCCCTATCCGAAATTATGCATTTCGGTCTGCTATAAGATCTGAAATAATCTTTTAGATCTGCAACAACTTCTTTTGTCGCTATCGTTTTTGTAGGATATAACCTCATAAACTTAGAACCTGCATCTATAATTACTAATACGTGTTTCTTGGCACATTGCTTGCTGTTAATCTGTCCATAGTGGTCGATGTGTATCACTTCAAAGGGGTTCTCACTTTTTGGTATACTATGTATGAAACCTTGTTTTTTCCCACTTTTCGACGAGTAAGCAATACAATGTAAACAATTTTTATGTGATTTTCAATCTTAACTCTTCTATTCGGGAACCAATAACTACCGTTTATTACATCAAAAACTTTGTTAACCCCAACGTGTCCCATTTCATTATGATACTTGTACAAGACGTGACTTTCCATGGCTTCGGGTACGTAAAACAACAAACAGTCTTTATTTATCTTTTTGTAGATTACACCGTTTCTCATTTCATAGAACTTGTCTTCCGTGCTCTGCAACAATTCCTCAATTTTTTTAATTTTTGCGTCCTGATTCTGGCAAATTATTAAATTCTCTTCAAAAGTATTCGTTTCTATCACACAAACTGTCCTACTTAATGCATCTACGTGGCCCATCCGCTTTCCAGCTCTATGTTCGACGACATAGTCATAATTTTGCATTTCAAGTGCCCATCTTGCAATTCTTGGGTTTAAATCTTTTTTATTCAAAGTCATAGTCAGGGAATTACAGTCCGTAATTATTTTGAATCTTTTCCCATGTAAGTATATACGAAACCGTTTTAGAGCATAAATTATTGCCAAAGTTTCCAACTCATAGCTGTGGTACCTAGATTCCGCATCCGTAGTCCTTTTCGAAAAATAAAACACTGGGTGCTATTTACCATCATCTTTTTTCTGCATCAAAACTGAACCAAAACCTAATGCACTCGCATCACAATGCAGCTCCGTTTCCGCTCTCGGGTCATACAAAGCTAGTACAGGCGATTCTATCAGTTTAACTTTCAGCATCTCGAATGACTTTAACTCGTCAACACCAAAAGAAAATTTTTTGTCCTTCTTCGTCAAATCATGTAGTGGTTTTGCTATCACCGAGAAAATCTGTATAAACCGCCTAAAATATGAGCATAGTCCCAAAAAACTTTGCACTGATTGAACTTTCTTTGGCACTGAAAAATTTGTAACCGCTTCTATACCTGATTCGTCCGCCCTTATGCCCTTTTCGTCTATCGTGTACCCTAAATATTTTATACTGCGTTGTAAAAATTCGCACTTGTCTAACCTCAATTCTAGCTTGTTCTCAACTAGCCTTTTTAACACCTCTTCAAGTATCCTGAAATGTTCCTGCACCTCTTTCGTAGCAATCATTATATCATCTAAATATATAATAACTTTTCCTTCCTTAACCATGTCCGAAAAAACTTTAATTTTAAACCTTTGAAACACTGAAGGAGCATTTTTAAGTCCAAACGGCATTCTAAGGAATTCAAATTGCCCTAGTGGCGTAATGAACGACGTATACTTTGTAGATGGAAACATGGAAAAGCCCATTTTTCAAATCCAATTTTGTGAACACCCTTTTGTTCACTAGTCCATCCAACAAATCATCTATAAGTTAATAGGGTAATTATGTTTTGTAGTTACCTTATTTAAAACACGATAATCAACGCACATTCTCAGCTCACCTGTTTTTTTTTTTGACTAATACTATAGGGGACACAAACTCAGATTCGCTCACTCTTATGTATCCCTTTGCCAAATAATCGTCTAACGTTCTTTGAAGTTCTACTTTTTTAGCATACGATAACCTACGTGGAGGACAGCTAAACGGTTTTACATTTTCTAACACAAGCTTAATTTCGCTACGAACACTCGGCTCGCTAGGACGTTCCGGCTTCAAGTAACATGTTTTAAAAATTTCATTACATTTTGACTTTTGTGACATTGTCAACTCATCTCCCACACTTATAGTATTGTCGTTCTCTTCACTCACATCAATTGCTAATATTTGTTTTTCAAAATTATCATTTTCGCAAACCAAATCCTTACATTGTCTTGTTTTGCTATATAAATTTGTTAAAGCCTTTTTACAACTTTCATCTTGCCACACAATTTTAGCGCAACTTTTCTTTAAAAAATCTCTACCTAATATTGCAGAGACACTCATAGACTCATTAGGAACAATTAACAACTCCAGTTTTATAAATTCATTTAAAACTTTAATTATTGCAATTATTTTTCCACTGACGTTTAATTTACTTTTATTTAAACCATACAATTTAACATTTGTTGCTGACAATAACTTATCACCAGCTGGAATAACGAACTCTTAATAAAGCTCACTGGGCTTCCTGAGTCTATGAGGCACTCTACGGAACACAACATATTAAGATAATGTAGTAACTTAATATCGAAATATCTTACATATTCAGGATTTGCTGGCATCTCGGGGGGTGTCTTCTTATTGAAACGGCATGCTGCAGCACGATGACCCATTTCTCCGCAAACAAAACAAGCTCCTTTCTCACGTTTTGGCATTCTGCAGTCAGCGGCGAAGTGACCAAAACAATTACAGTTGTAGCATCGACCAGCCATATTACCCCTAGTTGCAGCATTCTTCATTGGCGCTGGACATTCAGGCACTAGCTGAACGTTGACGAATGCCGAAAGACAGTCATCTTTAGACTTAAAGCATTGCAAACTCGCACTTATGCGCAATTGTCGATCTGGAATCCCATGCACCACATAATCGATCACCTCGCTTTCTGATATCTCCATACCATTGGCCAGGACACCTTGTCGTTAAAATACTGCGAAAACGATTCTTCAACACACCACTTGCGCGCCTCAAATCTTTGG
>JAWNKX010001111.1:0-89831 GCA_035041755.1 Cacoxenus indagator
AAAACAACCGGAGATTTTTTTGTAATATAATATTAAAAAAATCCTTTGTTCCTTGACATTTAAATTTTCGATCCCGGTTGACCTTTCTGTGGAAATGCCCATATGTCATTTTTCTGAAGCCCGGCTTTGTGCTCTAACCATATAAGTCTTTGTGCTAACAAACCGTGGGAACATGTTTCATCAATAAAAACATGTAAGTTCTTATTCCGGCGTTTCAAATGTGGCGATTTTGACACCAGTGACAAAGAACGCGAAGACAGGTCAGTAATAGTTGATAAAGATGAGCCCTACATCTGCTATGGGCTGATCCAGCCTAACAGAATCATAAGGATCGTTACCAACAACAATTAATGCAACTGAGCTGAGCATTGAAGCTCAAACGCCCCGATACGCCAAAAGATACGACAAAGTGATTTTGCTTCACGACAACGCTCAACCACATGTTGCAAAAGTCGTCAAGGTGGCACTTCAATGGAGTGTACTACCCCATTCGCCGTATGCACCAGATATTACTCGTACCGACTATGACTTTTTCCGGTCGATGACTCATGGCCTGGCCGAGCAGCACTTCACTTAGTTCGCAGAAGCCAAAAAGTGGGTCGACTTTTGGATGGCTTCAAAAGACGAGGATTTTTTTTCCAGGAGGTGATAAGCTACATCAACCAATCGAATGGCAATGTGAAGACAGTGTTCGAAGGTTGTTTCTGTTACGATAGTCAACAAACATATGTTATTCGGACAGCTTAGTGGAAGCATAGGTAAACGCAAAAAGTAGCGGTCAATATACATACTTGCGACATTCATTCGTACTCGTAATACATGTTCTCCAGGCTGCTTGTCCTGTGCGTTGTACAACTAAACAAACAAATATTTGGTTGTTTGCATATTTCTTTTATTATGTTGTTGTTATCGTTGACTGCCTGCCCTAACGTCAACGTTAATGTCCTCATGGCCATCGTCGTCGTCGTCATTGGAGTTGATGCTGTTTAGCAGGGAAATCAAGGACATGCCGGGAGGTATGCACTGAGGGAGTGCGAAATAAAAATGCGTGCGTATATTTGTATGGTGATTTACTTAAACTGGACGCTCATCAAGTGACTTTGATGATTCAGGAAATAATCGTAGTATTTGCATTAGGCGCCACAAATATTCGAACTAATATTGCCGCAGGTAACATTTATTTATTATTTATTATTTCAGTTTTTTCCCCCTTTTACCGGCTGAGTTTGTTGGGCTTTCGCGTTGTTCTTTCGTTTATTTCGTTTTGTGCATTTTCGTATCGTGGCAGTATTTGCAGCTCAAATGTTTACTGATGCCTCATCACACGATTCGAGTGACTTCACGTCGCCAGTGTTTCGAGCTATAACAAAGGAATCCTTTTACAAGGGAGGAAATCTCGTGAATTCAAGCAAGTCGCGTGCAAATTTTATAGAAGTGTCTTACATTTCAATTGTCAAGTCGAAATGGGCTCGCTAAGATTTCAAGCATTGTGGAGCTGTCTATCTCTTGATTTTTGACTTACTTCTTTTTTTTAAATTTATTTATTTATTTACTTTGTGTTTGCTTAAACACGCGGAGGAGAGTTTCTTTTAAATACTTTTGCAACACAAAAGGTCGCTGTGAAATAACCTATCAATCCTCAATTCACTCATCAAGCATATGTGCCAACTTATTTGATATCACTGCTCCTTCGGTGAATAATGTAACTATGCTGTCCGAAATTAATGGGCATATTTGCACTTCTGGTCGATACGCCCCGAGTTACACTTAGGGGAACAAAAGCGATTTACTCATTCACTTACACCTATTCATCATTCACTCTAACACCTTTCCAACTGATTAATGCCACAATGTCGACAGTGTAAATAGGACCGTTACCTTTGCCGACAGCAACAACAATCAACAACCACCTTCGCCCACTTTTTGTTAGCTAATTATGAAGAGTAGTGTTCGCGCAGTGGCTGAAATTTAACCACTATAGCAACAATATAAAACAGTTGAATACCATTTATTTAAATGCCATAATATCTTTATTGGACGGATGAATCAAAATATATGAAGGTTGATGCATTACAAAATAATATCTATAGATTAAAACGGAGACATGATTTTTTGTATCAATTTTTTCCTTACTTAACGTCAATATATTTTCATGCTTGGTCATGTTACCCAATCGAGAAATGATATGATGTTTCATTTCTATTGTTCTCACGCACATTTATCTTACTTTCTTACATATGACATTTCGATGGACTATTCTGCAAAGCGTGCGTGAAAGTTTCTTGTAATTTTGTTTGTAACTAAAACTAATGGGTATTGTAATAGCAAAGTACATGGTGCACATCTGCAAATGAAAACTTGTCGAATGGTATATTTTTATCAAAATCGGTTTATGCCTAAAACTATGTTAAAAAAAGATTTTGAATGTTTGACGTGCGTATGTGTATGTGCGTAGCAAATTATCTTATTGCTCATAGCTCATCAAAAATATTTTGTTTTGCTGCTTCGTTGTGCAACATTAACTTTCAATTAACACTGCGCTTCTTAGCTTTTTTATGCAAGTGCATAGATAGTCATGCAGCAATTTTGGGCTTTTGAAGTTGACTCAGACAGACGCAATGAACCAATAATAATAGCAGCAACCATAGCATCAGCCGCAAGAGTGACAATAGCAGTTGGAATTCTATAGCTTCTTGGCAAGCAGGACGTGCTGGACGTGAGAAAATTAAATAACTACGAATTGTCAGTGGGAGTTAAATTTGAATTGGGCTGTGTCAGGCTTGGAGTAAAGTACATTAAATTCTTGTTGCCACTTGAGTTATTGAGGTAGCGATGCTCCTGCCACCACCCACACTCCGCAACAACAATTATTGTTGTTGTTGATTTCACGATTTACATAATTTGTTGTTGTTGCTGTTGTATTTTAATGCTTTATACATGTTTTTAACCTTAATGTTCATGTAGACGTTAATACGTACTTGTGCCATAACACAGCTCCCCACTTTAGCAACGCCACACTGCTTGGCAGCCACACCTGTTTTACAAATTGACTGTGGTGCTTTTATTTCGCTTGTAAACGAACATAATTTGTAAATTCAACGTGACTATTTGCGGTTGCCAACTAAAACGCTTAAATAAGCCGCCAATGCCGTACGAAACGGAGTTTGCAGTTGGTTGAGCAGGAGCTGCTGTGTAAGTATGTGTGTGTGTGCGCATTGTCAACGTCAACGGTGCGAATGAGTGATTTTGCTCGCCTACGTTTAGTTATTGTAAAACAGCTAATGACTGAACAGACGTGCAGAGGAACAAGTTAGTTGAATAGAGCCAACAGTTTATAGCTAAAAATGTTAATTGAGGTAAATCGTGTTGACAGCGACCGACCACTATCAACCAAGAGCACTCCCATTGTCGAGTAGTTGAGTAGTTAGTTGAAGGAATGTTATTATTGACTTTTACTAAGTCACGGCTACGCTTCATTAAACTTCTACCTTTCTAAGCCTCTTTGGCGATTGTTAGCTGAATGCGCACACAAAATGATGCTAGCATAAGGACAAAGTAAAAGTACACCTATGCACATGTATAAGTTGTTAAAAATATTGGCGCCCACTGTAATTTGCATTTGAATGTTGTAAGCTCTAATTAAAGTAGATAAATTAAATGCTCCGAACAGTTGTAGGTGCACAGAATGATCCCACGCAAATCAGTTCATTGAAATGCGACGCTAAGTGTGCTGTGTATGTTGCTTGTTAGCACACCCACTGTATTACGACATTATAATAATAATGGTGGAATAAAACCCTTTCTATCCTTCGGACAGAAAAAAACAAAGCTTGGAATACTCTAATACGAAACATCACCCAAGCCAATATCATACATTTTAAAAAAACAAATGCCAGATTCAGGCGAGAATTAAAAATAGCAAAGCGTGAAGCTAACTACCAGTTCACATCGAGTATCAATCCAAACATCTCCTCTGAAAAAATTTATTCTATTTATTTATTCATTCTATCACTTACCTCAACACCACATATAAGACCTCCGATCACTATGCAATCGCCAATGCGTTTTCCCAACACTGGCCTGACGCCTCTAACAAGTCGAATTTCTCACACAACTTCGGAATTTTCAAAAACACATGTCTCTCAAATGAAACTAACCTTAACTACACCCCAACAGCAACAGCTAAACAAATTAAATCCGACATTTTATCCATCGAACTACTAAGCGCCATCAACTCACTAAAAGGTCATACCCCAGGTCACGACAGAATTTCATTCTCTATGATAAAACATTCAACTTCGTCGCTCAAAAATAGAATAACCAACCATTTCAATAATAGTTTTAACAACAACAATAACATTCCACAACAATTCAAAACAAGCTTAATTATTCCAGTTTTAAAACCAAATAGTGATAAAACAGACCCAAACTCTTACCGCCCTATTTCACTCAATCCTCGGTCCTCCAAAGTATTGGACAAAATAATCTCCAGACGCATTTGGTGGTTCGTAGAACACAACAACCTACTCTCAAAAAACCAATTTGGTTTCAAAAAGAACAAATCAGTTGCCGACTGTCTTCTATACACAGACAATCTGATAGCTAATACCATAGCCAAAAAAACACCACATTTCAATAGTCTCCCTTGATTTCTCAAAGGCCTTATTGGAATTCACAATGACCGTATTGGAATTCACGCTGTTATCGACCAACTAAAGAAATGGGAGATTGCCCCAAAAATCTCATAGCATTGCCCCAAAAATCTCTCCCTCATAGCATACCACAGACTTAACGAAACCATAGAAATTCAGTTATACAGAAGATTTCCAAATTTTAATAAATTTCAAAAAAGAGTATGCAAACCTTGAAAGGGGTCAGCTGTTTGAAGATATCCAAAGGTGGGGAGACTATGGAAGGGCAAAGTTATCCTTAGAAAAGTGGAAGCACTTCCCCATATGGAGAAAACACCACTGTAAAAGTAATCTATCAGCTAACAATATACTAATCCCTATAGTTAAGTCGCTAGGGATCTTAGGCGTCACCTTCAACAAAAGTTACAAGTGGACTGAACACATCTACATACTATGGAGGGCCATAGGTAGGAAACTAAGCATTATTAAATACCTTTCCAGTCCAAGATTCAACTCAAAGTCTTCCACGTTTATTTCAATCACTAAAGCCCTCGTTATGGCCAAAGTTGAATATGGTGTATTCCTTTGTGGTTGTGCACCCAAATTCCTACTGAACAAAATAAAAGTTGTAATCAATTCAGCAATAAGATGCACACACACACACACACACACACACACACACACACACACACACACACACACACACACACACACACACACACACACACACACACACACACACACACACACACACACACACACACACACACACACATCCAGCGTGATGGTCCACGTTTAAACTCGGCGCTTGCGGACATGAAGACACGCCTCGACGAACTCGTCGACGAAAAGATGACAAGGAAAAGAGGCATATCAACTAAGCGATGCGGGATAAGATAATGGCTACCTCTGCTCTTAAAAAGAGGGTAATGAAGGTGTGCGACACCCAAAAAAGGATAGCCAGTGCAGGAACACAGATGGAAGCGGCCACGGCGGCTGCCGCTTTCATTAACAATGGCACGCCTAAAAGAGGAAGAGACCCCAAATCAAAGCAGAGGAAAACACTACCCAAAAAGGTTAAAACGTCCGCTGGCCAGCTATCTATAGTAGAGAGTAAGGCGCTGGAGAAGATAGATAATAGTAGGCAAATAGACCCGGCAGCACCACAGGATGCTCAAGTCGTGAGGGACCAGAACAAGTGGCAACAGGTTGGTCCAAAGACAAAAAAGAAACCGAAAGTGCCCCCTAGACGATTAAGACCAGATGCTCTGATCATCCAGCAGACGCGGAACCTCTCGTACAGTGATATCCTCCAAATGGTAAAGAAGGATGAGAGCCTCAAGATTGTTGGGGAGAACGTAAGGAAGGTGCTCAAAACACGGAAAGGAGAAATTCTTCTGGAGCTCAACGGTGAGTGCAGGAGGGAGACGCAAGACCTAAATTACAAAATGAGTGAGGCCCTGGCCGAGCGAGCGGCGGTTAGAGCAATCACCCAGGAAATCCAGGTAGAGCTCAGAGACCTGGATGATGTAACCACCGAAGGCGAGGTACTGGAGGCGGCACGGGAAATATTGAAGCAGCCGGAGCTTACAGCGTCCTGTATTCGCAAGCTGAAACCAGGGTTCGCGGGAAACCAAATGGCTATCCTCTCTCTACCAGCCCCATTGGCAAAGCAGCTGCTGACAATAGGCAAAATCGGGATTGGCTGGACGGTTTGCAGGGCCAAAGAGCGTGTTCAACTGAAGCGTTGCTTTAGATATCTCGAATTCGGGCATTTCGCTGGAGTTTGCCGGAGTAGCGTGGACAGGAGCACGTGGTGCTTTAAATGCGGAGAGGCCAACCACAAGGCAAACGTCTGCACTTCATTGCCAAAGTGCTTTATATGCGCAGCAAAAGGCAAGGACGCAAACCATCAAGCAGGCAGCCGGGGTTGCCTACCTGTAGCTGAGAGGAGCGGACGTCTCAGGAAAAACCAAAATTAGATTCTTACAACTGAATCTAAACCACTGCGCGGATGCCCACGACTTACTAACCCAATCAGCGCACGAGCTCAAAATCGACGTTGCCATACTTAGCGAACCATACCGTGGCCACCCCTCCCCGGACTGGTGCGCAGACTCATCAAAAAAGGCAATGATTGGGTGTTACGGATCTACCAAAATGCGCTGCGGAACAACACTCGCCAAAAAAGGCTTTGTTCGGGCCAAGATAGGGGACCTATGGATCTACAGCTGCTATCTGCCCCCCAGCACCAGCTTGGAAGAATATGGCGCAATGCTTGACGAACTTGTCGAAGATGCAAGATCCCATCACCCCACTGTCATCGCGGGCGACTTCAATGCATGGGCGATCGAGTCGGGCTGCCCCGCCACAAACGCGAAAGGGCGCTGTCTACTGGATGCATTCGCCGTACTTGATATCGTCTTGGCAAACTCGGGCTCAGGACATACGTTCTCTCGACAGGGAGGCGGGTCCATCATAGATCTCACATTTGTAAGTGCCTCGATAGCCAATTCCACGTCTTCGTCCCTTGGCGAACACTATACTGGAAGCGATCACATGGCTATAGAATTCTCGATCCATGAAGGCGTATAGGAAAGTACGCAGCGCCAAAGCCAATACCAAGCAGGATACAGGGAGGAGATTTTCAACCCCGACATCTTCCACGAGACGCTGAGCACGGAGACTACCGCGGAGCCGATGACTGCTGAAGACTTGATGACTCGGGTACAAGCCGCCTGCAACGCCACCATGCAGCCCAGACGCAGTTACAAGAGACACCATGAGGCAGCCTACTTGCGAGCACGGCGACTACAGAAGATAGCGCGATAAGGAGAGGGCACGCGTAGGCGAAAAGAGCTCAAAGTGGCTATTCGCGAAAGTAAGAGGCGTTGCTTTTTGGCCCTATGTGAAGAGTCTGACCCAGATCCTTGGGGACGAGCATACCGAATCGTGGTAAAGAGAATAAAAGCCCCAAGACCAACAGCACCTGCCGATACATTGGAAATGGCACATATAGTGGTGACCCTGTTTCCCCAACAGCCAGACGTCACTGAGAGGTACACCAGCACAGCACTGGAGGATAATAATGGCTTTTATCCAGTAAGCCAAGAAGAGATGTGCCATGCAGCCCGGAGGATAGCGAACTCGAAGTCACCTGGTCCCGATTTGGTGCCAAACTTCCTACTAAAAGCGGCTTTTACTCTGATCCCGGACACTTTCAACAGAGTGTACACGCAAGGTCTGCACGACGGTGTCTCTCCGACAAGGTGGAAAATACAACAACTAGTTGTGATTCCAAAAGCGGACAAGGAACCAAGGGAACCATCCTCGTACCGGCCCATCTGTCTCCTCGATTCCACCGAAAAAATTCTCGAGAGAATAATATGCAACAGGATCGAGGCAGCAGTGCGGAGTTCTGGTGGTCTGTCTTCTATGCAGTTCGGGTTCACTAGGAAGAAAAGCACTGTAGACGCTATTCAGGAGCTAACCAATACAGATAAGGCGGCAATCGAATGTACGCGATGGAAGGGGGGTACCAAGCAATACTGTCTGTTTAACTCGGCGAGGTGGGACAAGGTGTTGAAAGCTCTCGGTTCCTTTCGGGTCCCTAACTACCTTATTGATATCACAAGGAGCTACTTCAGCGAACGCATACTTCTCTACAACACAGACGAGGGCGTCACACAGTATAATGTAACCGGAGGCGTCCCGCAGGGATCGGTCCTAGGACCCACTCTGTGGAACATTATGTACGATGGAGTACTAAAGCAAGCTTTGCCGAGTAATGTCAAATGATTTTGGTCTACTTGAAAAACTTGGCCTACTACTCAGCGACTTGAAGATCAAAATCACAAGTTTTAAATTTCTAAAACCACTTCTAACATGTTCTTAATGCAGAGTGAGGGAGAGCCAATTAAGTTCTGGTAGTCATTTGGCAGCTAGGAAAACAATTGATTCTCGGAATTATTAACAACTTCAAATTCAATTTTAATTTCGTGTTTATAACAGAATTTTTTTAAATCCATGCGCTCTACTCAAATATAATAAATAGGTACGGGCCATACGCCGACAGGCAAAATGCAATGATGCCGTGTCCCCTATATCTTTATAAAAATGAAAAACTTTTGTGATCTGCTCATATAACCATAAAATAACGTTTAAAATATGTACTAATAGTCTTAATAAAAAGTAAAGACATATGGGAAATAAAAAAATCTCTTGTTGGATGTGCGATAACATCGCCCACCTTAATTGTGCTGGGTTGACTGGTCGCGACTATAACCGACTTTACGGTACTGCTAAACCTGCATGTGGTGGCATCAGGTGGTCGTGCCCCACCTGCTTCAAACGCCAGGGGGACTTCTCATTGATGTACCACCGTATGCGAATTATATACCAAAAACTTAAGAAACTATTCACTGAGCTAGCCTCAGAGTTTGATGCTGGGTCAAAAATGTTTTTGGAGTACTCTTTCGACTTGACTCCAAGGGCTAATGCAGTACACCTGCCGCCATTATCCCCTCATAATCTTCCGCCTACAACAGCGCCACTTATTTCTTTTTCGTCTCCTCAACCCCCTTCTTCACAATCCCCTCTAACTTGTTCTACTATTTCTTCATCTGTCGCTTTGAACTTTCCATCCACTACTTGTTCGTCCTCCTCGATTCCTTGTGCTACTTCTGTGACTTCAACTTCAACTTCTCCAACTTGTTTTTCTTCTTCCCAACCTTTACCCAGTCACTCTTCTGTACTTTCTTCCATATCCACCCAATCGTCCCATCCCGCTCAAATTCCGGTAGCTCCGTCAACCACTATCCCATCTACTACTTCTTCATCTATCGCCTTTAACTTTCCCTCCGCTACTTGTTCGACTTCCTCTATTCCATGTCTTACTACTGTGACTTCAGCTTCAACTTCTCCAACTTGTTCCCCTTCTTCCCAACCTTTACCCACTTTTTGTTCTGTACTTTCTTCAATATCTAACCAATCATCCCATCCCGCTCCAATTCCAGTAGCTCCTTCTACCAATATCCCCTCTACTACCATTTCAACTGTAGCTTTCAACTTTCCCTCCACTAATTGTTCATCTTGCTCTACTCCCTGTCCTACTACTGTAACTTCTGCTTCATCTTCTACTAAAGTCTCTAACTCCTCCCGTACTTTGTCACCCTCTAAGAGTTCTTCACAGTCCAATACTGCCTCTACTCCAGTGCCATGTATTTTGAAGGTGCTGGATCCTCGTAAACATATTTTTATTTCCAGGTTGGATAAGGAGACAACCTGTGACGACGTTGCACGCTATATATCATCAAAAGCATGCAACACTTCGAATATTAATATTCATAAGTTTAATTTTTCTAGCCCTAGAGAAGGCTCTTCTTTCAAGCTTTCAGTTGGTATTGAAGTATTTTCTGTCATTTGTGGCGCTAATTTCTGGCCTGCACATATGGTGGTCCATGAGTTTATTCCTAAGAAAAAAACTAGGCTTTCGCAGGTAACCTTACCAGTCACTGCTTCAGTTTCATCTTCTGCTTCTTCCACTACACTTTCAAAGTATTAGAAGGCTAGGCTAAAGTGTAAACTTTCTTCATTTTATCTTAGAAGTTTTTCTATCAGTTCTGTCATTATTGTTTTCGTTGAGACTTTGCTTCGCCGTGATTTTCTAAACTCTGAAATTTCCACCTCTACATTATTGGCTTCATTGAATTAATTACGTAAAATAATTAACTTACTTTCTAAACTTGTAATCTAAATTTTTGTTTGAATTGTCTATATCATTTTAGGTATTGAATTCTAAATTAAGTCTTAGATTTAGTTTAATATTGCATGTTTATTAGAAGCTGATGATGTTTTTATCTGTAGCCAACATTAGCTTTGGTATAGCATGTTCACCAAAGAACTTAGCAATTAACACCAGCTGAGCCCAGTCTATATGATTGGGTGAATTTTGATGCCACTTGGGCCTGCCCCATGTGAGATCAGTGTGTGGTCATTGCGTACCTACTATGTCAATGTAAAAAAAAAAAAAAAAAAAAATCCTAATATATGTTACTCACAAATAATTAGATATAATTTACAGCCTACCACTAAGAATACTTCGAATCAATCCAGTTCAAACACAACTCTCCACCAATTAAACAATGCAATACAAGTTCTTTGCTTTCAAGTAGCAAACTTAGAAAATCAACTTAAAGAACAAGGACATCGACTGGATACAGTCTGTGGTAAATTTGAATCAGTATGAACCCTAATTTAATAAACAACAGAATATCTCCTAAAACATTAAACATCATATTCCTTAATGTTAACTCCATTATCAACTTGAGTAGAAGATTGGAACTTAACAAATTACTTATTGATAACTACCCTGACCTATTATTACTAAATGAAACTAAATTGAACCCAAAACATAACATTAAATTTGAAGGATACACTCTTATCCGAAATGATAGATCGGGGCCGAAATAGGGGGAGGAACAGCGATACTAATAACAGAAAATATAAAATTTTGTAAATATTTAAACAGAAAAATTGACTCTCTCATTTACTTAGAAACTAGTATCATTAAAATAAACATGAAATCAAACTGATCCATGCATTTAATTGCCGCATATTATCCGGCAGGCAATAATAATGACTTATTCAAAACAGAAATTAATATTTTATTTGAGACACTGAATTTGCAAAACTCAATGCACTTTTATATTCTAGCCTGTGAACTTAACAGTAAATACACAAATTGGGGTAACCCCTGTAACAACACCAAGGGGTCCGCCTTGAGAGATTGGTTAAATACGAATTCCATGATGTATAGAACAGCATTATATGCTTCAGTTACCCCATCTTACCCAAAAGCAATGTCATTTCTGGACATATGCATTGCTGATAATAGAATTAAGATCCATTTAAACTCTTCGGACACAATTTATTGCTTAAAATGTTTAGACTACGATAGCGACCACCAGACCATCCAAATGATAGTTTCAAACCGGGATGGAACCAGTCTGTATGAAATAATAAATATCACACCAACCTACTTTCTAGACTACAAACGGAGCAGTTGGAAAACATTTAAGAATACCCTAAATCGTTTATATGAACAGAATTGCTCAACACTTAACAACAGAAACCTAAACAATTTCGAAATAGATAATCACCTTTTGAAATTAGATGCAATAATCAGCAGTGCAATAGACAAAAATGTGCCTAAAAATCTCAACTGTAATTCAATTAAAAGTCTAGCCAATAACCCCATAACTAGACTATTATTAATCGAAAAAAAGTACCTAACGTTAATCAAAAGACACTATAGACTTGAATTCCAACTCTCTGACACTATGTTGATGTTAGCTAAAACCAATCTTAAGCTTATTTAGAAAATGATAGACGACAGCGTGAGAAACTACATTAATGAAAAAATGCAACAAAAAATCTCATACATATGTCCAAAGAACCCTTCAAAATTTTCACTTATTAAAAATACTTTTATTAGAAAGGATCCAAACACGTTACGTCACCTAAATGTCCCGCCTAACTTAACGAACTTAATTCAATTTGCAGGATTAAACCCGAATAATTTGGAAAGAGATGTACGTTCAAATTTTACTATTACAAATAATAGCGATATATTGAATATAACAGATCGACATTTTGAATTGATACATGCCACTTAACAAAATGATCCAAACAATGAAGTTCACAGCCTTGTGAGTAACGCCTTTAACCAGTTTTTATTAATAAAAACAAGCTATAAGGGCTCCAATATAAGACTTACATCATTTCACGAGGACAAAAGAGCAGACAATTTAAGAGTGCATCAAACTGACAACTACTTTATACAAAAACACGACCTTATCTCAATTTTAGCTAAACTTAAAAAAAAACTATCTTCTGGCCTTGATCAAAT
The DNA here is from genome assembly GCA_035041755.1 of Cacoxenus indagator. Taxonomy (NCBI): domain Eukaryota; kingdom Metazoa; phylum Arthropoda; class Insecta; order Diptera; family Drosophilidae; genus Cacoxenus; species Cacoxenus indagator. Next base: position 12,541 of record JAWNKX010001111.1, read on the forward strand.
TCCTAACATAGTACTAAACACCTTTTCATATAACTTTTAACGGACTTCTGTACTCTATTTAATAACATGCTAAATAACGCATACTTCCCAAATCAATGGAAAACAGCGAAAGTAGTCAACTGGAATTGGAATAAAAAATTTGTAATGGGAGCCTGTTTCATTGACTTGGAGAAAGCTTTTGACAAAGTCTGGATTCCAGGTTTAATTGTCAAGCTAATGAGTTACAAGTTCCCATTACATAGCACTATCTTAATCTACAACATGTTGTCTGGCAAAAAATTCAAAGTTAATATTAATAACGCATTAAGCGAGCAAATATTCAGCATAAAAAACGGTTTGCAGCAAGGTACTATAAATGCCCCAACACTCTTTAATCTCTACTTATTAGACCTCATGGATAAAATTGACAATATCATTGCTTTTGCAGACGACTTAGTGATCTACCACTCAGATGCAATAGTGAACAATATAAACACTCAACTTCAAAATAAAATCGTGATAGTAACTAAATATGCTGAAAACTGGCATCTGAAAATAAATTTAAACAAATGTGGAAGTATCTTGTTTCGTCCCCTCATAAAGAAATGCAATAGTAATATTAAAAGAAACTGGAGCCATTTTGCAATAACTATAAATAAAGAAAACATTTCGCAAACAAATTCTGTCAAATATCTAGGTGTTATTCTGGATAAATTTTGTACTTTAACCATCATGTAAATTTTCAAATATCTAAACCCAAAAGAGCATATCATGCTTATAAAAGAATCTTTTCGTGTAGACTGATAAACGCCAAAGTAAAGATTTTAATGTATCAAGCACTAGTTAGGCCAATATTAACTTATGCTTGCCCCATATGGTTCAACATATCCCCTTCTTACATGGAGCGCCTTAGAAAAACGAAAAGACACATACTAAGATCATTCACCTCTATGTTTAGAACTCATAATAGCAATTTTACTTCCTACTATTCAAACAAAACACTTTATAATGAGGCCAAAATTATTTAAAGAGATATACATATAATCAACCTCATAAGAAAGCATTTAATTAGAGCATCCTTGGTTACTTTCAACATCTTTATTTTCGCACCGTATTATGAAAGTGATAGCTACTTTCAAGAGTGCTCAGGTAACGGGTAAAGATTCGAATAATAGCCATAAGGACTCGAGAGCTCGACCAGAGGTGTTGTCGAACACATTTCTTACATACATACATTTGTTTATTTAATGTAATTCTATCTAAATATCAAAATAAACGAAAAAAAAGCGAAGAAAAGTGTGTATCACTCGGAATATTTTTGTACGATTTTGCTTTTTGGTCATGCATTTTCTTTTCGCCTGGTATATTCATTTCATTCATATAAATGAATATAGGCGAAATACAAGGCAGCCTTTGCTGATAGGTGAATTTCGTTTCTAGTGTGAAATTAAAGAAAACTCCACACAGCTTGCTTAGTATTCTCGACCACCGTACAAATAAAAAACTTTGAAAAAAAAAATCAAAAAAGATTTCTCTGATTTTTGTTGTTATTACGTCTTTATTTTGTATTTATTTTCTTTGAATATCATATTCCCAACCAATTTGGTGATGCAAACCCCAGCCAACGGTATGATGTTGGAATTCAAAACTGAAGCAAAGTACTTAGGGCTAATCCTGGACAAACGACTCACATTTCGGCGATACATACAAGTCACAGTAGCGACCTGTAGAAGCAGACTGCGTCGTCTCCATTGGTTGTTAGGTAGCAGAAGCCGACTGTCCTTGCAGAGCAAAAGAACGGTCTACAACCATGTTGTCGCGCCGATATGGCGATACGGCATACAAATAAGGGGACTCACCGTAGAAAACTTCAAAGGTTGCCGAATTATGCTCTACGCACAATCACCGGCTGTCCCTGGTACGTCATGAATAGCCATATACACCATGATGTCAACATAGCCCTAGCTTAGGACGAAACAAATCTGCACACAAGTAGATATAACAACAGATTAAGAAATCACTCCAACAGATTGGCTAGGAAACTTGTCCACTCCACACCTATACATCGGCTAAAAAGGCGGCATTTCAGAAAACTACTGTCATAATCTTAATATATAGACCTGTAAATAAAATATAAATTCTTGTCATAAATAAGTGCTTTTGAATTTTGTACTTACCTTCGGCAGTTTTGTTAAATTTCCTGTAGTTGTAGAGATTTCTTGTCTGTTCAACTTAGTTGCGGTAGACTATTGTGTTGGTTTGCAAAAGGTAAACAGCAAGCAAATGGACAGTCGTCGAACTATCGTAAAAGGCGAAAATAATTAATGATAAGTAAATTAAAAAAACCCAAGAATATTAAAAACAAAAATTTAGAGACACTGTTTTTTTCTTTGATTTTTTTTCAAAATTTTTATTTGTATGGTGTTTGAGAATATAAAGTAAATAGTGTGGAGTTTTCTTTAATTTTACACTAGAAATGAAATCGACCCATATCAGCAAAGGTTTTGTATTTCGCCTATATTCATTTATAAGAATGAAATGAAAATACCAGGCGGCCAGATAAAAAAGAAGGCTTCATCACAAAACAAAATCATACAAAACTATTCCGAGTTATACACACAATAAGAAACCAATACAATCTTATACACACACAATACCTACACAACACATATTTTCGGTTGTGTCGGCAAATAAAATACGATACAAGGTGAGTGTGTGAATGCAGTGATATATCTTTTTTCTTTGGCTTCCCTTATGTTCGCCAATTAAGAAAAAAGCAAATGTCACACGCTTTGTTTTTGCTGGTTTGATTTAGTTTTCACATGGGAGACTTAATTTTTCTGTTTGCCGGGTACTAAAGGTAGAATTAGCATTATTTCAACTTTCGACATATCTAGGGCAAAAAAAAGGTACAAATGAAATTTAAATCAATTTTAATTATTTATTTAGTTATTTCTTAGACTTAATTTGTTTACAAAGAACTATAATGCAATTACGCGATGACGTGATAACGCGATAATGCGGTGACGCTTTGACGTCAATTTAAAATTTGACTCTACCGAAACCAAAGATATTTCACAAAAAACTCCGTAAAACCTGGAGATCTAAAAGATATCCCGAAGCCAGAAAAAAACTCAACAAAACAGCAAAGTACCTAAAAAAAGAATTAAAATTACACCCAAGCAAAATATTCTAAAGCTATATCAATACCCATCCCAGTCCATAGACACTAATTACTCACTTTGAAATACAAAATACTGGGCCATATAAAAAGTCTCCGCCGTTTTTGGTGGTACATTTTTCTTTATTCAAAATCAACTTCAGTCAGGTACATATGGGCCATTATTTACTATGACCTTTTGCCATTTTCCGGGTCGCTTCATTATTCTATCGGTGTAAAACTTCTGTGGTTTATCAACAACTTGGCAGAGTGATTTACAGCGGCTCTTCGGTCGGTCAATTTTTGACTATGAAGTGACTTTTGCAGAAACTAAAACGAATGGCGGTCAGAGGGTGGAAGGTCCGGGCTTTACGGTGGATGCATCAAAACTTCCTAACCACGCTCCGTCAAGTTGTTCCGGGTCATCAAATATGGTTCCATTTTGTTACGTTTCAAAACATTTCACTAGTGGTTATTCGGTCAATTAAATTTATTTTCGTTAATTCATAGGGCACCAAAACATCGAGCTTCTTTGAGTAGCCTGTTCTTTTTAGATGATTCCAAACTGTCATATGGTTGATGTTTAGTGCCTCCACTTTCTTATGACAGCTTCCGAACCGATGGAGCAAGACCTAAATCAGTTGCAAATTTTTATCGACGTTTTCAGTCACTGGCCGACCAGTGCAAGGTGCACCTTTTACATCGATATTTCCCTAACGGAACGTAGCAAACCATTCACGGGTCCGCCGTTCACACACAGCATTCTAGCCGCAAACTCCACAAAAGTTTGGTCATGTTTTTGCAATGTTTTGTCATTTTTTATAGTAAAAAAGCATCACATAGTGTATGTCTTCAGATATTTTACTTATATTTAAATCAGTGTAACTTTTAACACGACCAATGAAATACACAGCCGTCTTCACAGAAATGTACCCTGAATGTCACCTTCCAAACACATGTTCGTTTGATACAATCAGATTTGTGTTGCCAGATTTATGTACACCAGCTGAATAAACCGAGTCGCCTTTTTTATATTATCTATTATTAGTTGAAAAAATGAAGGCACAATATTCTCTTCTAGAAAAAACCAGGCGGAATTTGGGCAAATCACTGCCAAACACAGCTATTGTCTAATAACAACCCAAGAAATACAGCCGAAAATTGTAAGCGCCGGCCAATTATGTCTCCCGGTTGCTCCTATTACAGCCGAGGAAGTCTCAGCACATATAAAAGGGTTGAACACTAAAAAGGCTCCAGATGAAAATAGACTGGACAACTTTACAATTAAGGCAATGCCGCTAAGAGCTGTGCTATTTCTTGTCCTCATTTTTAACTCAGTGTTAAGATTGGGATATGTGCCGAAACAGTGGAAGAAGGCGAGAATTTGCATGATTCATAAGGCCGGCAAGAGCCCTTACACCTTAAATTCCTACAGGCCAATTAGCCTGCTACCCACTGTAGCAAAATTGTTTGAACGCTATTTGCTGACAGGAATCCTGGACTTAAAAAAGATAAAGCAAATAGTTCCTTCCTTTCAATTTGGCTTTCGTATGTCCCACGGAACTCCAGAGCACCTGAACTGGGTGGTTAACTTTATTCTTGAAGGATTTGAGGCTAAGAAGTACGTGGTGGCAGCGTATCTTGACATAAAGCAGGCTTTCGACCGAGTTTGGCACGACGGGCTGCTCAGTAGGCTCAATAATCTCTTGCCGCCTCAACTATGGTTAATCGTGCGCAGCTACCTTGAGAATAGGCCCTTCTCAGTGGTAGTGGATGGTGTGGAATCTAGCATCAAGGCTATATGTGCAGGTGTCCCCCAGGGTAGCGTTTTGGGGCCTACACTCTATACCCTGTTCACGCACGACATGCCCACTGGGTCATAAATACCACTGACGGAACCTCTGGATCTGATCATTGCCACGTTTGCAGACGATACGGCCATCCTCGTCAGAAACAAGTGCATTTACGAAGCCATGGACTCACTGCAGCTATACCTGCATATTTTTGAAAACTGGACACGACGTTGGAGCATTTGCATTAACAAAAACAAATGTGCCAATGTGACGTACGCCTTACGGCCGGATTTCTGTCCGGGAGTTTTCATTGGAAACCAGCTGCTGGAACACCATTCAGGTTACAAATACCTGGGAGTGTATTTGGATAGGCGGCTAACTTTCAAGACGCATATTTCAAGTATCACGAAATCCTTAAGACAGAGGATTGGTAAATTGCATTGGCTTTTAACTAGCAGGAATAAGTTGTCCCTGGGAAATAAGGTGAACATTTACAAAACCATAATTGCTCCTGCTTGGCGATACGGTTTGCAGGTGTATGGCATAGCATCGAGGTCAAACATCACGAAGGTGAGAGTACTGCCTGCCAAGACATTGCGAATGCTTACTGGTGCCCCTTGGTTCATGCGAACGGCGGACTTTGAAAACGACTTAAAAATACCGAAAATTGGCGATGTGATAAATCGTCAGGCCAAAAAATATATAGAGAGGTTAAAAAATCATCCAAATAAACTAGCAAGGCGCCTTCTAAAACGACGCAGAATGGGAGGAGTTAAGGTGGCTAGAAGGCTGAGAAGATCGCACCCTGCCGACCTCTGTAACAGATCTTTTTAATATTATTATACCCACACTATACTATATCCACTTACTAATTTACAGTTGTTTTGTTAATTTTTGTATATACAATTTAATTGAAGTTGTTCTAATAATAACAGGAAAATTAAATATAAAGGAATTTATACAAAAAAAAAAAAAAAGTTGATCACTGTTGTCAGCTTCTTCGTTTCTCGGTTGAGCGCCGTTTTGCCCCCGGATTTCTACTGAGGTGCCAAACTCTTCAAAGTCTTCTCTTCTCTCGAACCATGCTAGCAATCTTAGGAGACCAGAGGTGGAGATCGCATTTAGGATACCGTGTTACTCGGGAGGGAGAAAGAGTAGAGTAGGTTGCGGCTTTGTGGATGTTCAATGTCAGGTTTTCTAATGCTTCAATATCGGTACCAGAGTTGAGTTGATTGTCTGAGTCAATTGTGTGTTCAAGAGAAGTATGACATAGATATAGGTTGGTGATTCTTCTAACGATTCTAACAGGTATGGGTACAAAATCAATGGTTATATCTATGTTGGCTAATACGGCTGAGTGATGCGAGCAGAGGTCATGAAAAGGTGCAGTAGAGATTTTGTTTTGATCAATGCCTTTACTGAGAGAAATATCCAATACATCTGGGATCTTTTTCGGGTCTGTGGGCCAGTATGTTGGTTCACCTGTGGAGTGAGTAGTGAGTTGCGTGGTACGCATACAATTATACAAAGCAACTCCTCTTGGATTGCAAAGTCTGGAACCCCCCCAAGTGTGCTTCGCATTAAAATCGCTATAAATCTCTGGCCCAGTCTTCTAACGACTTGCTGGAACATTGACTGCAAAACCATGATTAGAATTGCCACCACAAGCTCTACCACGTGGATGGTTTGCAGTGATAAGATCGTACCCCTGTATTTTAAAGTAGTATAAGGAATTTAGATGGGATTCAGAAACACGTAGACCGTCAATATTATTAGTTTTGAGAAAGTATTCAACAATTGGCCTATACTTGCATAGGCCATTAGCATTCCATGTAGACAAGACGTTGGAGATCATCTGGGTGAACTGGGCAGTAAGCGTGTTTACCATTTCTTAAATCATCAGCTCTACACGTTTCAGTATTCTCTATTCACTATTCGTTGCATTACTAGCCGTATTTGAGTTTTCAAGAGGAATCTCTGCCTGGAGAGTAACGTTACCCCTAGATACGCTAGCATACGTTGAGCGGCTGGTGGAGTGCCAGACCGAGTTGACTTGTTGCTGTACCGAAAGTGCCGATGGGTGAGATACTGGCTTTTTTCTCCCAGTATTAAGTCTCTGAACAGAAGCCAGATATACCCTACATCTTTTATAGGAATCCGTGTGGTTTTCATTGCAGTGGACGCAGGTCTTACGGTCTTCCCTTGTTTTCATGCAGTCAGTTGATTTATAGCCTTCGCAACAATTCACACACCGGTATAGCTTGTTGCAGAAACGTTGAGTGTGCCCGAATTCCTGGCAGCGATGATATTGTACCAAGTCGTCAAACTTTCTAGGAGGCTCTATATTAACCAGAGCGTTACAAATTTTCTTGACTTCAAATATTTTTTTTGTTATTTGGTGCTGGTTCAAGATCAACAAAGAATATGGACATATGATCTATTGTGATGCCGGACATTGGGGATGTGTCTTACTTCATTACCCAGTTCGTCGAGATTCCTAATGATGTATTGAAGAGAGGTGGAATAATGCAAGTTTTAATTACAGCACGATATGCCTTTTCTTCTTTCAATTGGAAGGATTGAAATAAGATTCTATCTTCATAGAATAACTTTATCAGTGCTCTGTAGTGATCACTGTTCTGCAGCATAATGCATGCTTGCCCGTCACGTCCAGCTTTGTTGGAATAATCATTACCACCGATGGTTTTTTCAATCAGTTTTCGCATGGTTTCAATGTCTTCGACCAAGGGAATGAAGATTGGTGGGGTTTGAATTGTTTTGGCACCTGCTCTATTAGGGATGGTCATTGAGGGTTTTCTGGAGCATCCTGGGTTTCCATAACTCCAACAATCTGGAAGCGATTTTCACTGACAATGTTGTTTGACATGTTCGGGTCATCTTTCCATAAGACGTTACTTGGCTGTTTAGCCTGAATGGATACGTCCTCATCGGTTGTTAATGTTTTTTCAGATAATGAAGGCCAAGACAAAGAAGCTCTAGCGTAAGGCCCCTTCTTATTTGGTATTTCTGGCAAGCGCGCCTTTCTTTTGGAAGCAGATACAGTTATCCACTTATCGCGTGCCTGCCAGGAGACACTTTTACTGACGCTAACGTTAGTGTCACATATAGTGACGTCAACGACGGCGCACGACGATAATGATAATAAGCTTTTAATATGACGAATGAAAACAAAAAAAAAACAAAAACGAAAGAGAAAAACAAATTTGTCAACGATCAGAAACGACGCACAAAAACGACACTGCTACGAAAATATTGTTGTTGTAGTTGTACCTCACTAAAGCTATAAAAAACCATGTGCGCTTGCACGTTGAGTTCAGTCTCGAGACTGAAGATCAACGAGAGTGAGAGTACGACTGTGTCTAGTATATGTCAAAGTTTTGTTAGATTTCTGGCAATACTTCAATGTTTTGTTAGGTTACATTTCTGGTAACACTTGACGTAATTTCTGATGTCGGAAGTCATATTTTTCAAGTAAAAATGTTGACTCATGTTACCAAAGTTCCTCGGATCCCTGAGTGACCACCGAAAATCGGGTCATCATGAAATTTGTTTATGATTTTTATTTTGTCATCGTCACTGACAATTTTAGTCAGACAAGTGAGAAGTGCAAGTTCGACTTGCTTTCTTTTATTTGCTATATTTTTTAAATCATTTATTTGGATGTCTCCGAAAAGTTTATCATATAGTGATAACTGGAATCTTTTGATTTCATTGCTGCCAGCTATATTTTCAATCTTTAAAAACAATTAATCTAAGTAAATTTTTCCATGAACAAAAATATCGATTTTGTAAATAGTTGTTATTAAGTTCTTCCCTAATTTTGCCTTGCATATATATACAGTGTGCCACTTAAGTGAGCATACAGCAAGAATTTTTATGAAGCTTTTTGCTTTGTGTAAATTTACATGTTAAGGAGAAGAAATCCTATGAAGAAATCGCAAATTGGGGTAAGCGAAGTCGATCTACGATACAACATGTAATTTGTCGTTACAAGTATGAAGGTCGCGTTGAAAATGAGAGAAGATGTGGGCGTCAAGCCAGACTTACAGACACAGATAAAAAGCAAAATTAAATGAATAGGAGACAAAAATCCCTTTCAACGTGCCGTTAAAATTAGTGCAGAAGTCGCAAATTCTTTGAACAATGATTTGCATTCTGAAACCATACGCAGAGCAAGTAAACAATTTGGCTACAAGTCCCGCACACCCCGCAAAAGCCAATGATTAGTAATGTAAATAGAAAGAAAAGCCTGTAGTTCGCTCGACAATACCGAAACTACCCAGTGGAGTTCTGGCGGAAGATGATCTTTTGCGACGAGTCGAAGTACAATATTTGGCGCCCAGATGGGCATTTTAAAGTTTGGCGAAAAGCTGGGCAGGCGTTTAACCCGAAGAATACAGTTAAAACAGTTAAACATGGCGTAGGAGGTTTGATGGTATTGGCCTGTATGGCTGTTATGGGTGTTGGGGAGATGGAAATTATTGATGGTATTATGGACCACAAATTGTACATCGAGATACTTAAGCGAAATTTAGTCCAGAGTGCAGATAAATCGATATTCGGTCTAATTATTATTTTTATCACGATAATGTCCCGAAGCACACAGCAACGAATACGCGCTTATGGGTCATTTATAATGTTACCCACGCACTTTCAGCCCACCCACAGAGTCCGGACATCAATTCTATTAAACACTTGTGGAACAAATTGGAAGAAAGTCTAAGGGGCCGCGAAATTCGAAGCAAAACGGAACTTAAGATGAGTTTACTGGAGCAGTGGGAGAAAAGTGACCCCACTTACATTGAAAACTTGGCGGCATCAATGCCAAATAGACTGAATGAGGTCATAAAAATGAAGAGTTATCCAACCCGGTACTAAAAAATTATTTTGAGTATTCAGAGCTCAAGATATTAGCTCCTTATATCAGCTGTACGATGATTTTTGTGGAGGTGAATTTTCGAGGTCTTCGTGATTTTTACTTATTATTAAGGATACAACTATACCAAATAAATTTTTTTTTTCTAAATACATTCAAAAATATTCAAGTAATACTACTGTGTATGAATTATAATAAAATATTAAAAATCAACCGAGTTTTGAAGCTTAAAACACAAAAATTCATGAAATTTCTTGCTATATGCTCACTTAAGTGGCACACTGTAGCTTTTCATTTGACGACTCTAAGTGATCATGTGACTTTATGTATGAAAACGACTTTCTATGGTCCTACGTTGTATGTTCTACCTAACAAGTCATTCGTATTTAATTTTTGGTTAATCTTAGCATGTAATAGGAATTTGTATAACTGATTTATAGTAGAGGTGTTTATGTTTTTAAGTAGTTCGATGCAGTTGAGTTGCATAATTGATCGCGTAGATTGTAGCGCTGGGCAGTCAGTAAGGAGGTGTTGGACCAATGTTTGATTGGCGTTGCAGAGGAGGCAAGTATCATCATTGTTGCTGAGCAGTAGGTGTTCGTGTGTTAATCGGGTGTGCCCCAGCCGAAGGCGGACGAATGATTGAATAGCATTGCTATGGATTTTTTTTGGATAAGAGGCGGGCAATCCCTCTGTGTTGAATTGCTTGTAATGGTGGTGAAGGGCATCCCATGCGATTTTGTTTTTCTTTGCAATGTGGCTAATAATTAGTCTGAAGATATCCGCTTTCTCGAATTGGTTGGAAAGCTGTAGTGGCTCTTTCAGTGCCAATTTACCACGTGTGTCTCCTAGTTCGTTCCCGGTAATATTGACATGTCCAAGGATCCACATTAATTTAATGTTATTGTGGTCAATGAGTTAGTTACGTATTTGAGATATGATTATACTATTGTAGCTATGGTTCCGGATTGCATCTATGGTTGACTTACTGTCTGTGCAACTATATTTGGTTGTTCGGCGGCGTAATTAGGTGCTTGGAGAATGGCAGTAGCTTCTGCTGTGCATGCTGAACAGAAGAATTTAAGATTCCTGCGGTGATAGTGTTGTTGAAATTATCAACTATGGCAAAAGGGGTTGAGCAACTAGATCTTGTTCCGTCGGTGAATATAAATTTAACGCTGTTGGAGCTCAGAGGATGGTAAGTGTCCAGAAAGAGTTTTCTGTAGACGTTTGGAGGTGTGTTTTTCTTTGAGTGTTTCTCAAGGGCAGTTACAAAAGATGATGGCTTGAGGCACCAGAAGGGCCATTTGTCTGGAACTATGCACTCCTGAAAGAAGTGGTTTAGCTGATATGATGCATTTCATAATTGCCGAGACACTTTTTCAGGTATGTTTGTCGTTGTAAGCAGACTTAACTGTGTTGTAAATAATTCGGTTACAACTCATAAATAATCTAGGGCGAGCCGGCTTCTGCTGGCATACATTTGATGGGCGTTGTAGGAAAGGCTCGCTAGCTAAGTCGGATGGCAGCGTGGTAGGGAGCTAGTAATAGTTTAATATTACTGTAGCATGCTTGTCCATAAATACTCAGGCCGTGATCAATTATTGAGAATATGAGAGATTTGGTGGCATTGATTAAAATATTGATATCTACATGAGACCGCTTGGATGACAGAAATTTAATAATATTAGTTTGGAGGCTAGTTTATGTCTTAGGTATAAACAATGTTGCTTAAAAGTTAGTCTTACTTCGAATATAATGCCTAGGATTTTCAGTGAGCTCTTATTACATAAATTTACATTATTGTATATTATGGGAACATATTTCCGGGTAGTTTTTTTGCATATGTGAATTGATTTACATTTTTCAATAAATAAGTTAGAGCCAGAAAATTGGGACCATGTAGTAATGTCAGATAAAATGTTTCGAAAATTATTATTTACAGAGTTTGGATTTTTTATTTTTGTATATATTACTATGTCATGAGCATATAAGATAGGTTCCATATGATTGTATTTGTTTATTATTTTGCTTATGTCATTAAAAGCTATAATGAATAATGTAACGGACAATGGGAATCCTTGAGGGATTCCGTTGTGTAAATCGAAAATATGAGAATAGTTTTTGTTTACTTTTACGGAAAATTTTCTGTCAGGAATGCTTTGATAAGGTTATATATTTTGGTTCCAATTGTCCATTGCTTAAGCTGTTGTAGAATTACATGTATACCGACTCTATCGAATGCTTTCTCGAAGTCTAGATTGAGCATTGTTAAGTGATTCTTTGTTGCCAGTGCCATAGAGCAGAAGTGTTCTATTGAGAGGAGGGAATCAATGGTACCATGCCTCTTTTTGAACCCAAATTGATTTGGGGTTAGGAGGTTTTTTTGAAGGGCAAACCAAACTATTTTTTAGAGATGATTTTTTTCTAGTATTTTGCCTGGACAGGATAGCAGTGATATAGGACGGTACTCTGATATTTCAGTTGGTAATTTGTTTGGTTTAGGTATTGGGACAGCGATAGCAAATTTCCAATTTTGTGGATAAACTCCTTCGTTTAATATATTATTATTTAAAAGCAATAGGCGTGTTTTAACTGACTGGGGTAGGTTTATCAACATTGGATATGAGATTTTATCAAACCCTGGTCATTTCCCTTTCGCGGAGGAAAAGGCAATTTCCAATTCAATATCTGTAATATTTGATTCTATTATTTTGGCAAGAGGAGACGGATGTCTGTTTATATATGTTGAGCTAAGTATATGTTTTTTTTTAGAATTGAACATCGGGTGAAAATTTGTGTTGTGTGAGTACTTTGACCAGGTATTAGCTAGGGTATTGGCAATATCTTTGGAGTCGTGTATAGGTTGCTAATTTGCTCTTTCTTTTATAAATTTCTGACTTGGAGATTTTTTAGAATTTTTATTGAGAGTTATGGATTATTTAATTGGATAGTGGTCACTACTATGGAGGCTATTTAAAGTTTTCGTACGAATTAGGGGAAAAATAGATGTAGAGCCTATTGTAAGATCAACATGGGTAAATGAATGGTGTGTAAAGAAATGAATTGGTTTGCCATCATTTAGTATGATCACATTTTCTGAAATGAGTAGGTTTTTAATAATTTTGCCCCTAGTATTTGTTTTAGCTGAGGCCCACATGGGGCTTTTCCAGAGAAATGGGTTGATTTGCCGTCAGTTAGTATGCTCAAATTTTCTGAAATGATTAGGTTTTCAATCATTTTGCCCCTAGGGCTTTTTTTAGCTGAGCACCACATGGGACTCCAGTCATTAAAGTCTCCTTGTATAATTATTGGGGTGCGTGATTGGCTGATGATATTTCTCAAATCACCTTCAGTGAAGTGTTGATCAGGTGGAATGTAAATGTTAATTAAAGTGAATTCAAATCCAAAGCTTAGTTCGACAGCTAATGCCGCGATTGGTGGTTGCAGTTGAATAATTTTATGTGGATAGTTTTTTTTTACCATAATTTCTATACCTTGTTTATTGGTTGTGTTTTGTGGTAATTTATAAAAATAACTGTCGTAGGAATTTGACGCGATTACATGACTCTTTTTGAGAATATGTGTTTCTTGATTGAGAAAATTAATGGGTTGTATTCTTTGATAAGAACTTGCAGATCTCTTATATTGTTATAGAAAACTGTAGAAAAGAGAACACAATTGAATTAATAAGGAAAAGGGGAGATAAGAAAAGAAAGAATTTGATCTACAAGTGAGTGGAAATTTTCTGTTTACCCCCAGCACCGTCCCCGGCAAAGTGTTGACATTCTGAATACATAATCACGGTGTACAAAGTAGGGATAAGACTAGTCACTGCGTAGTAGATGAAGACACGTGCTGGGGGAAACGAAAAATCTTGTTGGAATTAAGTCATTTCATCGTCTTCGCTGCCATCCGTAAAGGAACCACGAAGAATATGGAAGGGGTGATTACCGTATTTTCTTTTGTTTTGTGTTCGTGCGTTAAAGTAAAATTGGTGTTATTGGTGTTTGCGGTAGTTGTGTAGGTAGTAGTTGTGTCGGTAGTATTTGGTTTGATTGCGAGCGTCTTGTTGTATTGCGTTATTGGTGTTTGCGTATGCTTCTTTGCGTGTTGAGTTTGTTTTTGAGAGTTGATTTCATTAGGTTTGTTTAGCTTTGCTGTGGCGTCATATGAGTCTAGTGGCGTTACGGATGTTTGCTGCATATTGAATATTTGTTTGGCTTCTTTTACTGTATATTTCTTTTGTGTTTGTATTTTAAGAATTTCTTTCTGTTGTACGAACAAAGGGCATTTGTCTTTATTTTTTCAAAATTAAATTATAACATTTATCGCAGTAAACTGCATAACACATTTGTTTTATATTAAAATAAAATAATGACGTGAAAAAAAAAGTTGACTTATACTAAATTAAAAGCGATGCAAATTACGCCGAAAAGGCAATGATATAAAAGGCTGAATCCTTCTTTGAAGGAGATCATGCGGGTGTAGCCTCTTCAGTCTACGCCTTGTTGAGATACGGGTGAGGGAGAACGATAGCGGATTTGGGTGCGACAAAAGTCTGTAGTGATAGCGGCAACTGTGAGAATTAATTACCTCCATAACAGTTGGCATGGCAAGATCCCTATGCAGCGTGGTGTTGCGAACGTACCAAGGGACGCCCGTAAATCTTCTGAGAGACTTGCTCTGACACGCCTGCGCTCTTTTGATGTTGTAGGCAGATAGATGATATTATTATCTTTTATTAGTTAAAGATAACTTATTCAATGGGCAGAGGAGCCACTCCAGTTTCTTGGGCTTTTGGTAGCAGCGCGCTGTAACTACCTTAATGTGTGCAAGCCTGGTAAGACGCTTATATAGGATCAGACCGAGATACCGGATTTGCTCCATTTGCGGAATGATGCTTGTGTTGTATGTCACAACCGGACAGATGCCTTGCCTTAATGTGAAGGTGCAGTGAGTTGATTTTCAGATTTTATGGCTCTATTCCAGCGGCTGGCCCATGAGTGGAATCTATCGAGGTAGCTGGACAATTTCTCCGCAGCTTCGTTCAGGGAGGCAGAGTTGAATATAACTGCCGTATCGTCCGCTCAAATAGCAATAATCGAATGCTCATCTCTAGTTGTAGGCATATCAGACGTATATAAAGAGTAGAGGACCGGAGCTAAGACACTCCCCTGCGGGACACCGGCTCTCATAAGCCTGATGGTGGAAATTTTGTCTGTTACCGCCACACAGAAGGTTCGTAGTTGAAGAAAGCTTCGCATTAGTAAAAACTGTTTGCCAGGCAGGAGTAATATTAATTTACGCAGAAGTCCATCGATCCATACCCTATCGAATGTTTGTTTGACATCTAAGAAGACTGCAGAAGAATACTGTTTCATCTCAAACGCAGTAAGTATGTGATTAACGACTCGATGCAGTTGTTCGGGCGTGCCATGCTGTGATCTAAATCCAAATTGGTGATCAGGAATGGCTTCTTGAACACCCTTTACTGCCAACAATATACTCAAAAATAATCTTTCAAATAATTTTGAAAAAGTTGGCAGCAGGCTTATGGGCCTATATGATGTGACACGGTTCTCCGGAGTACCAGGCTTAGGTATAATGGATATCGTTGCACACTTCCACTGTGTGGGAAAATGGCAGATCCGCAGCATGCTGTTAAACAGCAATGTCAGGAACAACACTCCCTTCCAAAGGAAGGCTTTCAACACCTTGTTGTCAATACGGTCATATCCGGGGCTCTTCTTAGATTTCAGTCTCTGAATTTGAGTCACAACCTCTTCAGGGGTGACATGTTTAGTTGGACTGTGGTCTAAGATACACCTCGATAGGACTTCAGCTGTTTCCTCAACGTCTCCAGGGTCAGCCAGGCTAAAAGGCGTGAAGCGGTTCTCCAACTCATTAGCAAATGCTTCTGCTTTCTCGGTCTCCGTACGCAGCCACTGGTTTAGAGGCCCACGGATTGGACCATGTTTGTGAGGCTGTTGTTTGATGCATTTGGTGGCACGCCATAAATTGAAGCCAGACTTTTTCATTGGATCCGCATTAGCCAACAGATTGTTAAAATATTCCGATCGCACTGCTTGCATTACATTTCTCAGTTCTCGGGCAGCTCTCCTCCATGCAGCCTTGTCAAATTCATTCCGTGATCTCATATAGCGACGTCGTAGCCTGCGTTTATATCTCACCAACTCCAGAACCTCAGGTTTTAAGAGAGCCTGAGGTGGGTTTGGCGAACAAGGGAATGAAGCTGAATGTGCCTGCTGGTAGTTGGCACAATGGGTGCGGGAGCACATGTCAGGAAGTTGGGGTGGGAGATTGCAATTCTCGCAAATAGGATCTTTGTTGCAGCGTTTGGCTGTATAACCTAACCTTTGACAATTTTTACAGCGCATGGGGTTGGGATAATATAGCCAGAAAATGTCCAAAGTCTTCGGGAGGGGTAAAGGTTAAAGTTAACCAGTAATACACCACTGGGTTTAGCTTTGCCGTCCATCATTTTAGTATATTTGTGTACAGAGAAGACACCTTGGCTAGCCAGTTTGCGTACGATTTCTTCTTCACTGCATGGTGCGTAAATAGTGCCTTTCGAACTGTTCAG
This sequence comes from Cacoxenus indagator, assembly GCA_035041755.1. Taxonomy (NCBI): domain Eukaryota; kingdom Metazoa; phylum Arthropoda; class Insecta; order Diptera; family Drosophilidae; genus Cacoxenus; species Cacoxenus indagator. The sequence goes on from JAWNKX010001111.1 coordinate 28,977, forward strand.
ATTTTCATGGTAACTGCATTTAATTGGGCATACACAAGTCAAGGATTTGCACGCAATGAATTTCTCAGCTACTTTGGTATTGTTGACCAAGATCAACATTTTACCGTCGCGTAATTCCGAAATGGATGTAAATTCTTTGCTGATGATTTGTATTGGGCGATGGATAGCGAAACATGAGTATTGCGACAATGGGTTATTCTCATCAACTGAGGACATAACCACAAACTTCGGATAGGGTCGTGTGTAGGTTGGTAGGGAGGGAAATTATTCTAATAACTTATGCGAAGTTTTTCGTTTTTTTATTTGGGAACCGTTTGCCAAAATAGCGAAATGGTTTGTACCAAGATTGGGCGGCCCAGGTGCCATTTTGTTATTTCCTTCGCGCGATTTGCGGTTTTAAGAAGAGAAAAGTACTATAACGAACACGAAGAACAAAATAATGTATGTATGTATGTATGCGGTAAAAACCGAAAACGAAAGCGAAATAAAAAGAAGAAGAATGATCAATAAGACACTAGCGTAAGCCGAAAACAGTTTTAACTCCACGAACGGTAGTCGACGACTGTATATATATATATAATACATATGTTTCACAGAAAATACAATAAAATACATTGAACAAAATATGGTAAAATTGTCTTTCAAAATTAATATCGGAAAAATTGCAAGCCAATAATGAAAACAAAAATCATAAAAGCAAACATTCCTTGTGGCTGAGCATGAGAAAAATGGGTTAAAAACGACGTAATAAAACGGATTTAACAGTCATGAGCAACGCTAATACCACGGCTTTGGCAGTAGTAATGGAAGCAGAAGAAATGCAATGCCGTTGGAGCAGCATAAGGAAGAAGCAAAAGAATTAGAGAGCAGTGGATAGCGGAGAGAAAATTCGTTTGTTGCCATTGGCTTAGTTTTGATTTTTTTTTTTACATCGTTTAAGCGTAAAGTTCTTCTCATCGCTTTAGATGTTGTATATATATATTTTTTTTTCTCGACTTTGGCGAGGCAACTCTTTTCATCTGCACAACTTCAACGCATAGAGACGGAAAGCCCAAGCCAAGCGTGTGCGCATCAGAAGGGATAAAGTACTGATTTTATTCCACTTCACTTTGTCACACCACAACGCCCAGGCCAACCACAGGCTTTAATGCAAAGGACTTCAGCGTGCAGTTTTGAAAACAGAAAGCTCATTTCGAGCTTTGTTTAATTTCTGCATTTTCCAAGCAATTTGAATTCTTTGTGTGTGTATGTGTTTTACATTCCTGGTTAAATTGAAAACATTTCCATTAACGTGATTACTGCAAAAGTGTAAAAAGTAAAATGGAAAACTTAAGATGATTCGAAGCAATGAATGAAAAAGGCCTGCGGGAACTTAATACATATTTTAAAGCAACAATATCTAAATGTGCAAGTTGTGACAAGAGCAAATATCACTTTTTATTTTACCAGATTCACCAGGTTACTGGTTCATTTTGTTAGTAATTATGGGATGCACAATAACTTTTGAGAGTTTCTTGAGCTTAATTCACATAAATTAGATAACCTCACCGTCTTTCCGACATCCAAAACTTTGTAGAGTTTCTTCACATGACATAAAGATCTATTTAGATAGACTGGATTAAGAGGTGGTCAGAAGTAAACCATCCCATTTAAGCGCGTCCAATGTGAGGAAAAAGTCACTTTGCCATATCTGTTAGTATATTAGTGTGTTTGCGTTTCAATGTTTTTTTGTTTTTTGTAACGCTGCCCAGTGATGATTTCGTTGAGCTAGATTAGTTCATAATCGATAACTCCGAGCTGATCCCACAAAATGGCATGACCACGTTGATATTCATCAATGGCCGAACTCACCACACGGATGTCCTGTACTTTGAGATGTCGTAATGGATCCACTTCTCGAAGTTCGTCAGCCTTCCGAATTTACTTTTGGAGAAGTTATACGCATATGAAAAAACGGTGTTCAAAGCCTCTCGGCTTGATTTCATACGGAAAAATATATCTCCCTTCTTGCGGAGAAATCTTTGTAATTGTAATTATGTTAACCAATGAATCAATCACCAATCAAACATAGTCAAGTTCACTCTTCACTAAGCTGTTTTTATTTTCTTCTTTTCCTTTAAGTTTAATTTAAGTTGTTCTTTCATAACAGTAAAATTAAAATATATGTTTATATTAAAGAAAGAGCATTGAACACATGGCCAGGAGATGGTTTGAAATCGCTTGTTAAGTCACTTCCAAAGCTTTAGCGAACGACACCTGAATTCCGTATGAATCTCGATCCAATAATGCCTCCAACTCAGAGTCTTCAAAGCATACTGGTATACTTTAACAATTTTTGGCACTTTAAATTTGCCAGAAGTAATACTCACATACCAGAAGAAATTTGTTTTCAAGAAGAATCAAGAAGAACAGAAAAAGTGACGCTAAGCGAGAAAATACATAAAAGCGTAGTTACCGGAATAAACACGCATTTAATGAGCACAGACTTCTCTTAACTTGTTCCTATGGAATGCGATCACAAAATGACTGGTGCCATGATTGGTAACCCCGACGTAATCTGATCAGTACATAAAAATATAAAAAAGTAAAAATTCAGGAAAGGTCCGAACATCAATGGCCACATCGAATGTAAAAGCAAAAAAAAAATTTCGACACATCAGCATCAACTCCCGCTACTACCAAGCTTACAAATTCAAAGCTTATGACAAGTCTTTCCAGGATCTAGAACCCATCGAAACTCGCCGAAATCACACTTATCTTCGAATCCAACAAACCCTTCACCTCCTAAGCTACCAATACCAACACCTAATTGTCCTCCAGCAGACGGTAGCATAATTTCTTATGAATCTGTCGTGCAGCGCAAACCGGATGACATTCTGCGACAAGTTCTAGTCTTCGAACTTGGACTGGCCTTAAGAAGCTTGTCGCTGTACCCACCTCAAAATAAATTTTTGTGTCTAGGCTGGCCCACGACACTACGGAGCTGATGTAAAGCATAATATGTTTTCCAAACTGAATTCGTTCACAAGCATTAATATTGACAAATTCAAATATAAAAGTTTATTTTATCATTCAAGATTTCTGTACCCGCTGATTTTTCTAATTATTAGGTTCTACTTTTGACCTGCTGGTTGTTTTGTGAACGAATTTAACTCCAGAAAAGGGAGGTGTGGCTATGTCGGGGACACGGCCGTTTAAATTAAATACGTCTACGTAACGGGTAATATTTCCTTAGAGCGTACTCCGATTTGCATACTTTTTTTTTGTGAAAGCAACATGTTCCGTGCATCGGTATTAGGAAATAAATAAAATAAACGATTAATTACTGTGTCATAACATTATTAATTATAAGCCTGTGATAAAAAAAGTATGAAGACAATGGAAAACAGGATATATCGAGATTTCTCTCTCGAAGCAATGTTTTTAGAGTTTAACAGCGATCGTAACATAAAGAGTTTTATTTCGGCTAACACTGTGATCGGATGGATATACATACAACCGAGCATGAATTTGAATATTTCATTGACTGTTACGTTTACTAGACAGATATCACCAACCTTTGGGTCTTTGATCTGCAAATTCATTTCGGGAATGTCAATTTTAAATATGTTACAATCAGTGAAGCTATTGAGATTGCGATATATGGCGACGACACCGGCTATGCCAAATGATGGTGATGATACCGCCGCCGATGATATTTGTTGCAATTTGTCTGTGTTTGTCGGTGATACTATATGATTTCGTCTATAAATCAAATACTTGCATAAGCTTTAAATCTTCCATCCACATCTCGCTAATTGCCAAGTAATCAGATCGATTGATGACGGAATCGGAGAGGATGTCTTCTGAACGTGCGACCAAGTTCTGTGCATTAGTGGCGTTGATAATTATGCGATAACGCTGAATAGGAACACAAAACTCACAAAACTCTTTTACTTGTGAGACTAGTGTCGGCAGCGGATGTTGGGTCAGTCACTGGTACTCATCTCGTATCTCTCTAACTGTAGGAGACGTCTGACCAAATCCATTATAAAACTTGCAATCGTGTCGAAAATTGATAAAGGCCAGCTAACGATGTGATGCGACTCAAAGCCACATAAACTAATTCGTTTTGCTGGGAATTCTCATATTCACACACGACTCGATCGAAAGTGCCTCCTTGAGATTTGTGTATCGTGATTACAAAAGTCGGTACAATGGGAAACTGTATCCGGCGGTATTTCATCATCGGACCGAGGGCTATGTTAGCCCTGAGCATTGTTATCCGTGTCCACTTAAAGTCAAGAACCTCATGTTTGCAGATTACATGTGGCTTAGCTTTAAGTCGATATCGCTGGCCCATCATCTAGAGCGGGATTTCAATCCATAGTCTGAGTCGCTGTTTGTGTGTGGCCACAGATGTTGACAGTTCGTTCTGTGCCTCTAACTAGGCAAAGTTCTCGTCTTCACTGAGCAGCTCTATATAATTTAACACACCAATCACGCCGTGCCATCCTCAACATCAATGATAGTCGTAATCATATAAGGGTAAAACATGGCAAGCGGGATCTTTTAAGGCAGTCCACCTAACTCGACGACACTAATTTATTTAAGTTTTTGCCGTGCTGTAGCTGCTTCGGTATGTAGCTGCTTCGGTTATGAGTATATAACTCACGATGTAGATGACTAATGCCTCGATTTGGGTTGTTAACATAATCAACTACTTAAGCCGCACAGCTGTACTCATCAAGTATAAACTGCAACTCGCTGTTAGAGCCCAGTTTTTGTGCGATCCATGGATTAAAAGTTTTTGTATAAATCTCTGTGAAGTCGCGGTGGCTAACGTAAAGTAGTTCGGATTATGTTCAAGTACTATGCTTTCATTATATTGTTGTCGAGATAGAACTCGTCAAGTGTATCAAAATGATTTTCCTCTAGTAGCTTAGGCAGTTTAACTGCCTTTAAAAACCTTGGAAATCTGTGCTGACCGTTTTCTTTTGATATCGGCAGTAGCACTCCAATCTTGCACATCGGCCAGTACGGTAAATGTATGTCGATGAACTTGATTTTTGTACTGATCACCCGCCAAGTCATCATGATTAACATAATGAATGGTGTGAGGCATACTTTCGGACATGGTTTCCCGATAATAAAGATCAAGCCACAAAAGGATGTGCGAATGCGAATTGCCAAGGTGTTGAAATTCGATTCGGTGAAAGAAGTCTACACGATACTTGCTAAAAGGATTTATGTTACCCTTGGCTTGCATCAACGACATCAAACAGTGTACCAGCTTATCGAAATAGATGCAACACGTAATGGGATCTTCATTGACAACGTGACTGCATATAGATAGAGTCAAACCTACTAGTGGATCGGTTACGTTTACATTGGTAAATGCATCACTTAACTCCTATTATCTTCAGAAGATTCGGCTAATGTATTTCATTGGCAGTGATTGTAAAAAACATCAACGGCTTGCCCAGCTGGCGTATAATTGTGAAAAGGTCCTTTTTGCGATTCATCCAATACTGCACAGAATTTTGTAAAAGTTTGAGAAATGTGAGGTTCTTATTTACACACACATCGAGGAAAGTACGACATTCCTGCATTTTGAGGAATTATGTTCGTCTTGATGTTGACAATGCTTGTTCATTGTTCAATCGACACGGTAGCTGTTCCACCATTGCGTTCACATCGACGGGTACATTACTGACATGCCAGATGATGTCATAGTTGCCGTCGTAATGCAACCCGCGTATTGGCATGAATGGCAGACGTGGTGATACCAGACGTGTACAGATCGGGTCTAATGCAGGCAATCCCTGCTGCTTAAGTAGATACACAAAACCGTTCCAATATGACAACTCACCGGATCCGAGTGACCTCCTTCACGTGTCGCACAGTTTAAAGTCAGCCACTGCTGTCTTTCTTCTGGGAAAGTATTTCTAAGCACCGGTAAGAGTTTAAGTATAAGCTGTAAGAGTATAAGCTGATATTGCATTAAATATTTTAATTTTTTATGTAAAGTGCCTTACGCGGCGATTCGATAATTGCGATAGAAATTTAACAAAATAAGGAAAGACAAACAAATAAAATGAGTAAATACAAAGAAAAACCATAAACCGGGTCAAGAGATAAGGAAGCTATTGGACGCATAAGAGGAAGAGAGAAATAATATACCGTATACCTGCGAAGTGCAAACGAAATACCTTCAATTTTACACTCAATTCAATTGTTTCACATCAGTCTGCATGTTCGAACATATATGTATATGCATACAATCTAGGTTTACTACTTCTGTTACTTGTTACGCTCAGAGAGTATACTCCTTGGTTACGCTTACCACTACACTTACTACTACAGAAGCACAATTTTATTGTGTGCGCAGCGACGGTAAAAATCAACAACGGCACTCAGCACAGAAGACAACAACAACGAGAACAGCGATGCACAAACGAATAACAACAACAGCAGCAATTTTCGCATTGAAATTTATAGAAAAACAATATTAAAATTAACTTTATATTTAATTTTTTGGCAACTCCCCATATTTCGGCTCCATATGTATGAATTGATTTAATAATTGTCTTATAGATTAGGAGCTTGTTTTCAAGTGAAATGTTTTAATTTGGTTTGAGTAGCCAGTGCAGTTGTCTTACTTTCATTTTGATTTGGTCACGCTTTTTTGTATATGGTGTTTCCAGTTTAGTTTACTGTCAATATATATTCCTAAGTACTTGGCTTCTTTTTGAATGGATACTTCGTCTCCGTCAATATTTATATGGATTGGTAACTTGTACTGTTTTGCTTTTATTTATTTTAATATGCCACTTTCTAAGCCAGTCAAGTGTTTTATTAAAGTCTGCTTGCAACATGGATGTGGCAGTATTTATGTTTTTATGAGCACTTAGGAGTATTGTGTCATTGGCGAAAGTTGCAATGATCGACAAATTGTGAGTGGGAGATGGTATGTCTGCTGTGTATAAGGTATATAATAATGGTCCTAGCACACTTCCCTTGTGGAACTAACAAATTTACTTCTCGGAGGGCTGAGTATTCGTCTGAGTATTTTACTAAGAAGTATATATTCTAGTAGTGGCAATAGTCTGCTTCTTAATATATTTTCAAAGATTTTAGAGATCACAGGGAGTAGACTGATTGGTCTATAAGACTCTGCGTTTGATGCGTCTTTGCCTGGTTTCGGAATCGCAGTAATCTCTGCTACTTTCCAGACACTCGGAAAATAGTTTAGTCTAAACATTACGCTAAAGATGTTTCTTGGATATTCAATAGCTTTCACAGGTAGTTCTCTTAGGAGTTTCCCATTTATATTGTCATATCTAGGGGACTTTTTTTTCTTTATGTCATTATTAATTCATTTTCTTATTTCTCCTATGGTGTTCTTTTCATGTTTTAGACGTTCTGAAACTCTGCTAATACCTGTGTTCAGCCGTGGATCCTCTGAGTTGGTGGCGACTTCTGCAAAAACGCTTTCGAGGTAGTCAGCTAATACTAGCTGTGTCGAGGTTCGTCTTTTCCCATTACCCGTTTTTCATCTTTAGAGGAGCCTGATGATTACTTTTATTTGTCCATGCTTTGGTAGCTTTCCATAAACAATGGCCGGTGTGGTGTTAAGCTTTTGAGATATGATGTTAATTGCTTGTTTTTTAATACCTGAATCACTTTTTTAACCTCTTTAGTTGCCTTGTTGTACTGTCTTTATGTGTCAGGAGATCTTGTGGTTGACCGGGTTTTCCGTAGTTTACATTTTTTATTTAATAGTCGTCGTAGTTGAGGTTGTGTGTAGAATGTCCAATTTGTCTGCTTCTTTTTTGGTGTCGATTGTATGACTGCTTTCATAATGGCGTCATTCAGGAATACTATCGCTGACTCGATGTCCTCATATGATTTAAGAGGGATGTCGGTCATTAAATTAATGTCAATGTATTCCTTAAAAGTATGACAGTCACTTCTGTTGTTGTACAAAGGTCTGTTTGCATGTGTAGGAGTCCCGTTCGTGCCATATATTAAATCTCTAGGGTTGTGGTCTGACGAGAGCTCGAATCGTGTTAAGATTTTACATTTCCGAATATCCAAGTTCTTTGTTATTCACATAAATTTCAATTTTATTAACCTTGATTTCATATTACATATAGTTTGTACATCAAAATATAGAGTATAATTTATAAACAAACTTTACTACTAAAAAAGAAGAATTTATTTTAACTAATATTATAGCTATGCGCAATATTTAATGATTATAAGGAAAATCGGAAAAAACCTTACATAAAATTTATAAAACTTAACCTAGGGACCAGAACTATAAAGTCGGTACTTAGAGAGGCTAATATTTAAATTTGATTGTAAAGTACCGATCAACACGTTACGTGATATATCGAGTGTTAAAGTTAGTTAAAGCTTGAAAGTTTTTTTCGTCAAACATGCAGATATCAGACCTATCATGTAGTTGAGATATATGGCAATATATTTTGCGCCTTTTGAAGTTATTTGCGGTGACTACCAGCACAGACACCCCAGACTTCCGACCCATATAGAACAATTGGAACAAATATAGATATATGGATTGTTAGTTTGTTTCCAAATGACAAGTGTGATTTCCTATTGCGAAAACGATATGATATGCCGGATTTTATTAATTATATCTAATGTCCTGTTGATATGGCAACCAAAAGGTAATTTGGTCCAGGAATAAGCCGAGATACTTAACGTTTGTTTCCCATCCAACAGAGTTTAGGTTAAGAAGTAGGTTTGATTCAAGCAAATTGCAGGCTTTGCGCTTGCGGGAGAAGAAGATTGCATTTGTTTTTAGGACATTAACTTTAATTTTCCATTTGTAGAAATAGTTAGGAAGCGACTTGGAAGACTCCAGATTACGCTTAATATCACTGTAGCTAGAGGTGGACCAATAGAGAGCAGTGTCATCAGCAAAAATTACGGTGTTGCAATGGTCAAGCGTTGGGATGTCGTGTGTGTAGAGGTTATAAAGAATAGGGCCTAAAACAGAAGCCTGAGGGACGCCTGCAGTGATTAGTTTGTTTTTGATCTAACACCGTCCATTTCAACCCAGAAATATCTATCGGATAAGAAGCCGTTTATTATGTTTACTATGTGTCAGGCTGCGCCAGAGTTTTTTAGCTTATAGGGTAGGCCTTTGTACCACACGGTGTCGAAAGCAGCTTCAACATCTAAAGCAGTCAGGCCAACCGATTTTTTACAGTTTAGCTTTTCTTTGACAAAATGCCTAATCTTCATTAAAGGATGAATAGGGCTAAGGTTTGCTCTAAAACCAAACCGTGTTGACGGTAGTATATTTTTATTTCGATATGACTATTTAGCTTAGCTTTTAAAATACGGTCGAAGATTTTTGAGAACCCGAATAGTAAGCTGATAGGGCGACAGTTTTCGGGATTATCAGGGGGTTGTCCTGGTTTTGGAATTGCCACTATTTTAGCCATTTTACATTTGCGTGGAAAATACCCGATGGACACACACTTGTTGAAAACGAAAGCCAACAAGTTGAAACTGCGTTAGGGAAGATTTTTTAGACACATATTAGGTATATTATCCGGGCCTAGGGACTTTTTGGTTTTAAGGAAACGAACAACGTGTTTAACATAGCCACTCGTAATTTCTTCACGGTTTGTAAGTTCAGTTGACTGACAAGTGACTGAGTTGTTAACGAGTGCAATAGTGACTGAGTCAGAAAAGGAATCAATTAGATGATTTTTTGTTTTCAATAATCGCACTTAAAATTTCACATTCTTTCTCCCTAGTACTGTAAACTTTATTGTTATGCCAGAAACTTGGAACGAATTGCTTTTTATTCCTTATTAATTTGGTGATTCTCCAAAAAGGTTGGGAATTGGTGTCCAGACGTTTTAATTTCTTGTTCCAGTTGGCATTGTTTTAAGCAACCATTGCAGATTTTATTTCTCGATTGATATAATTTAATTTGGCTTTAAAGACGAGTAGCCTATAACATATCCAGTGTCTTTGAACCAGATTCCTTATTTTGATGAGCTGCTTAATGTTGTCGGGGTGGTGTGCATAAAGTTAACGTTCTTTTCAATTTTGGGAAGAGTTAGGTTTATTGCGTCACATACACTGGACGTCATGAGATCTACTGTGAAATCTATGTCATCAGCAGTGGGTGTTGTGCTAGAATTGAGAGTTGTTATTTCTTGAAAGCGTTGGTTAATAATCCGCTTGTACTGCCTCAAGTTTGCTTTTGAGAATTGATATAATTTGGTAATTGAACTATTTATGGAAAAACCAATTTTGGAAGTAATTGGTAAGTAGTCGGAGGACAGTTCATTGAGAACTATTAGTTCGGTAAACAGGTGAGGAGAACTAGCAATGAAAATATCAAATGGGGAGGGATTATATTTAAGGCTCGCTGGATTAAAGGTGAAATCCCCAGTGTGGACAATGCAAAATCTTCTCTGCATGGAAAGCCCGAATAAAGTATGGCCACAGCAATTGGCTCTAAGACAGTTCCCTTGGCGGTGTCGACACTTGAGTTCTTCGCCAAGTATGTAGGTTCCCTCAATGCGTTGAGACTTAAGCAAGTCTGCGCGAAAAGCTTCTTTCTTGTGCCTAGTGTCAATAATTTGTTTACAGGAATTTTGCAAATATTTCGCAGTTGAGCCAAGAAAGTAAATATAAAAATTCTTTAAAGCAACCATTTCTGGCTCTATACTAATCTTTTCTGTTAAATGAGTATTTCAGCTATATATTTGTGTTTGATTTCGTTTTTGATAATAGGCTACGCCTCCTCCCCTTGTACTGCGCCTATAATTTCTATAAATTGTGAATCCTGGTAGAATAAACCTATTGTTAATACTCAACCAAGTTTCGCATAAAAAGCAGATATCTACATGATTTTCGTATAAAAAGTGTAAAAGTTCTAATCTTCTACTCTTTACGGCACGCGCATTCCATGCCATGACATTAAAGTGGCCTCTTAAATTATTTATCATTGTACACGTATTTAGCAGCTAACTGCGTAATAATATAAAACTGCTCTCTTTTATTCGTGCAGCAGCTTATCTTATCTAGGAGTTCGTTTAAGAACGAGTTGATATCGTCTGGCGTGAACAGGTCGGGGGACGTTTGACTGGTCCTTCCGTTTCGCTAAGGAGAGATTGTTTATAACTTTGATTGTTGTTGTTGGTTTGGACATTTAATGTAGAGTTATTTAACTGTTGTCTGTTTATGGAACTGTTTAACGACGAATGTTTTGGTTGATGAAGCGAAGAGGGAGAGAGGTTACTGTAAACAACGCTATTATTTTTGTAGTTGTTTCTACTGGCAATGCGTTTACTTCTCTGGTTTCTTACATTGAGCATCGTGCGACAAGGGCAAGTTAGATCAGTGGAGGGGTGATCGCCTTTACATTTCGCTCAGCGGTAGGCAGTAGTTTTAGTGCAAAGAGAAGTTAAGTGCGACCCAATTGTAGCACTGGGTAAGCTTCTTGGTTTCCTTAGACTTGAATTCCCATCGAACTTTGGTGTTGTTGATGCAGGAGTGTAGCATGAGGTTATAACCAGCTCGTGTTATTTTGTGGATGGTCCGGACGTCGATGCAATATAGACCACGGTCGCTTAGTAAACCCCTTACGGCGTCGTTGCTCAATTTATCCAATCCGGAGAATACTGCCTTGTAGGGCCTAGTTTTCCTTGTCTCATGCGAATAGAATTCACATTTGCCTCTTTTGAGCTCATGGCAATTCAGGTTAAAGTCCGCTTCGGTAGTCAAAATAGATAGATATGGCTTTGACCAAGTCATGGATTTTTTTTGCTGGTTTCTTTAAAACCGTAATAGGTGGAGGCGGAATTTGCGTTACTGTACTAACGTACTTCTCATCAGCAGTCTCCGTGCTAGCGCCGTTATCTTCGATGGTTTGGAGAGGGTGGAAATAATTATGGTACTGGTCACTGGCATGAGTTACTGATTTATTAGTTTAGTAGTCGCGGCATTTTTGGTTTGCCTGAAGCGCCAAGTGCGCCAGACCAAATATTAGGAGCTGTTTGTTGTCGCTTTATGCTTCTTCTGTTTATCTCTTGTTGTTCCAATTTAAATCGAAAAGCAAGGCAGTTGCTTTGCTAACCGATTAAAAACCGAGAGAATGGCGTGAAATGGTGATTGCCGAGGCACCCGTTCTAAGACAACCGCACGCTTAGAGAGTCAGTCAACGATTGAAACTCTTTGTTATGAAAAAATCTATCAAGTCAGTGGTTTTATTAATGCCTGTTGGCCAATAAGTTGGTTCGCCTGTACTCAAGTGTTTAGAGTGTGTGAACATAGCGTTGTGGAGATTTTTGCCTTTTTTGTTCGTTAGCTTCGATCCCCACATAGTTTGTTTCGCGTTGTAATCACCGGCTGCAATGAAGCGTTGTTCAAAAGAGTTGAGGGAATTCTTATATTCTGTGTCTGTAATATTATGCTTTGTCGGGCCATATACAGCAAATATTGTGAGCGGTCCTACGAAATCATTAATTTGAATGTTCGTCGCTTGTATGTAGTTATGATGATAAGGCTCAAACTCGTCGTGCTTTATGGAATACTTAGTGATTATTGCTGTTCCGCCGTGCGCTATGCCATCGGGTTGGTTTGTGGTATATACTTTGTACCCTCTAACTTTTATGAAGTGTTTGTTTGTGCAATGTGTCTCCGAGGTTAGGGCTATGTCAATGCTGTTGTCATGAAGGAGTATTTGTAGTTCGTCAATATGGTTTTTCAGTCCGTTTGCATTCCATAATCCTTAATTTAGTTTCCATTTTGTTTGTGCATCTTCGATATGAGAATTGTTATGACGTTTATCATATTTGTGACTTGTTGAAACAGTTGTTTCATCAGGTCTTTCATCTCAGTAATGTCAGTATTTATGTCAATGCGTCTACTTGCATATTCATTGGTTGGATTCGTGAGTTGTTCTTTCTTATTATTTTCGCCATTTTTGTTGTTATTTTTATCATTAGCTACTTGAGCGTACGATAAATCGGTCTTAATTTTGATTAAGTTTTGATTCTCGATGGGAGCTACTGCTACTGTCTCAGCCGGAAATTGGTCGCTTTTTCTCTAAGGGATGATTGCCTTGTCTATTTTGCAACCTTTGTAGTTTGCAGTATGTGCAGCACCGCACAATGCACATTTTATTGGACCGTTGGCTTCAATTTTGCAGTCGATTGTTTTGTGTTTACCGGCGCATTTGACCCAGATCGGATCTCTGGTGTCAAAATTTTTCGTGTGGCCGTATTTTTGACAATTTGAGCATTGCGATATTATGCGTTTATGGTGTGGGGGCTCGAAAATGATTTTCGTGCAGAGCAGTGTGGTTATATTATAAATATCTTTGTTGATTTTTTTGTTTTTCAATTCAATGAAGAATAATGGAAGCGGTTTGTTCGTGACTTTTTGTTGTATATTATGGATGTTTATTACTTCGTGCCCTAGGTCGAGAAGTTAATTTTTTATTTCATTAATGTCAGTGGCGTGGTGCATATTAATGAGCACTACTTTAAATCCACGTTCTTCCTTCGGTTTGAACGTGTAGTATTTCGTTCTGTGCTCTTGCAACATCTTAATAACTGTAGAGTAACTGGTAGAATCTTTTGTTTGTATTCGCACCTGATTATTCTGCAGCGTTTTTAAAATGTAATTATGTTTAATTACATTTTTAGAGTATTGCTAAAAATGCTAATTTGTTCGACGTCTTGAACATATTCCCATTCCCAAGAAACCGTTTCTCCTTGTAGCCAAACCAGCCATTTATCGCACTCATTAAAATTGTCAAACTTCTGCTCATCTTGCGCATATCCCATTGATGCAAAAATGTTATAATCGGAGGAGGCCAGGGCTGGAGAGTACAGTGGTTGTGATAATACGTCGCACCCAATCGTTTTCATTGCGTCTGTCACCGGGTTTGCTGTTTGTAACGGCGCATTTCATGCAGTTTACCGTGTCGTCTTGCTCATTTCATTTGCATGTCATATAGTTCATGTGGCACACAACTTCCCATTTTATGGATCTTCATTGCTCAGAATCGGTGGGTAATTCTTTATTGTGCTATATTTAACATTTTTACCAATTGCTTTTGAGTTTCGTTCGGGTCTTCGCCCAATAACTCCTGCCAATCTGCAACCACATAATGATTTGGTTCTACCAAATCAAATCAGATCAGAATCACCATTTTAAGAAACTACTTGTCATATGTTTTTATGTTTGGAGAATGCTCTCCGGATGTTTTGTCCGTTAATAACAAACAAACCAAATTAGTTGCAAAAGATTTGAAAGCTATTCGAAACTTTTAACGGTACCTTAATCTGTTAATAAAAGAAAATATATAAAAGCAATTAAATTGAAATTTTTTTTTCAGTCAAATGTATGTTTATTTACTATTAAAATCAAGTTGCATATATGCAAATATATAAAAGATGTGCGTTGTAGCAGAGAAATAGTGATAAGTGCCTTGAGACAATTTTGGGGCTACAAGTAAATTTTTTGTTTACTGCATAATATTTCTTAATAGAAATTTAAAAATATAAAGAAATGGCAGGGCGAATTCGTTACAAATTGTCAGATTTGACCGATGAGCAGTTGCTGGATTTGTTCGAATCAGTCCCGTCGGAAGAGGAAGTGTAGAGCCTTTCAAGTGACGACGAACACCACGAATTCAATGTGGTAGAAGCTCTGACGACTGCATTAGAGGACGCCGACAGTGTGTCATTTGAAGACAATAATATTGAAAGTATGCAAAATGTGCAAGATATAGTACAGGATACTGAGCATACCCGGAAAACCATAAAATGGCCTCGATCCTCATTGCCATTAATTGAAGATTCAGCATGCATATCTTCGCTTTCTTCTGATGGCTTCAATGGTTTTGGTAAGAAAACCTAATTGCGCATGATATACAAATGACTAATTAAGTTATGTGTAGGTATTGAAACAATAACAAAGGAGCCGAGAAAGTTAATGGTTCGACAGCAATTTATACAGTTGCATGTCAACAACGTAGCCTTCCGAAGAGATTCTTCGCTGCCAGCTGGTATAATGGAGCTCAAAACTCCATTTGCTACTTTTTCAACCAATCAATCAATCAAAACAGAACAAAATCAAAACTGCATGACCCGAAGCAAATTCGAATCAATTAAGTAGGACTTCGAACTGAGTGATTTGAGCGAGCAGATCAAAAAGAATGAACAAGGCTCCGATCCACTGTACCGCACGCGTAAAATTATAGACTGTCTTAACTCAAGGTTAGACTCCGTTCCAAAGCAAGCCCACCTTTGTGTCGACTAACAATTGTGCAGCACCAATATGAAGCACAACCTGCGCTAGTATAAGCACCACAAGTGGGATATTAAGCTATTTGTCTTGTGCGATTCTTTTGGTTATGCTTACCGCTTTGAAATCTACAGCTGTGCAGGTGATAACGTTATCTTGTCTGGTCACCCAGATCTTAGTACCTACCGTCAACTAAAAGCCTAGGGGTTTTACGACTGAGTACGTAGGCTCCTCAAATGGATTCGAAATAAGTAACGTATTGCAGAAAGATAGCAAGGCCGTTTGCTTGTTGTCCACTTATGTGGGTGTTAATGCTTAACAAGGACAAATTCGAATGAAGGAATACCAAAGGCTACGATAGGACAGGAAATCTAAGCGACACATACACATTGATTGCCCACAAATTATTTGCGAATATAACGCTTACATTGGCAGCGTGGACCTAATGGATCAACTTATGAGCCGTTATCATATTAGAGCAAAAAATCGGATCACCGCGACTTGAATTTTTTACCACTTCGTCGCTGTGGCAGCAACAAACGTCTGTATTTTATACAAGCGTATAGAAAGCAAGTACGGACAAATTGTTTTTCGCACTTTCGCAAATCGATTACATTTCAAAATAAGAATTTTCCAGGTCGTCCAGTCAGTGCTCATACAGTCGGTCTTCACAACCAGGGCGGAAAATCCAGTCTCCATCCTCTCAGACAGGGCGGACAATCCAGTCTCCATCCTCTCAGACAGATCGGACAATCCAATCGCCATTCTCTCAGCCAGGGCGGACAATGAAGTCTCCACTCTCTCAGCGACCTTCACAGATAGGGCTCAAACAAGGCGAAAAGTCAAAGCATCCAATTTCGGACGTGTGGTTTGATCAACTAAACCATTTTCCGGATTATTTGGGTCGAGATATTGGACGAAGATGGTCTAAGCATTATAAAACGTCGCAAACGCAGTGCGTTTGCACAAAATGTAAACTACATTTATGCTGCGAAGCCAACAAAAATTGTTTTTTGGAGTATCATAAAAAGAAATAAAATTCAACTTCGTAATTTTAAAATTACTTTATTTACACTCAGAACCCCAAGAGTGCCTTGAGGCACTTAATAACATTTTTTCACTTAAGGGGATTGATAAAATAATATTGGTTCGAGGGTGTGTCTGGGTCATAGACATATTCGTTGGGAAATCGAAGCGTACGTCCATATAGCATTTCTGCTGCTGATACCTTGAGGTGGTCTTTATAACACGAGCGAAGACCAAGCATGTGTGTCTGCATGGCACATTATGTGCTTTAGAGGTAGCTCCTGTAGGCATTAGTTTTACAATTGAGACAGTATCTGTACCCATGCGCATAGGGCGTCACATACACAATTTTGTGTATGATCAAACCTGTTTTTTCTTTCAACGCGTTGTGCGGATCGGCGTTCGTTACCACGGCAAAACATTTCTTGACCATTCCAAAAAGTCTTTTTGCATTGACGGCCTGACATTTTTTTTATTACTTCAATACTCCACCAGGGAGCATAGGGCCTACCATAAGTCCCATCAATCGAGATTGTGTTGGTTTCACTAATCGATAGTGCCAAGTCTATTTACCATGGGTGGTTTTTGGGCCAGAGCAGGTGATTGGCCTGTTGTTGCCGTGTACAGCCAATGTACGCCATCTGTAGCAAATCCTCTCCTCTCTATTATTATTTTTTTTAATGGTCACCCTGACTCTACAACATGTCCAAATGTTTTTCGTTGGGCGATATGTCGAGTTGTGGTGCCATTGACGGTAGGAGGCGTCCGCCAAGAGGTGGTTTTTTTCTTTATTTATTAATTATTAATTTAATTAATTATTATTAATTAATAATTAATGTTAATTATTCAATTATTCAATTATTCAAGGAAGATTTAAATAAAATTGGAAATGAAAGGTTGGTTATAGTGCAAGGACCATGCCCGAAGTGGGTGTCGAACCCACGACCTTAGGCTGGTAGTCCAACGCACTAACCTCTAGCCTACTGAGGACGGCCAGACATATTTCTGCAAAATTTGCTTGAGTGTAGGTCTGCCGCCCGGATGGGACAGTCTTGCTTGTCAACTTGTATTAGTTGTAGCTGTAATGACGTGGTTCCTTTTAAAATGTCTTGTAGTTCGCTGTTTATGGCCTGGGCACCTCATCGCTTTTTGTGCGTCGGCTACTACGTTGTCACTACCGCTTACATGTAGGATTTTCGTGGAGTATTGAAATATAAACCCTCTATATTCAACCCCAACGCTTCTCTGTATACTATATTAGAAGTTGAATTCCCGGGAATGTCCACATATAAATTATTTGAATTGCAAATACGGGAGAGAGCCACATATAGGGCGAAAAGCAACTCACACTCAAATCTACAAAATCCCTGCTTCAATGACGTTTGGTTTTAAGGCCTTTACCTTCAATCTGGTGCCGTTTCATAGTTTAGGCGGACTTAAATTTTATTTCAAAGGATAACCGGTACTCCTACTTTTAATTTAATAGTGTGTGCTGGCCGACCGGGGGCACTCAGAGACTCTAAAACTTCTATAGAAACTTCTATAGGAAGAGTCTTCTTGTTCCATTACTCTGTTAATATAGCGATATTCAGTGCTTTCCCCAGGATGCTCGTTAATATACTATCAGTTATTGCTGTGGCCTGATCGTTGCGTGGTGACAGAATTGCTCTTTCGCATAGCCATGAATTTGGTTGATTTTTCAATGATGTTAGGTCACCATAGACATGCACAATAAGGTCCTGTAGTGATGAAACAGTATTACACAGATTTTCACGTAAGATAACTTTTCCATCTGTTTGTGGATATGTTCCATTACCAATTTTTAGCAAAAAGCCGAAAACTCTTGTGCATTTGGGTTACTTTCTGTGAGTGCTCGCATATTTAGTGTTAAATTCATTGGTATAACGTAAATCCATAGACTTGAGCCCATGCATGGGCATGCTTTCATTTCATCAGCAATCGTTCCTCGAGGTAGTAGTGGTAATGTCTGTCTAAAATCACCACAGAAGGGCATTCTGTCACCACACAAGGGACGACCATCTCGTCTTATATCTCGCAAAGTCCACCCGTTACGGTTTGCTATTGTGCACTCATCCCATATTACTAAATAGCAATCACGTAATATCTTTGGTTTTTCGCTGTTTCTAGAAATGTTGCAAACTCGGCTTTCACTCCGGGTAACAATGCTACTATGTCTGATGAGGCAATAGCGAGAGCAATTATACATTGATTGCGTATTTGGGCCAATATGACTTTGGTGAGAAATGCTTTTCCCGTTCCTCCGGGTGCATCTAAAAACAGGATTTCACCCAAATCATCGGCTACGCTTTGACATACTCGCTCGAATATTGTATGTTGTTCCGCCGTCAAATTTGAGAGATCATTCTGCAATATATTAGCTAGTTCCTATGTATTATAATTTATTTCCGCTACGTACTCTCTGTTAATATGTTCGCAATTTAAACTTGGAGTGGGCATGCGGCAGAGGATTTCCCCAAATACACGTAACTATGTCTTGAATATCGAGCAAGCGTCGATTGAAATTACTCTCATGTAACCCATCGTTTAGCTCGCTATCATTGTTTAGATGCATATTTCTGAAAAAGTCTTCCAACAATTTTCCTTGATATTTTTGCCATAACTGTGCCTCATCCGAAAATCCCCAGTGTTGATCTTCATCAAGCAAATGTCGCAGCTTGGTAAGTAGGATAGAGGATACCATCAACTTTTCACAGTTTAGGGAAACAAGTAATTCCTCGAACTTAAGCGTAAGTAATAGCATTCGAAGTTGTTTGGATGCACTGCATACACTCTTCCGACGACATGTTCTTTGAAAATTCCAAGCTTACCATCCACAGCTGCCCCACGTCTTATACGGTTGAACGTACCTTGTTGCTTGTTATACGTGTAATATGATGGTACTTCATTTCTGTTTCACAAATTCCGAAAAATTTCAGCAAAGTTGCTTGTCTCTGGTTTTCTAACCGTTCTGTAACATTTTCAGGATTTAAGTAAATTATTTGGCCGTCTTCAACATCTACATCTAAAAGTGCAATGTCGGATGTCTCTATGGATAGGAAAACTTAAGACGCGCAAACCGCTTCAGAAAAACTTATGTATCGGCCAGATTGAAACCTCGTAACAACGTTACGTTCATTCCTCAACTCGAAACTGGCTTGATCGCTACCCTTATTAACATATGTACATGCAATTTGTCAAGAAGTTGTTTTGACATCATAAAAAATAACAATTTTACAATTTTAAGTCGAAAGAAAAAAACATATATATTTTTTTAGAATTTATGTTTACTGATTAAGGTTCATTAACATAATTTCTACATATGTATACCAAAAAGTTCAACAGCGATAACAAAGAAGCAGATAAAGAAAGAAGAAACCAAAAGAAGTGCTATTTTTGGGTGTCAAGTAAATGCTTTCACAAAACAGAATGTGGAACAAGTGTATCCTCCTGATATAAGGTCTTGATTGATCTTACTTTTATGACACCGTTTATTTCCAGTCGTGTCAACCCTCGGATTTGCATGCACACTTGTCGGGCAATTTAAAGATATTAAATATGTTGCTAGGCTCACTTGGATATTTAAATTGCCTAAAAGTGACTTCCTTCCGCCTTTAGCCGCCTCTTACGACCAACACTCTGGGGTGGGGTGGCGCTGCATTGACATTCTTACTTCCCGTCCCTACACGGGGCAACAACTCATGTTTCTTAAGTGAGATAAACACATTATTTGAAACGCTTGAACTACAAAACACGAATTGTTGTTACGTATTATTATTGGCAGGAAACTTAAATTGCAAACACACTCGCTTGGGAAACCAAATAAATAACCCTAAAGCCAATATGTTAAGGCATTGGATGGATGACAATTTCAAATGCGATCTATGCGCCCCATCCTTGCCATCATTTCTCAAAGCTAATTCATATTTAGACGTATGCCTAGTAGACGGAAGAATCTGCGTGGAACAAAATTAATTATTTAAAAACCTTAGACTACGACAGCGATCATGCAGCACTACAAATTTTAATATTAAAAAATTGAGAAATGCATCCATTTGAATTCTTAAAAGAACACTTGCCAACTAAATACAACTATAAAAAAACGGATTGGAGGAAATTTCAGCGTAAGGTCTGCCAATTAATGAATGTTGAGACTACCGCACCAAACGACAGAAATTTTACAAATAACGAAATAGATTAGCATCTTGACAAAATAAACACGGTTTTAACTCACACTACAGAAACAACTCTCCCCAAGTTTCAAAACACCGATAACACAAAAAAAAAGCTCGCGACGCAAGGAAGTCAAAAAAAACCAAGATAATCTTATACACGCACGACCTTTACACGTGTAAATGACACGTTTTTCATTTTTGACGCGAAGTTCGAGTCTCAATCGCGAAAGCAATTTACGTCATCCTTACTTCGTGTTGTGTTATTTCCATGTTTTTACTGGTGATTGGCGTAGAAGAAAACTCTAGGCTTTGTTGCTGCGTTATCGTATTCAAATTTACTTCCTTGCCAGAATACAACGTAATTCTCGCTTGCCCAGCCGCTTTATGTTTTTCAGTCACTATCACTTGAATATTTGCTGTCTCCTTTCCTGGTCCTCCCTTATGTTCGGAATGAAACACAGAAAACAAAAACTACGAGGGCATCGAAAGATTAAAGGACAACAAGGAACAGCAAATGCTGCCCGATAGTTTTTGAAAAAATCTAAACCGCGTCGCTTTTCCTCTACCACCCGACACCCTTTTAAAGAGAAAATAAATATAATGGAAGTATAAGTGAAACAAAGAAAGAAAGCAACGCATTTCAGCAAAGCAAACGTCACTCACTTTTTTAAACATGCACACACATATAACTGAAAAACGAAGATGTATTCACATAGAAAAAAAAAAACAAATTGTCTATATAATCAATTCTATATAATATTAAAGATATATCAATATATCTATCAAATAAATGAATAATACTATAGTATACATTCTACGGCAACAGGCGTGCAGGAAACTGTCTTCGCTCAGCCTACTTCCCTGCGGAAAATACGAACACTGGGAGTCCAGACTCTTGTCGAGCACTGTCACTGGACAAATCGACAAATGATTATCTTTTGCGATACTAATGCCCACCGCATAGTTTGGGGCAGCAGTGACATCAACATAAGGGGTGAGTACCTGATTAACTATTATGAGCTCAGATTTAGATATAGTAAACAGGGGGTGCAAACCCACCTTTGCTAACGCTTCCAG
Source organism: Cacoxenus indagator (assembly GCA_035041755.1). NCBI lineage: Eukaryota > Metazoa > Arthropoda > Insecta > Diptera > Drosophilidae > Cacoxenus > Cacoxenus indagator. Next base: position 50,564 of record JAWNKX010001111.1, read on the forward strand.
GTAGAGGTACTTGACCCCACACTTGCCAGCAGGGCAATAAGCCAGTCCATAAGGGATTAACATATCTCAAAGGAAGCTTCGCTGGCGGATCATATTCGCACCCGTTTTAACATAAACGCAGCCCGCAACTTCTGTCACCAATCTATCCCCCAAAGAAGACGGACTGGAACCTTTATCGGAGGTTATTGAACGCTAAGTCCACCACTATTGTTAATAGCATCATCTCTTTATACGAGCTAAAAGAAGCAGCTGAACAACTCAACCAGGTGCTCATAGATTATTTTAAGCAGAGCAACACACAACGCAACACGCATAGTAGACGTAAGGTCCCTTGGTGGAATGAAGAGTTCTCAACTAAAAGGCAGATATTAAGGAAACTATTCAACAGAGCTAAACGCTCTGGTCATTTGGGCGAATATAAGGTCGCAACATTGTGCCAGGGAGATTCGAATGAACTATCTCGGACGTAATGTGCTCCGCTCTCTAAACTGTCAACAACTGGTGCAACAGAGAATGTCTCAGCATTAACGCACAGAAGATTGTATTGGTACCCTTTTCAAGGAGGTACAAACTGGACTCTGGTCCACTTCCATTGTATGGTATTGCAATTGAACTATCCAATGAGGTCAAATATCTGGGGGTAACTCTGGATAAACATCTGAACTGGAATGCTCACCTTAAAACAATACTCAAGAGAGTCATCAGAGCTATCTCCAAAACTGATCTACTGATTATAACACAATAGTAGTCAGACCCATCGTCACATATGCGGCACTCGTGTGGTGGTATAAGATGTTTCCGACAACAGCCATGCGGCCGGGGCCCGACGGCTGCAATGGTGACGATCATTTGACTCACCCTCTTACATATTTTTGTTAGATGGTCAGCGTATAATCTGGCTTGTCTTTCAAAAGCACTGGTCACTCGGAAATACTAAGCGTTATCCCTGGGATCTCAATATGCACCAGAATAAGACCACAGTCCTGGTAATTTTCGTCCAAGGGTCTAGGGAGTGCTTTGAGTCCCTCCAGCTACTGCCCCGACACAATAGGGTCATCTGCCCCGAAAACACCCAAATAAATTTAGATCTTGGTAGATCGGACCTAAGACAGCTTGTGGGCTACTTAACCGGTCACCTCGCCTAAATTACCATCTGCACAAAGTAGGTTTGTCACCCTGGAACAAGAGTCTATGTCACCTGATCTGATCAGGAACTCTTCGACAAAGAACCTTCTAGCCTTTATCGTAACCAGGGTATTGGGTACAAACGATCTACTCTGGTCCCAGTTCCCACTTCCGTCGATAGGAATACCCCACAACTGGTTGTGGACCCCGGACAGACCAACCGTTAACAGGCTTTGTCGTGGTTTTGCGTGCTCCACTGGATGACTGAGATCAGGTCTCTACCACCACGTCACGCTTACTGTTATTACTCTTATTATTATTATTATTATTATTATTATTATTATTATTATTATTATTATTAATTATTATTATTATTATTATTATTATTATTATTATTATTATTATTATTATTATTATTATTATTATTATTATTATTATTATTATTATTATTATTATTATTATTATTATTATTATTATTATTATTATTATTATTATTATTATTATTATTATTATTATTATTATTATTATTATTATTATTATTATTATTATTATTATTATTATTATTATTATTATTATTATTATTATTATTATTATTATTATTATTATTATTATTATTATTATTATTATTATTATTATTATTATTATTATTATTATTATTATTATTATTATTATTATTATTATTATTATTATTATTATTATTATTATTATTATTATTATTATTATTATTATTATTATTATTATTATTATTATTATTATTATTATTATTATTATTATTATTATTATTATTATTATTATTATTATTATTATTATTATTATTATTATTATTATTATTATGGGGTCGGGGTCTATGGCTGAATAATAAAGTGTCGCACGATCCATCCAGACAAGTCCCACACATCTCACCGCCTGCACGTGGCGACCACGGGAAGCAGCTCTGTCACTCGTCAGTTCGCTTGATAAGGTGAGAAGGCGACGTCCAGCTTAGCCTGACCAGGTGGAATGGCTATCTGGGCGAGAAATCCAGGACGCGTCTGTTGTCGAATAGGGCGACGTCCTGGTTAGCATCTGCCCCACATTGGACGCCTATTTATAATGTCTTTTTCCGGATCGGTATAGAGAAAAGTAGATCCGATCGCTGACGACTAAGGCATTCCACCACTATAGTACCCAGATTGAAACCCTGGCGAAATGGCTGTTGGGTTAATACTGCAGTTACCTCCGTCATATTAAAACTCGGCGAGTCTTTAAGTACGTTCAAATCACATCACCGTAAGTTCGGTGGTACAGGTGCAGTTGACAGGACTTCTGCTTTATGTCTGTTCTGGCTCTGAATGCAAGCAACCATGAAGTCTTGTATCAACCCCCGCATGGACCTCACTGATTGCATAGGGACCCATATTAAAATTTCGGACAAAGTTTGGACCCATTCACTATAAGAATACAACAACAAAAACAACAAAATAAAGAAGAGAGCGGAATGTTCCCGATAAATAATTTTACGATGCGGTCACCAAATCAAAGAGCGACACAAGTAGTGGAGGCGAGCCTGATCCAGATAATTCAAGGAACCGAATGATGGATTCTAGACATGACAAAACAAAAGTAAGCAAATTAGGTGATATTGGCATAAAGGAAGCTGTGCTAATTAAGCCAAAAGGCGAAAGGAGCTACGTGGGAGTTCTGAGAGAGCTGAAAAAAAATATGAAACCAGATGAAGCCGACAGTTCTGTCCCCTCGGTCAGGAAGACAAGAACAGGGGATATGCTTGTTGAACTTACCAAAGGAAGCAAACTTGATAAACTTTGTGAAAGAATCAAAGGCATGCTTAAGTAATGTGCGTCAGTGAAGGCCATAAAGCCAATGTGCAAGTTGGACATACGTGACCTGGACAGTCTCACAGATGTAGAGGAAGTTGTCTCTGCAATCAAGGAAGTGATAGGCGAGAGGGGTCAAGAAATGCAAGTTCGGCTCACAGACGCCAACAATTTAGAGTTGAAGCGGGCCTTTGTCATACTACCCACAGGAGACGCAAATGAGGCACTGAAAGCGCAGAAGATTAAGATAGGATGGACGCGGTGTCGAGTAAATCGAAATTAAGCACTGCTTCAGGTGTTTTGGCGTTGGCCACTTGCGGAAGGACTGCAAAGGACCAGACCGTAGTGACCGTGCATTAGGTGCGGAGAGAATGGAGACAAGATGAACACTTGGACGAAGCCACCAAGATGCTGAATATGATAATTGCACATGATAAACTCAAGGAGCTGAATCACTTGCCTGGGGCCAAGTACTGCGTTGCCAGTACCAGGAAAGATCGAAGATGAAAGTTCTCCCAGGAAACTTACATAGAAGCAGGGGAGCGGATGATCTGTTGTCGCAAATAGTCATGAAGGAACAAATTGATTTGGTTATAATCAGCGAGCAATACAAGAGGAAACAAACTGGATTCTGGTTGGGAAACGACACCAAAACTGCTGCATTATGGTCCCCAAATCCAAGCAAAATACTGCATCTGAGCAGTGGTAAAGGAAACTGCTACGTATATGTGAGAGTCAAAGACTACAACGTCCTCAGCTGCTATCTAACACCTAGCGATTGTATAGAAGCATATCAGAGAAAACTCGACCATATTGAAGACACAGCTAAGCGATTACAGGGAAACCTTGTTGTAGCTGGAGATTTTAACTCGAGAGCTGTAGAGTGGGGCATGCCTTCAACAAACTCGAGAGGTAGCAGAGTCCTTGATACGGCTGCAAGAGCGGGTATCGTAGTAGCCAACGTTGGTACAACTGCGATTTTTCGGCGAATGGGAAACGCAGGAACAGTCCCCGATATTACTGTGGTCTCAGAGAATATGATACATAAGATAACGCACTGGGAAGTTGTAGATATCTACAACGGCAGCGACCATGAATATATATATAACTTTCACCCACGCAGAGAATAACACAGTCAATGCATAACGTAATACCACCCGTAGTAACCGCAGATTGAACGTAAACCGCTTGAATAAGACAGAGGGTGTTGTTATCATTCACGAAATCGACAGGTGCCTACTCGATGTCTTTCACAACGGAAGCACACAGAGTGTAGTATATAATACTATGGAAGCCATAAAAACTGCCTGTAATGACGTAAATTAGGACCCGTGGTGTTTGGGTTATAAAATTGTCATAAAAAAGCTTATGTCTGACAGAGCACTCTCTGATATAGAGGAATATCAAATGGACAACATAGTCAAAACGCTCTTTCCCACCCATCCAGCTCGACCAGCAAACACAATGCCGCAGACTATTGGGGAACAGTAGGCGAACTAGTCAAAGCAGCCAAGCACCTTATGAACAAGAAGGCACCGGGCCCTGATAACATTCCAGCGAAAGTCTTGAAAGCAATAACAGCAAGCCGACCCCACGTATTGCTTAATATGTATATCAGGTGTATACGAAGTGGAATATTCCCCGATTCTTCGAAGATACAGCGACTGTTAATGATCAGCAATGGCAAAGGAGACCCAGGAACGCCATCCGCGCACCGACCACTCTGTATGCTAAATACAACTGGTAAGTTGCTGGAGAAGCTGATCAAGCCCTAATTAGCTGCAGCGATCGAAAGCGCCGGCTGGCTCTCCTCGAGACAGCACGGCTTCAGGCCCGGAAGTTCAACAATTGGAGCAATTGAAGAAGTCGTTGAGGTAGCACTCAAAACCCAATAGGGCAATCATCTCTCGCGGCCTGTCGTACTGCTTGCAACATTAGGCATCAAACACGCATTCAACAGCGTCAACATAATAAAAGCTTTGGAAAAAAATTTCCGTATTCACAATTAGTTGATGAGGCTTATAGAAAGCTACCTTGAAGGTCGGAAGCTGATATACCAGACCAAAGCAGGCGAGAAGTGTGTTAAAATAACGTCAGAAGGAGCTCAAGGATCAATCCTAGGGCCAGAACTCTGGAATAAAAGCTACGACGAAATCCTCCATGTAGATATGCCTGATGACTCCTTCTTAGTAGGATATGCAGATGACATAATCGCAGTAATCTTGGCACGTAACAACACGCATGCTCAACGCAAGCTTAACCAGATGATGATACGTGTTAAGCAATGGTTTGACACACAAGGCCTTCAGCTGGCTACTGAAAAAACCGAACTATTGCTGGTCACTAGACGTCGGATACCAGTTTAAATTGCTATGAGGGTCAACGACACCATTATAAGGACCCAAAAAGTTATCAAATACCTTGGAGTCAGGCTTGATACAAAGCTGACGTTCGGGACGCAAATCCATCACGCGAGATGCAGGGCTGTAGATACAATCAAATCACTCAGCAGGCTCATGGCAAACATAGGCGGACCACTTTAATCTAGACGGAGACTACTGATGGACATAAACAACGCTATACTGTTGTACGGATGCGAAGTCTGGGCAGACACATTAAACGTGAAATGCAGGGCGAAATCTTTGGTGTTGGTACAACGAACCTACGCAATGAGGGTAATAAGCGCATATAGAACATTATCTGGAACAGCAGCACTTGTCATCACTAGAGTGATGCCGATTTATCTGATAGACATCGAGCGAAAGAGGATTTACGAGCTGCGTCAAGCAGGGGTAGCAACGAGACAAACAGTCGACCATTGCAAAGAGGAAACTCTTGACTTATGGCAAGAAAGATGGATTAATGAGGGCACGGGAAGATGGACGGAAAGGCTTTCACCTGATATCAAAGTTTGGGTACTAAGAAAACACGGCGAAATAGTTTACTACATCACACAAATGCTGACAGGACCTGGATATTTTAGCTCCTTCCTATACTCAATATCGGAAATATTGCAAAAAATTAGTATGACTGCAAAAATCTTTCGCCATTTGTCAGCGCTTTCGAAGATAGTTGCATATAACAATGTATTTTTCCAATGATTGTCAGTCTGGAGCAAATGTCGCGCTTGGCAACCAACTCGGTAGTTCAGAGAAATTTGGACGTCTACGTGCTACTGACTTAATAGTAAATGATATTGTATCTCGAACCTGATATAGCAAAAGTCTCAGATAAAAACATTCTGAATAATTAGGGTGCATAGTGTAAACCCGACGTTGGGTTCTGTCTCGTTTAATAACAGTATGATTAGAAACAGTCTGTCCACATTTCCTCCACTGACATTTCTAATTGGTTTAAGTGTAAAATGCAGGTATTTCATTGTAAAATAATGTTTTTGCAAAGTCGTCAACTGCACAAACAGCAAAAAAAGCAGTAAGCCTGGTTTGTGGTGGTTGGTATACCCTTTGATCATTTTGTAGGTGTACAGATAATTGTACAACTGTTGGAGAACGCTCGTGAATGGAAAACCTTAATATTCTCCAAATGCCTTCTAAGGTGCTAAGATATCTGCCATTCCAAAAATTTTGTATTTCGTTTTTTATCTTGAAAATGTCGCAGCGTAGCTACTCTTGTTTATGTATTTCCAAATGTATTTGATTGCTCACTCAGTGCGACTATACTCTTCATTGATGTGAGCGTTGAAACATTTGGAAAGAATTGGTCAATAGGGTAGTTACCCACCTATTATCGAATTTGCAGCCATTAGATAATGTATATATTTGCCCACCATTTCTTGGATACCGTCTCCTATATTTGGGATATCCATCTTCACCGGTTTGCGTATGCTGAATCTAATTTTATCTGTTAGCCAAATTAGAAAATGTTCACTCGTTTTTGTCATTAGGCGATAAACATATGGCATGTAACTTGACCAAAAATGTCTTTTTTTGTAATTAGGCCCATCAGCCTGAGCCACTTAATATGGAAAACTCTTAACACAATGTCATGCCGTTAACTTGACCATTGGTTGGGAAACAATTCCTTTTTTATTTCACTCCATTCCGGGTTGCAAGTAAAAGTGATGAATAAATCTAGCCTTCCGTAATGACGGACATATAAAAGGGCGTCCTCTGTGCGCTAATGGAGATATCAAGGTGATCTAGTAAAAATAGAATGCAAAATGAATAATTTCCCTATATTCTCTGTGTTGGAGTCCTCGTTAAGGGCATCTGTAAGGTGGATATAATTTTCAACACATAAAATATTTTGGTGAGTTCGTATATAATTCAGTTCCACTCGCGCTTTCATCTAGTGAAGACGTGTTTCTAGGTGTTCCGCTCTTAAGCCGCTCTCAGTTTCGTTAACTAACGTTCGCTGCTACGATTTATCAACAAACGAATCCGCCGTTAGGTTGCTCAAACAAGCATACATCAGAAGTAAAAAACTTAAAAATTAAACGCCTGCGGGCTGATGGTGATGCGTTTGACGCATCAGTTAAAATAAATGTGCCAAGATTTAAAAAAATTGCCATAATCTTGATAATAGTGAGTACACAAATTATTTTCGTTATCTGCAAACATTGTCAGATGATGTCACTAGTGACGCATTGCCGACCCAGGACAATTCGGACGAGGAACCAACTGCTTCACCGGCAACCAGAGTTCCACCTATTAAGGTATTGAAGAAAAGCCCTAAATATGTTCACGACTTGTTGAAAAACATCATTATAAGTGATTATTCAACAAAGTCAATCTCAATTGGCATTAAAATCTTTGTAAACTCTAAAGATTATTATAATACAGTGTGCTGTAAGCTAAAGAAGCTGGACTGTGAATTATTTTCTTACGAAAATAAAAACTACAAACCATATAAAGCAATATTCCCCGCTTTGTATAAAATGTCAAACGATGGATTAAAATCGATACTAATATAACTGGGCCTTCACTGCATGTATGTGAAGGCCGTGGAAAAAACACTACGACTGGTTATAAAGTGATACTGTATGTTGTCTACTTTACCAATATGGTCCAGCAACTGCGTGAAAGTTATAGCTGCATTAATCACACAAAAATTCCTTGGGAACTCAAGACAAAGATGCCGAATAAATTAACACATTGTTACAACTGCCAGCTTCTCGGCCATGGTTCCAAACAATGCAATGTCAAGACATCCTGTGCTCCTTGTGGTGGCCACCCTACGTCTACTTGTACAAAGAATGTTACATATTTATATGCCAACTGCCAAGGAGGGCTTTTGGTCTACCGACCAAAGCTACCCATGCCGTATTTCGTACCGAATCTTACTAATAAGGAGAGAGCAAAACGGTTTTCGGAAAGCAAAAAGCTCCAACAATACCTTCACAACAAATGTAAATGATCAGCGCCACATAAACAATAAAAATAAAAGTAGAGGAAAATGTCTCTCTCTCAACTCTCATGGTAAACGGTACTCAGCAAGAAAAACCAAACAGTTATGCTTTCAACTCTAATTTGCTTTCTGCCTCTAGTAATATTAATCGTCATACAGACATCGCAGCAAACACTGTTTGGGCTTCTCTTACATATAGCAATGCTCTTACTGGTATGCATCAATAAACAATATCAGTTAAACCTTTAAACGATCTCTTCACGTTCGTAGAAATTAGCTCGCTCATGACGGAGCTTATTGATAAACTTAGTGCCTGCACCTGCAAATTAGAACAATTTAACGCAATATATCAACTAGATATAAAGTATGTGTACACTAATAAGTAATTTGTCTAATCCACTTACTATTATGGCAGGGAACCCTCATGCCGTTTGTAACAAAAGATTAGAGCTCCAACAGTTCTTGCATATAAACCAAATTGATAATTGCTTAACTTCTGAAACTTGTCTAATGAATCGAAGCCTTCAACCCTAAACCTCTTTCTGACAAATTCGTCTAACTCCTTGACTGAACCCCTAGTTTACAATGATCTTTTCTCTGACCACCTCCCAGTTATCACGTACTTAAAATGTAACATACCTTACACAAATAATACGTATTTACAGTACTCGAATGCAAATTGGAAATTATACAAAAGAACCCTAAATGCAGCTTTTAGAGACAGGCCAACTTTTGACATTCATCCCACTATTGAAATAATTGATAGTATGGTTGATATATTAATCTCCACTATTATTGATACAATTGAGCGCACCATACTCGTAATCGAGTAAACAATACTTCCAAATAATAAAAACTTTTATTTCAGCCCTCATCACCAATAGGCATACCATTCAAATACAGTGGACTAGATATAGGCTCCCAGTTCTCAAGACCATACTAAGTCATCTAAACCGCCTTATCAAAGCTAAACTTCTTGAATTTAACAACAAAAGTTTGGAATCATAAACTATCCATGCTTGATCATAATTCTAAACCATTCCAGAGCATTACTAAAGCAATCAAAAATAAAACTCAATTCATCACAAGCTTCTAACATAATACTCAGGTGTACTCTACGAGGGACGAAAAAGTGGATATACTTAGGGGAATTTTTGAAAAAAACCATCATTTAACTGATTTACTCTCTAACTCAATCGCTGGTAGTCTAGTAGATGTCTCATATGATGAGCTAGGAAATAATCAAGACTGTAATACTCCCAGCTTTTCCTCTCTTGAAATTCAGGACATAACTCGCTCCCTCAAATATAAGAAAGCTCCAGCACAAGACTCCATACAAAATGTGTGCATTTTGAACTTGCCAAAAAATATAATCGAATATCTCTCTGACATATTCAACTACTCTGTCCGTATTGGTTATTTCCCACGCAAATGGAAAATTGCTAAAATTATAGATATTCCCAAGCCCGGTAAGCATCCTGATACTCCTAATAGTTATAAAAAATTTTAGAACGCCTTATTAAGGCTAAATTAAATTCGCACATAGAAGCAAACGGTATCCTCCCGCCTGAACAGTATGGCTTCAGGACAAAACTTAGTTGTATCCAACCACTGAACAGACTCAAAACGTTCGTCAAGCAGGAGTTATTACTCAAAAAGTCCGTTGGTATGGTGGCGTTAGATGTACAGGCTTCATTCGATTCGGTGTGGCACAAGGGCTTAATATATAAAATGAAACGCTCTCACTTCCCTTTTTTACACCTCCACAAAGTCATCAATAGCTTTCTCTCTGAGAGGAACTTTTATGTCTTCATGGACGGAACAAAATCAATTAACAGACAAATTGCTGCTGGAGTACCCCAGGGCTCTGTTCTAGGTCCCATTCTCTATAATATATAAACCCATGATATACCCATCTCCGCACATTGTGTCACTTCAATATTTGCTGACGACACTGCTTTATACTGCTCAGATGCTGAATTCAGCACCATAAAATATAATTTACAAATTGCTCTTAATAATTTATCCAATTATTTCAGAAGTTGGAAAATCAAATTAAATGCCTCTAAAACGAAGGCGATATATTTTACAAACAAGCGTAAGGATTGTTTTCTGCCAAGCTCTAACCTTCTAGTTGACTCAAATAGAGATCCATGGGAAAACGAGGTGAAATACCATGGTTTACACTTAGACACGAAGCTAAAATTTAATATACACGTAACCAAAACAATAGACAAAATTAATAAAACTACCTGCATCCTCTACCCCTTTATCAATCGTAAATCTGCATTATCTATCCGAAATAAAATGACCATCCACAAATAAATTTTTCTTCCGATAATGCTGTATGGGTCCGTAGTGTGGGGTGAATGTGTCAAGTGTCACACAAACAAGCTCCAGACGGCCAAAAATAAAATTATTAAAATGATCCTAAATCTACCATTTTATTTCTCTACAGCTCGTCTTCACGAATTAACGCACGCTAAGCACATTCACGACAATATAGCTGGTGACCAAAGAAACTTTGTTATACAAAACTAAATATTGCGCAACTATATGTCTCCGATCGATTCTTGAAGCCTTAACCACTGGTTAATGCAATTAAGATTCGGACTATTCTAATCTAGTCTACTTAGTTTAAGTTCATCATTACAATAAGGTTTTTTTCCTCTTCCCAATTTTCCTTGCTAAATTTAAATTTATGATCTTATCAAATAATAAGGATACATATAATTCAGAATAAAACCACTTTGTATAGCTAATCTCTGTATAAAATAAATTTAATGTTAGCTCTAAGAACATATTAGTAATCTTCTGGGAATTAAGTCAAACTATTTAAGTACCTTTTCCTTCCACTTACAAAATATTTTTTTTATGGTATCAAAACAATTTCTTGACAAACTGTATGTAAATATGTTAATAAGGGTAGCGATCAAGCCAGTTTTGCGTTGAGGAATGAACGTAATGTAGTTACCAGGTTTCAATCTGGCCGATACATAAGTTCTTCTGAAGCGGTTTGGCGCCTCTTAAGTTTTCCTATCCACGAGAGACATCCCACAGTCGCACATTTAGATGTACATTTTGAAGGCGGCCAAAGAATTTACTAAAATCCTGAAAATGTTACAGAACGGTAGAAAACCCGAGACAAGCAAGTTTGCTGGCATTTTTCCGACTTTGTGAAATAGATAATTTCGCCAATATATTTTTTGTTATACGATGAAGTACCACCATATTACACGTATAAAATGCAACAAGGTACGTTCAACCGTAGAAGATGTGGGGCAGCTGTGGGATGAGCTTGCAATTTTCAAAGAAAATGTCGTCGGAAGAGTGTATGTAGTGCATCCAAACAACTTCGAATGCTATTACTTACGCTTAGGTTCGAGAAACTACTTCTTTTCCTAAACTGCGAAAAGTTGATGGTATCCTGTATCCTACTTACCAAGCTGCCTGCAATGCGAGTCATTTGCTTGACGGAGATCAACACTGGGATTGCTCAATGGCCGAAACATGCGTCAGCGATACTCCGCAACGCTCTCGGCATTTGGTTACAATAATGTTAGTATTTTGTGGACTTTAGATGCTGAACAGTTATGGGAAAAATATCGAGGAAAATTGTCGGAAGACTTTTCCAGAAATATTCATCATTCAAACAATGAAAGCCGTCTTACCGATGGGTTACGTGGGAGGAATTGAAAACGATGCTTGCTCGATATTCAATACATAGTTGCGTGTATTGGCGAAAATCCACTGCCGCAATATAGCATGCACACTCCAAGTTTAAATTGCGAACACATTAACAGTGAGTACATAGCGGAAATGAATTATAATACATCGGAACTAGCTGAAATACTGCAGAATTAATTCGCGCAAATTTGACGGCGGAACAACGTACAATATTCAAGGGCGTTTCATTGCATATTTAACGGTATTAAACGGCAAAGCTGCTGCAATGCCAGACAAAGCCAGTGAGAATGCAATTTTATTTTGCGGTCGTATCGTTGCTAAAATCAATGAAATTGTTACATTGTGAATATTTCAGCAGACCGATTATTGTTAAGTAATATATCGATAACAGTAAGGTATAGGATAAGTCAAGCGTATGGCATTCGAATAAGAGCATCTAAGGGCGACGGGCATATGTACAGGGATCAAGGAAATAAAGTGGAAACAAGTATAAAGAGAGCCTACCCAACAACGTCAGAAGTGGGATTAGCTAACTTACGCGGAAAATATTTTTTATGCACCCATTAAAAATTGAAATTAAATTAAAATTTTGTGATAACAAAATTGAAATCATATACAACAAAAAAAAAAGAGGTGCTGAATTCGTGTAATTCGCTTTTTCATTGTCTGAATTAACAGTTAGGCAGCGCAATTCTGTATGTACAAGTAAACGTGAGCGAACAACTTTACCGTGACTTGGTGTGTCCAGTGAGACAAGCGAAAATTTTTCTCTGCTCTTTGTACTTCGTCGCAGAGAAATAAATAAAAACAAAGTAGCGGTGGCGCTAACTGATCACCAAATTGACTTCGGTTCGGAGCAAGTGAAGTGTTAAGTCTATTGATCGTCTGCTCTCGCACTTTGAATTTAACTAATACAAAAAGTAAAACAAAGAGAAAATAATCAACAACAAGGATATAAAAAAAGGCTGTTCTGGGCTCAGGAATGCCTGTTAAACGCAGTCCCCGACCGTGCGCAGCTCGCAAAATCAGCATCAGCCACCATTAAAAAACAGCGTGAGCCAACCCTACGATCTAACAGTTCTAACCACAAATCTTATCACATCATCCAACAGTTCAAACAACAGCAACAACAGAGAATCTAACCAAGCTTCACTTCCCGAAAACGCACCATCAATACAAACAAACGGATCCTCTCGCTTTACCGCACAACTAACTATCTACAGCTCTATGGCCACAGGTAAAATGCAGCATCTGCCGTGGACTGCACAATGCGCTTCACCAAAGACGCCGCTCTCCTCTTTTCCGCCAACAACAACAACTACAACGCAGACATCAGCTGCTATCTCACTCCTCACAACAACGACCACGTCCAATTTCTCTGCTACAATGCCAGTTTGCTCCCTCTCTTCAGCAACATTATTGATCAGAGAAACAACATCAACCACGCAAGTACCAAATTCAACCAATCAAAACCCACAAGAGACAAAAACAAAGCGTAACCGTAGTAAGCTCTCTCCCAACAACACTTCCAAACAAAGTAGTAACAACAGTAAAAAAGTAGGAGCAAAACGTAAACGACAACACAAACAACACTGCAAATGTACTGCCTGAGCGCGCCTATTACAAATAAGTTCTCTCACAAGATGAAACAACTGAAAACGACAGTGGTACAGAAGCAACTTCTAATGCGCCAAATCTACCTCGGCCATCTACTAAAATGCACAAACCACCACCAATATACATACAGGACGTAGAACAAATTAACGTACTAAGCAAAGCTCTGAAAACCACAATACAAGAAAACTACATATTAAAAACATTTGAAAACAACGAAGTACGCATACAGACAAACGACTCGTCGGACTACTCGGTGGTGGTTAAAATGCTTAGAGATAACCGTACTAAATACTACACCATTAAGCCCAAAGAGGAGGGGGTTCAAGATTTTATTAAGGAATATGCAGTACGCCACTGATCTTCACGAACGACGTTATTAATATACACAACGTACAACAAAAACTGACAAAGGAACCCCTGCCGCCATTTTTCATCGAATTAAAAGCCAACGTGAATAATAGAGAAATATACAACATCACCACCCTTATCCGCGCCAAAGTCATCTTTGAGCCACCAACTACAAAAGCACGGTAGCTCAGTGCTCAAACTTGCAAAAATATGGTCATACAAGAAATGTTTGCACCAAAGACCTGATTTGTATAAAATGCGCCAGCAAGCACAAGACTATTGACTGCAAACTAATAAGTGCATATCAAATTAAATGCGCTGTTTGTGGCGGATCACACAGAGCCAACTATAAGGGATGTGAAGTATACAAATACCTAAAAGTTAAAAGATTTCCCTCATTCCCTCATTAACAGAGAAAGACGTTAAAAAATGACCATCAGGCAGAAGAACAACCATCAAACAAAGTTAAAATTGGATTAACATACGCCCAAACAGCAGCAAGTAACCATAGAAACCCCACAAATCAGGTACAACCTCAACAAAAAGATGAGAAGGACAACAAAAACGAATCCAACAAAAAGGAGACCAATAAAAACGCAGAAAAAAGGAATGAATTTTCAAACGATCTGGCGGAAATAAAACACATAATAAAAGAACTAGCTGAGCAAATGAGTAACATGATGAACATCATGACAGTATTATTGAAAAAACTCGACAACAAAAATAGACGATATACTACGAATAATTGCATGGAATGCCAATGGAATCAATAACCATAAACTCGAATTCAAGACATTCTTAGACAACAACCAAATTGATATCGCCCTAATATCTGAAACGCACCTAACACCTAAACATAACTTTCAGATAAATGGCTACGTTACTTATACTACAAATTACCCTGATTGAACGGGCCACGGAGTGTTAAAAACAAACTCAAACATATAGAACTCGAAAATTATCATTTAGAGCACATAATCAGCTAATATACAAATCCTGGATTCTTTGGGATCTCTAACTATATTAGCTGCCTAGAGTTTATCTAAACACAAGATCACTTTGACACAATATAATGACTTCCTGAAAACACTTGGACCACGCTTTATTCTCGGTGGAAACTTTAACGAAAAAAATACGGCTTGGGGCTATAGAATATCAAACAAAAAAGGTAAGGACATACTGAGGGCTATATACACAGTAAAGGCGACACACTTAAGCACCGGCGGATCAACCTTTTGGCATACTTACAAAAAAATACCTGACCTCATCGACTTCTATATAATTAAAAATATTGATATACGAAATCTCATTTCCCGTACGCCCAAAGACACTCACCCAGGCGCTATAGATTTCTTCATTTATAATGGGCTGCATTCGGACGATTTGTCTATCAGGACTGAGTATCAACTCTCCTCTGATCATCTCCCCCTTGTGGTTGATTTTGATTCTACTCCGAAGATCAAAACAATAAAAGGACGACTGCTGCCACCTGGAACTGACTTATCTGCATTTCGCCGAGATCTGGATGAATCTCTAAATTTAAACTTGGAAATCCTGATGCCCGAAGACATTGAATACGCGCACTCGATCTTTCTAAATAAGTTGCACTTAGCTGCTCTCATTGCCACCACCACATGGCTCAAGAGTGCGTTCTGGACTTCCCCCAGCTACTGAAGCACTGCTGCTTCTTAATATTAGATTTAGGAGACAGTTTTGTCGCACCCGCGACCCTATTCCGGACAGGGTTTTTCGTAGAGTGTCGAATAGAGTCAAAAAGCTGCAGACGCTGCATAAACACGAAGAAACTGACAGGTTTTTGTGAAATGTCTCCACCGACAACCCCACAAAGCACTCCTTCTGTAAGTTGGCGAGAAGGTATAAACAACAGGTAACCCCAAAATGTCCAATCATGTGAAAATAGACTGGACAACTTTACACTTAAGGCAATGCCGCTAAATGCTGTGCTATTTCAGGTCCTAATTTTTAACGCAGTGCTGAAATTGGGATATGTGCCGAAACAGTGAAAGAAGGCGAGAATTTGCATGATTCATAAGGCCGGCAAGAGCCCTTATACCTTGGATTCCTACAGCAAAATTTGTTGAACGCTGTTTGCTGACACGGATCCTGGACTTAAAAAAGGTAAAGCAAATAGCTCCTTCCTTTCAATTTGGACTTCGTAAGTCCCACGGAATTCCAGAGCAGCTGAATAGGGTGGATAACTTTATTCTCGAAGGATTTGAGGCTAAGGAGGCACCACGTTGGTGGCAGCGTATCTTGACATAAAGCAGGCTTTCGACCGAGTTTGGCACGACGGGCTGCTCAGTAAGCTCAAGAACCTCTTGCCTCCTCAACTGTGGTTAATCGTGCGCAGCTACCTAGAGAACAGGACCTTCTCAGGTGTACTGGATGGTGTGGAGTCTAGCATCAAGGCTATATGTGCAGGTGTTCCCCAGGGTAGCGTTTTGGGGACTACACTCTATATCCTGTTCACGCACGACATGCCTACTGGGTCAGAAATACCACTGAAAGATCCTCTGGATCTGATCATTGCCACGTTTGCAGACGATACGGCCATTCTCGTTAGAAACAAGTGCATTTACAAGGCCACGGACTCACTGCAGCAATACCTGCATATTTTTGGAAACTGGACACGACGTTGGAACATTTGCATTAACAAAAACAAATGTGCCAATGTGACGTACGCTTTACGGCCGGATTTCTGTCCGGAGTTTTCATTGGAAACCAGCTGCTGGAACACCATTCAGGTTACAAATACCTGGTTGTGTATTTGGATAGGCGGCTAACTTTCAAGACGCATATTTCAAGTATCACGAAAGCCTTAAGACAGAGGATTGGTAAATTGCATTGGCTTTTAACTAGCAGGAATAAATTGTCCCTGGGAAATAAGGTGAACATTTACAAAACCATAATTGCTCCTGCTTGGCGATACGGTTTGCAGGTGTATGGCATAGCAGCGAGGTCAAACATCACGAAGTTGAGAGTACTGCAGGTCAAGATATTGCGAATGCTTACTGGTGCCCTTTGGTTCATGTGAACGGCGGACCTTGAAAACGACTTAAAAATACCGAAAATTGGCGATGTGATAAATCGTCACGCCAAGAAATATATTAAGAGGTTAAAAAATCATATAAATAAACTAGCGAGGCGCCTTCTAAAACGACGCAGAATGGGAGGAGTTAGGGTGGCGAGACGGCTGAGAAGATCGCACCCTGCCGACCTCCGTAACAGATCTTTTTAATATTACTACACCCACACTATACTATATCCACTTACTACTTTAAGTTGTTTTGTTAATTTTTGTATGTACAATTTAATTTAAGTTGTTCTAATAATAACAGAGAAATTAAATATAAAGGAAAAGAAGAAGAAAAAAAAAACGAAAGCTCGCAATAAAATCACGACTAGATTTATCTTCAGACTATACTCCGATCCAACTTGACTACCAAAACAACGTATTAACTGAACGTAAAATCAACAAGATATACATAATCGCATTGACTGTGAAACTTACAGAGATTATATAAAGCGATCGCTGCTGCTAAATATTTCAATTACAACTAATAGCGACATAGAATCGGCAGTGATTCCCTTCAATGATGTAATCGAGAAAGCTGTGCTACAGTCGACTCCTACACATACGACCACAGAGCGCAATGATTTCACTCCACCTAATCTCCGACTTATCCGACGACTCCGGCTTATCAACAAAAAGAGAAAACTTAAGAAAATTTGGCAAATAATTAGAGCCCCATCTGCTAAAAAGGACTACAACAAATCGACCAAGGAACTGAAAAAATATTTAATCGAACATAAACGAGAACAACTAGAAAAGTATCTCCAAAACTAAAACCCGAAAAGATGCTCGGACTATTCTCTGTGGAAAGCGACTAAAAAAATAAAACAAACAAGACAATTCATCAACCACCACTGAAAATGGACGACGGGACATGGGCTATATCAGACCTTGAGAAAGCTACAACATTAGCCAATTATTACGAGAGTGTTCTTGCGGAGATTGATGACTACCTCCTCTGAACGGAGGTCGTTCAACTATAGCACTAAAGAAGATCCCTACGAAAGAAATAATTGCAAGTATATAATACGACATTAAACATAAAAAAGCCCCTGGATACGACAAAATAAACGGACTATTACTGAAGAATGTCCTGTGGAGACACTAGACTACATACGAAATTTATTTAACGCGGTATTAAGACAAGGACATTTCCCCAGTGCATCGAAAGATGCTGAGATAATAGGTATTCCTAAACCTAGGAAAGACTACAAAAAAGCTTCCTCCTACAGACCCATAAGCCTTCTTCTACGTGACTTCTACATGAGAGACTCCTCATTCTTCTAAGACGTAATCAAATAATATCCGACCACCAATTTGGATTCCGACATAATCATTCTACGATCCAACAAATTCACCGCGTAACCTAGAAAATACTTAACGATATAGATGACAACAATTTTTGTATTGGACTATTCCTAAATGTCGAGAAAGCCTTTGATAAAGTTTGGCACAAAGGCCAAACTCTCGATTTTCCCAACCAGTGTGACTCAAATTCTCTCAAGCTATATACAATGCAGATACTTTAATGTTAAGTATAAAAACTAATACTCAACACTACGACCGGTAAGCACAGGAGTTCCCTAAGGAAGCGTTCTTGGGCCACTCCTTTACACTATTTACACCGCAGACCTACCTCAACCAAGCCAGGACTCTACAATGAGAGCTACGTTGGCAGACGACACCATTCTTCTAACCCACCATAAACGCATAAATGCAGCAACATCCACTCTACAAAAAAACTTAAATAAAACCCTAGAGTGGTTTCGGAAATGGAGAATAAAAATTAACTACAGCAAAACAGTCCCAGTAATTTTTGTTACCAAAACAAAATATAGACCAGTTCACCTAATAATTGACGGAAGAGATATAACAATCGGAAACGTAGCTAAGTACCTCGGAATCTACCTTGACAGAAAACTGACATGGAAACACCATATTTTTAAAATACGAAACCGAATGAAACTTAAAATAATAAATTGCACTGGTTATTAAACAGAAAATCGAAAATCTCACTGAAGCACAAACTATTAATATATAAAAATATCATCAAACCTATCTGGTCTGGACGTATGGAGCCCAAATATGGGGGTCTGCGGAAAGAACAAATCTACAATTAATACAAATACAACAATCGAAAATTCTACGTAATTACAAACGCTGACTGGTATATCACAAATTTCGACATTCACAGAGATCTGCAGATTTCCACAGTAGATAAAAAAAAATAACTAGTTTAAGTCGGAGATACTAAACAAAAATAAGCCAACACACTAACAACGAGGTGAATACACTGCC
This sequence comes from Cacoxenus indagator, assembly GCA_035041755.1. NCBI lineage: Eukaryota > Metazoa > Arthropoda > Insecta > Diptera > Drosophilidae > Cacoxenus > Cacoxenus indagator. Next base: position 69,914 of record JAWNKX010001111.1, read on the forward strand.
TCGGCGCGAGCTCCAGCAAAGACGTAAACTTCGCCGGTCAAGGCCTGTCGACCCAATCTAATCTAAAATAAAATATAAATCATTGTAGCAATAGTAGAAGCAGGCGTTTATATGTATGTATTTATCATTAGAACTACTTATACTTATACTCAATACTTATCACAACAAACATTATTTTAAAGCCACCTGTATTTTATCTCCACTTATATGGAGTAGCCATACAAGCCTTACTCTCACCCCTCTGTACATTGTGAAAACGTAGTACTAAGAGTCCAAATTGTATTGACAGGTACATTAGAAGGGGAAATAAAAAATAAAGAAAATTAAATAAAAAAAAATTGACTTCCCCCCCGACGCAACTTTTCCATAATTAACTAACATCGCAGCAGACAATAATTTGAACATTTTCGTCGGCGACACGAGGAGAGAACCACGACAATAAAGAAGATAGTAAAACAATTGCGGAGGAAGCAGAAATATTTCATGAGGCTGGATACTTTCAGCAGCCAAAGCTATGTAGTGACCTACGTGATCTTCAAATCGCTTATTTGGAAAGAGAGGAACGGGAATTATAAGAAGAGATCAGAATAGCGGAAAAAAAGCATTGCAGAGCGCCGTCACCGAAGTATTGGATGCAGTTATTCCGTTTACCGATGTAGAAACTAATAACGCAAACAGATGGATAGCCGAATTTGATCGTGATACAGTGATAGCTTTAAGCGAAGGTCCATACGCCGACTGATGAAACCAGCTACAGAAGCTGCACTGTTTTTGAGTGTTGATCGTTCTACGAGTTATAACGAGTTCAAAGCCAAGTTTTTGGAAACTTTTGGCCACACTTACTAAGTGGATGAAATCATATTGTTACTAAAATCGACCGTGTATATTCCAAGGAAAACTTCGATAATGGGGTATATACCCCAAATGCAGGAAATAGGTCCACGTGCCAACGTTGAGGGGGCAATAACAGTACAATGCATCATCGAAGGTTTCCGAGACAACTCAACGCAATATACATCTTTCGTTATGCCTAGTGGTCAGTACGAATACGTTATAATGCCATTTGGATTGCGAAATGCACCAGCAGTGTTCCAGCGTTTCATAAATTTTGTTTTACAGCCACTAATACGCGAGGATAACGTTGTAGTATACATTGATGATGTCGCCATAGGAAGTAAAATAATTGAAGAACACTTTAAGCTTTAAGTAAAGTGTTAAGACTTTTAGTGGGATATCGATTAGAAATTAAATTGAGCAAATGCCATTTTTGTTGCACGAGTATCGAGTTCATGGGTTATACGTGTAAACGTGGAATAAGTCCAAATAAAGAACATATTGTAAACATAAAACATCTTCCATTTCACACACCGAAATGCAAAAATGCCTAGGATTATTCTCGTATTTTAGACGTTTTATCCCTGATTACTCAAAAGTAGTCAAACAATTGCAAGTATTATTAAAGCCGGGAGCAAAATTTGAGGTATATAATAAGTGTCGATAGATTTTTGAGTATATTTGTAAGAGATTAGTTTCAGCTTCGATTTTAGCTTTGTATAACCATAATCGAGATACAGAATTCATTGCGATACCAGTGCTGGGGGTTTTGGGGGTATACTTTTACAGAAACAGGACGATAGTAAGTTTCACCCTACCTGTTACTTCTCGCAGATGACAACAGTTGAAAACCCTGGCAATTATCTACTCCCTAAGTAAATTTTGGATTTATTTGGAAGGCATAAGGTTTAAGATTATAACTGATTGTAACTCCCTAAATTTGACGCTAAATTGTAAAAGTGCCAATTCTAGAATTGCCAGATGGGCTTTGGAAATCGAAAACTATAACTATGTTATAGAACATCGTAGTGGTAAATACATGGCACACGTTGATGCGCTAAGCAGATATCCCACATTGAGCCAGGAATTCCAATATGAACCAGTACTTGTAATTCAGGAAAATGAAAACAGGGACCAGATACTTTCAGTGATCGACAGTGAAGATATAAATTTTCAACTTTAGATTACGCAAAATAGACAGAAAAATATAATACAATAAAGGACAAATTAGAAAGCCTGTCAAGAAATTTGTGTTAGATGATGGTATTGTGTATGGAAAGGGTGAAAACGATTCGCAACTTTTGTATGTCCCTGCAGAAACGGAGACTAATTTGATTAGAATAGTTCACGAAAGACTATGTCACTTTATTACTGAAAAATGTGTGAATGAGTTGAAAGAGCATTATTGGTTTCCGAATATGATTCATTAAGTAGAAAATTTCACACGAAATTATTTAAGGTGTATCATATTTAACGTTATATCTCATGCAAACCATCGGCCTTTACATAGCATACCCAAAAAAAACCTATTTCATTTGATACTTTGCATATCGATTACTTTGGACGGCTTTCGTCTGTTATTTTCAAGAAGCAACATATTTTGGTTGTCGTTGATGGATTCATCCATCATTCCATTCGCGGGAGGGCCTCAAATAAAGTAGAATTATACCAAAAGGAAAGCACAGGCGCGTCCCAAAAAAAAAAAAAATCATTCCACCGCCTCCATTGCTCACCTTATGATTGTATATCCTTTGGCGGCCATTTATTTGGAACATTCGCTTGTAGAAATGAACTCAATTCATCACGATCAAATAGTTGTTCATTCTGTATTTTTTGGTTGAATATATCGTGCATCTGACGATCATGTGATGTCATACCTAATTGAGCCAAAGCTTTATTTCCTATCGCTAAACACATACCTTCAATCATAATCAATGCTTCATTATAAATTTCTGTTTTGTATTCCATTTCGGGATTAGCATTAATACGACGCACTCGATGCAAAATATATTCCGCAACATGAACTCGGTAGTTTGTCCATAATTCAATCGGATTCCCTGGAAAAGATCTTGCAATTATGATTCAAAACAATGTCCGTATTTGATGTGGATGAACTGAAACTGATGTATCAGAAAGAGTAACATCCCAATGCGTATCAGCCTTTAACAAATGCAATTGTTGAAATGCTTTACGATATGTCCATCAACTCTTCTCAGTTGTTGAAATGATGTTGGACCACGAACATTTATCCACAACAAACGCAAGTAAGAGCACTCAGCGTTTTTGGGATGAGCAGTGTAAATACGTGACACGATTTCCTCTCTTACGTCGCTGAAATCGATTTTTCCATACCTTCCATGTAAAATAGTTTCCTACTTCTGCATACAACAACGTTTTCACAAATGCATCAGCTTCACATAACTTGAAAAAGGCAGTTAATGTTGCAAGTGGTGGCGCTGCTACTCTTTGCCTTGCGTTTTAGCCGTAAAATACACACGTTGTCCATTTTCAACTTGAACTGCTAAATGGACCACCGATGGGTGCTTTTCATGGATGGCAAATTAAAATATGCACCAAAGCCCCTCATTGCTACTGATATAACGTAAAATTTGATATTCTAGAATTTCATCGTTTGCATTTGGATCAGTAACTCCAATCACGGCCTGTCTTTGTTTACATATTTGCAGATGTACCTAATCGACTTCATGGAATTGCACATTCATGCGAGCCTTAAATATTTTTGACAATATCGGTGAATATAGCACGATTTTTCGATTATCAACTTCAACGTCAATATTTTTTATTTTTATCATTACTAATCGGCCATTATATTCATTATATTATTGATCGATGATGATATAGTGGATAACCATCATCGCCTGTAACAGTATCCGAAACTAAAACTCGTGGATATCGTTTCGTAGACTTGCCAAGCACGGATAATTGTTGTTAATCTCACTGCATGGTCCGTGCGGCGGACTGCCAATATACGATTATGGCAAAATTATAATTTGTCCGACATCATTTACATCGCCGTCATTATTTATCCCTCAAGTAAATATTGTATATTCTCCTTTAAATTAAAGATGTTTTTATTCCATGTATACCAACGAACCCATCTGATTTGCCATTCGATTTCAAACGTATTTAATTTCCGGTTCGTCTTGCTTTTGGAATGAAGATTAATAAAGCGCAAGGTCAGTGTTGGTAAAGAGCATTTTAATGTATTTTGAATTTAAATTGATATCAGTTGTAACTGACATGATCCGATTACTTGTGTTAAATGTCTACATTCTGTAATATTAACATAATAAGGTCAGCACTCTGCGAACCAAAAACTTTATAGAAACTTGCAAAAAGTCTCTCAAGTTAGCAACATACATATAGATTACAATAAAGCACAATACCAAAAATTAAAAAATCATAAAACCGAGTGTAAACTGACGCACCCCCCAGTACAAGGCTAGATAGCCAGTTTTTGGGAATGTGTGGAACCTATTTGGAGTATCCAGTCGTTTCGCATGGGCAATTATATGTTGCGTTCTCTCGCGTAGGCAAACCATCGGCATTATTTGTTAATGCACAAGACAAAAAAACCAAAAATGTTGTGTATAATAGAGCATACTATACTATTCATACTATTTATTGCGCAGCCTTCTATCAACAGCAGCATTGCTTTGTAGTATTTAAAATTAATTAAACATTCATTTTCTCCTATTCCGGATAATATTCCCAGTTGCATTTTAGAAAACTGTACTGACAACTTAGTAATTTATTTAATTTATCGCTTAATACTACTTCTATACAAACAGAGAAGAAGGCTTACATAATTCCCAGATTCAAAAAGTGTAGTAAATCTGATATCTCGGACTAAAGACGTATTGTTAAACTGTGAGCAATTGAGAAGATTATTATTGATCATATAGAGTACTCTATTCGCCCATGGTTTTTTGAAGAACCGCTCAATTGTAAGCATCCTGCAGGATTTTACTTTTTGCTAACCGAAGTTCTCATCATGATTGGCTCAAGTGTGCTTTTTAAATTTTGAATATCTGAATCCATAAATGTAACCTCAAATGCTCCTGAACATCGTCACTAGAAATGAAGATTAAAAATAATTACCAGAACTCTATATTATTGCTCATTTTTTTACTATATTTTGTTATATGCTCTTCCTTTTGTCTTGTTTTCAGTGGCTCCCTTTCTTCGGCAACATCATTCAAATTAGAGAAAGGACATCAAACACGCTAGTATCAAATTCTACCAATACAAACTACCTAGAGTTAAAAAAAAATAACGTAACGATAACAAGTTCAAATTTCTCTCAGAAGACGGAACAACTGAAAGCGATAATGTTCCAGAAACAACTTTTAATGCGCCGCTATTTTTCATCGAATTAAAAAAGGGTGCGAAGTGTATAAAAAATTCAAAAAAAAAGATGACTATCCGGCAGTAAATCAGACATCAGACAAAGTTAAAATTGGATTAACATACTACCCTAAAGTGGTGGTACCTTAAAAAGTGAAAAATAAAAGTATACAACACCAACGCATGACATGTTATAAATACAAGTGTAAGCAACATGTTGTAAGCAACTTACTAATTAGCTTTTAATATTAAACGTAAAATAGTCATAGTTAAAAAATTGTGTTCAATACTAGCCACGGCAAAAAAGGCTGCCTCTCAACACTGGCAAGCACATATAGTTTAAGTTAAAATGTATGAGTGTTAGACAAACAGAGAATGTTAAGAATAAAGAATAAATACACTTCTATATCATTGCCTTTTCGGCGCAATTAGCATCATTTTTAATTTAGTATAAGTATAATTTTTTCCACGTCATTATTTTTTTAATGTGTTATGCAGTTTACTGCGATAAATGTTATAATCTAATTATAAAAAATAAAATAAAAATTATTTTTTTTGGTAATTATTTTTTTTTTTTTTTTGTAAATTTAAGCGCCAAACACGGACTCAATAACGCATATATATACATATATCACCAAGTACAGCAATGTGCAGCGGACGACAGGCTTGTCTTGAGGCTTCTCGCAGGAGACTGATTGGCCGATACGGTGCTGGGCAGTTATCCGGCAGCACCTTAAGCGTTCGGTTTCATATTCGGTCGTGTCCAAAAGTCTTGTTACCTTAGTCTTGTCCACCTTAATCAGGTTAGTGACCAGCCATTTTGAGGAGTAACGGACGATTGAAGATGCCGCGCAGTGCTATTAGAGTCAGTTTTGATGGGTTTGGTTGGTGGACCTGCATGCTGTTTGCGGTGGTGTTTACTGGGTTGGCACCAGTGATATTACACTCGTCAGGTCTAATCGTTGACCAGCTCGATGACAAACCGTCTGTGTCCCTGTGATTGTTCGTCATATCGAGATCAGCAAAGGTGTTCGAAGAAGGGGATTCATTGATGACCAGTTTGATTTGCGTTGCGGACAGTTGACACTTATGTCGTCTTTCGCTTCCGCATCTGGAACAGCTGCACGTCTGGGTCGCTGACAAAGTCAATGGCTTGGTTGTATTATTTTTTTTTTATTTCGCCTTGAAATGCACTTGTCAATACAAGTAAAATACAGGTGGCTTTAGATATATGGCTAATTGTTATGGTCATTTTTGAGTAGTACTAAACTATATATATAATATTAGAAATATATTTGTCTGTTTGTTTGTCTGTATGTTTGTACGTTATGGACACCGAAACCGTAAATTTTGGTGCAAAAAAATCATTGAATTCGCTGAATATTAAGACCAACTCAATTTTCAGATGGTTCTCAAACTGTACATATACAAATAAAATACAAAAACAAAGTGGCATCTGAGAATTGAGTTTGGCGGCGATTCTCCTCAAACTCTACAAAGACAAAATGTTCAAATCATCGAATGAAAAAAAAATCAAAAAGTCAAAAATCCGAAAATAAAATCGGTAAAAATTTGAACACGGAACGAAGAACACGAGAATATTAAATCTATCATATAGAAGGCCTATTAATCGATCAATTAAATACAAAAAACTGCAAAATAATACCACCAAAAAAAGCATCATTTGGAAGAAGAACAGCCGAAGCACCGTGAAAAAGTAGAAATAGAGCACTTGAAACAGAAGAACGACGAGAATCTCGATTAGAAACAGGAGAACAACGAGAATCTCGACAAAGTCAAACAGTGGAATATCAACAATTAATAAATTGTAAAATTCTAAGTTTTTAGGCTAATTAATGTTATTATATATTATATTATATATGTTTTAATAATTTGTTTGATTTCAGAAAGATATAGATGAGATTGATGTTTTTGGGATAGTGTTTTCCTGGAGTTTCATCAAGTCTGTCTGAGAATGATGTCCACGACTGTGCGTTTGCTGATAATTCAAAAGGATATATTGTATATTTGCTCCCTCTTGGCAGAGGGGGCATAGATTATTATGGGAGCCGGAAAGCAAATGCTGATGGGTAATCGAGGTATGCCCCAGACGAAGTCGGATAAAGGCTTTGATTGCATTGCGGTGACATTGAGCAGGGTAGTTTGGGGGTACGGCGTTTGGATTTAGCTGCTTAAAATGGTGATTTATGGCATCCCATGATACCCGTTGTTTTTGTCGAATATAGCAGAGTATCAGGTTACGGATATCAGCATTTTTAAGAATGTCAAAAGTATGTCGCGCATCTATATGGGCAAGTTTTGCTCCAGCATCTGCTTGTTCGTTGCCAGTGATGTTACCAGTGGTTATGTTCAGTGAGGTCGTCTCGGATACCTGAGATAATTATGTTGTTGTTATTGGCATTTCTGACAGTACTAATAGTACTTTTACTCTCTGTACAGATAATGACTGTCGTCGAAAGATTTGTACAGAACCGTACTGCTTGATGGATTGCGCAAGCCTCTGCAGTGAAAATAGAGCAGAAATTGTGGAGTACTCCAGCCGATATTGTATAATTATAATTATCGATGACAGCAAAGGGGGCAGATACATCATTTTTTAAACATTCAGTGCATAAAAATTTTGTTGAGCGATGTTCTGGTTGATTGTATATTTCATTGAAGTAGGAGCTGTAGATTTTACTTATTATTAAATCTTTCTTATTAAATGTCTCCAGGTCATCAATAAAAGAGGAGTGACCTATTCCAGGGAGGAAAACGTGCAGGTTTTAAATAATATGGCTCTTGAGTGAGATCTATTACCTGGGCATACTGTAGACACTCTCTAAGTGTGGATAACCGTTTAAATGTCTGTTTGTATTTGGATGTGGTTTTGACGGTATCGTATACTATTCTGTTGTGGCAGAGTAGTAGTTTGGGAATTAACCAGAGCTTCGCAGACTCGATGAAATCATGAATGTTAGGTAGGCCAGCTTCTATCAGCTTGCATTTTATAGGAGACGTAGTATATGCACGTAAGCTGAGTCTGACAGCAGTATGAAATGGTGTTTCGATTAGTTTAATGTTGCTTTTAGCTGTATTACCATATATGCAAAGACCGTGTTCGATCTTCGATAGTTTTAAACCTCTAGTTACATTAATTAAAGTATTCGTGTGTACAAAGAAGTGATTTGGTGTTAGATATTTTAGGGTGTTAAGTCTGGCAACCAGATTCTCCCTAATGTAAGTACAATGATCCTTAAAATTAAATTTATAACAACAACCTAATAACTTTAAACTACTTGTTTTAGGTATAATAACGTTGGTATAATTGAGACTTATATAGCTATAACATGTCTTTCTAAAAATATGAAAGGATTTATATATTAATATCTAAAGATATTGCGACACCGGATTCCATTGACCACATTGTTATATCTGATAGGATGGAGTTTTAATTGGATTTTACCCAGTCTAAGTTCTTAATATTAGTATATATGACCACCTTATTTGCATAGATAATGTGCTCCATATGAATGTACTTTGAAATCATATTACTTACTAATTTCGTTGAAAGCTATGATAAACATAGCTAGTAACCGATGACGGGGAGCCCTAAGGAATGCCGTTTGATTAGTCGAAAGTGTTTAAAAATGAGTGGTTGGCCCTTACTTAAAATTTTCTCTTCGATAGAAAAGTCTTAACGAAACCGTACATTTTTATTCCAACTTTCCAATTAACGAGTTGTCTCAGAACAATATGAGCAATAATAAACATAAATGATATAAAATATAAAACACAAAAATAAACAACATTAAACAAAAAAAAAAAAGAAAGAGGTATTGATATATGTGTTGTATCTAGCTTCGAAATTATTCTATCAGATCCACTGGCCTTTTCCTAACCTGTAACCTGCGTCTGTGTCGAAGTTCCTGTATTGGTAGAAGATTGACATCAACATTTGATTGTTGGGTAAGCTTCGTCTGTTAGATACGACTTATTTTTGTAATCTCCTCTATCACTGTTGGAATATTAAGATACGATGCAGATCATTGTTAGTTATATACCACCCAGCCTTGGTGATCATACGAATGATTTTTGATTCTTTTCTTTGTGTTATGTCTGTATTTGATTTTTTGGCCGTTCCCCAAATTTGTGTTCCGTACGTCCACATTGGTCTTATAATGGCTTTGTAAATTAGTATTGTGTTTTCTAATGCTAATTTTGATTTGAGCATTGAATATAATTGACTAATCCTCAGCTTGATTTGATCCCGTTTTTTAAGTATATGGTATTTCCAGTTGAGTTTGTTGCGAATATATAATCCTAGGTATTTGACTACGTTTTCAATTTTTACGTCAGCTCCGTCAATCGTTATACGAGGTGGTGTGAATTTAGTTTTAGTTGTATATATAACATGTACTGTTTTGGTATTATTTACTTTTATTTTCCACTTTTCACACCACCTTAAGGTAGTATCCAGATGCTATTGCAATTTAAGTGTTTACTTGTCTATGTGCGCTAAGGATATCATTGAGGCATCGTTATTTGCTGATTTTTTGTCCGCTGTAAATATAGTGTATTATAACGGTCCTAGTACACTTCCTTGTGGTACGCCTGTTTTGATTTTTCTTAACGTGAAATATTCATCTGAGTACTTAACGAAAAAATGTCTTTCTGTGATATAGTATACTAATATCTGTAGTACGTTATGCGGGAATATATTGCGCAAAGGGCCATAGACAGAGGGCCATATAAAGGGCCATAGACAGAGACCGTGTAATTCTGGCTCTTGCAGGACCTGTGGTGTCAAGCATCACAGCCTATTGCATTTCATCCGACAAATGTCGCAACTTTTGCTAACTGAGGAACCGTCGACTTCATGTTTACAGCCTCCTACTCATTTGTCTTCGCCTTCGTTACCGATTCGGTGCGATTGCCCTTTAAATTCAGTCTTTAGGCGCTGGGACACTCTTATTCTCAGGCTCATCGTCGATTTCTCAACTTAGAGCACAAGTGGACTCGCGACCCAGCTTTCAAACTGCGCGGACGCGTCTCGCAGTGTGTTATCTAATGAGTGGCCTAGACCAATTCTCTTAGTATTTATCAAATTTGCAAAACTGTCTAAGTCTTTTACTGGCCATTGGGCGAACAATCAGTGTATTTGTACTAATAAAATTTATGATAATTATTATTCATATTGAAACATTTGTCAATGAAATTTAAAATAAAAAATTAAAATTAAAGTACAAAAACTGGTGCTGTGGTGGGCACTTCCCTTCCAGCCGCGTCCTTGACAATGTACATACATTTACATCGGCTTATCAGCATATCGATGGCGCTGCCTACAACTCTTATCAGTGCATCCGGTCTCGAGTAATCGTCGACCCCTCTTTGTGCTCAGGGTCGTTTCTGCCGCGTCGACGCGTCGATCAACAGATAAGAACCAAGCTTCTGGGAAATCTGCTGGTGGCAGTTGTTTATTGCCATGTTGAGCAGAATTAATTGAAACCGATGCGTCTGCATCATCTGTTATCAATGAGAGAACACTGCCTCCCCGCTATGTAAATAACGGTATTCACAGTATGGAAAATAATAACGCGAATGCCACGCATTGCTCTGATTGCAATGATACCCCTTTCAATGGGAACGAGTATCCACCGTTAGCACATGACGACCTTTCGGAACGTACGTTCCGCATTCAATACAAAAAGAGAAGGGCTATTGGTTCGCCCGTCCTTAGCTACAAACGTGCAACTTTGGATCCTAAACTTATAAACCCGCTAGAGACCAACTCGTTTGTTCCTCTAAGCAATCAAATGGATACAGATGAGCCAGCTGTAAAGGGATCATCTAATATTTCAGACATATCGCCATCCATTAAAAAGAACCATAACTCGACACCCATTGATCATGATTCCCTATCAGAAATCGAAAAACCAATAACCAGTGCCGCACTAAGAGACTATATACGAAAGATGCAGACATCTATAGAGAGGTATTCAGGCAACTTAACGTACATGAAATCGAATTCCACTCATATCAGTTGAAGGACGAGAAGGCTTTCAGGATCATTATAAGAAACCGTTCCTTCTCCACCTGGATCAGGGTTCTAGAAAAGGAATTACTTAGTATGGGGCACAAAGCAGTTCTTATCCATAACCCCAAATCCCGCAAAATAGGGTTGCAAATGGAACTATTCTTTGCGAATATCTCTCCAGCAGACAATAACAAGTCCATTTTTGGACCTAAGTTACTTTGCAGAAACAGGGTAGTCATTGAAATGGCTAGAAAATCCCTTTATTTCGTGCAGTGCCATCGCTGCCAAGAATACGGCCATACCTCAAAATATGTTCATAGGGAATTCGCATGTGTAGCCTGTGCATCGAAGCACATATACTCGGAATGCAACAGGAACAGAGAACCCCATGTGCTCATTTTGGAGGTAACCATCCTGCGAACAATAAGTGTTGCAAATTTTTTAAATAAAATTCGCAAGGCCTTCAACCCAAAAACAAACAAAGCTCTCCTGCGAATTACAGTCAACATCATGCACCGACTCTTTCTCAAGTCTGGCAATCTAAAGGCGCTTCTTTTTCCGAAGTAGCCAGTGGCCTTAAAGGATCTCGGCGTCGTACCCAGGCACACCAATTTTCTAACATTGTGCCTCGAGACGACAGAGTCCAACAACATGGACTCACCGTCCTCAAAAAGCAGCAGGTCGACAAAAACACCATGCAACAACATCAACAATCATACCATCCATCCCAGCGTGAAACGCAAATCCAATCACAGCTCAATCCCTCACAAGCGCCCGTCAACATCTCCCACTGTCAAGGGGAGACGGTTTTCGTGACACTATTAGAAAGTCTGACTGCCACAGTATACTACAACTTCGAGAAGTTCCTCGAGCAACAAAACCGCATGTTAGAGATGCAAAGCCAAATCTTGGCTGTTTTCCACGCGCAAGCTTCTAAATGAATCCGTTAAAGATCTTAGTTTGGAACGCGCGGGTCATACCAGGCAATTTAATTGAAGTTAAAAATTTTGTTCAACTCAATAACATTGATTTAATCCTGGTCTGCGAAACGAAGACCAACAGTCGTAGATGTATTAACCTGGCAGGGTTCAGCGTGTATACTGCGGACCTCCCGTTAGGAAACTGTTGCGGAGGAGCAACTATTATTGTTAGAAACACCTTGAAACACTTTTCCCTAGAGCCAATTTCATCCAAGAAGCTTCAATTGGCATGCGCGCTGATCAGCACCGAACTCGGCGAAATATTGTTTCAGTTGGTCTCATGACCAGTTTGGCGATATATTTATCAGTACTGATAGCCGTAAATATATGATAGCCGGTGATTGGAACACCAAACACCCCCTGTGGGGATCTAACATCATCAACGCTAGAGGGAACGCTCTTGCCGCCAGCGTGTATACTTTAAATTCCAATTTCCAGGCTACAGAAGCCCCTACACACTTCCCCAATAGGTCAAGTTTTAATCCCTCTTGCAATAATTTCGCAGTGTACAAAGGCATTCGAGACTTTAAGGTTTCAATCTCTGAGAGCTTGGACCTCGACTCAGACCATCTTCCTCTCATTATTTCCATTGACGCTCAGACGATCGGTTTCGATGATCAGTGGTGCCGATCAACTGATGAACAGGCTCTTAACTTTGCCAACCAGCGACTCACACCTTTAAAGTCTGCCACACCAGACGAGGTGACAATCACTGAAGACGTCGTCTCTTCTCCGCTACAAATGTGCGTACCCATCAGGAATTTCCGTCTGGAAGAGGTCAATGGAGTAATTCGCAAACTCAGAGTGAAAAAAGCACATGGACATGACGGAATAAACAACGTTCTGCTTAAACTACCCAACCGAGCATGTCTATGGATAACATTAATTTGTGCCATCCTAAGGGTGCAGCACTTCCCCTCCACATGGAAAATGGCCCGAATCTCTATGATCCTCCAGCCGATCTGAAGCAGACCCGGAATCATTCCGACCAATTACTCTTCTGCCTCCTTTATCGAAGGTATTTGAGCGACGGATTGTGTCCTGGCTTGTTAACGTACTGCACGCCAATAACAATATCCCCAACCATCAATTTGGCTTCCGCTCTGGTCATAGAACCATCGCACATCTGCATCGAGTAACGTATCATATCCTGAAAGTTTTCGATAAGGGGACGTTCCGCAACGGAGTCTTTTTCGATATCCAACAGGCTTTCAATCGAGTGTGGCACTTTAATCTCCTACCCAAAATCAAAACTGCGCTGCCGGCCACCTTCTTCTTGCTCCGGTCTTATTTACCGGAGAGACGGTTTTTTGTCTAAATCAGAGACTGTCAGTCGCCTCTCATGCCTATTGCTACGCTATCTTTGCGGCCGACATACCAACATCCAGTGCCAGAAGGATAAACATCTCACCCCGAGATATGCTGCTAGCAACATACGCAGACCATGGATGCATCCTCCAGTTCCTCTGAATATGATGCTGCCGACGGTCTTCAAGAGTACCTGCACCCCTTCGAAGATTGGGCAAGAAGATGGAACGTAGGCATCAACGCAAGTAAAAGCGTAAACGTATGCTTCACGTTGAAACACATGATAACCCCAGCAGTATTTTTGAATGATGCACCTTTGGTACAGAACACATCCGCACAGTATTTGTGCCTCAAGTTAGATCAGCGACTTACCTATCGAGATCAAATCGCTAAAACCGTGAAGTCCTGCAACATGAAGAGAAGTCGTCTACACTGGCTGCTAAACGCAAGAAACAAGCTACCTCTCTATTGCAAACGCATGGTCTATCAGCAGATCATTGCTCCTACCTGGAGATAGGGTATCCAGATTTGGGGTATTGCTGCAATATCGAATCGCAACAGGTATCCGACTCTCCAAAATAAGGTATTGTACTTTATTACTGGTTGTCCGCCCCCTCTTGGTGAAGCATTTGAACCGTAACGGTCGCAGAGGATCTGTACTAATCGGAAGCCGACCGATAAAAAGATCTCGGGCGGTGGTCGATTTTTAGCGAGTGTCATGAGCAAGAAGAAGACTAACGTGAACTCATTGAAAACGACGCACATTCTGTTACAATCAAATTACTGTTACCTATCTTATTAAAATCAAATTAAAGTGCTTACTGAAGGCGTTGTTTAATATTGCAATGGTAGTTTAATATCCCCCCACAAATACTACCGTGGAGGAGCAAATCTCTTTCTTCTCCAGGAGATACAATGGTAATCAGCCTATCAGCAATATACTTGCCAAAGACCTAATTGTTTCCAAACCTATCACTAGACTTTGAAAGCGCCACTTGGGTCTCTTATTGTGCTCACATCCTTCCCGGACCAACACACAATTACAGCCAGCTTCAATAGGGCTTGGTGGACGACATCCCCCCAGGATATAAATACAATAAAAAACTTGTAGCAAAAAGCAATGATTAAACCACATCACTAATTGTGGACTTGGCGACTACTACTTAGATTAAAAAAGTTGTTATGGTCAAAGCTGGAGATCCGATCCACATTATACTTTTACAAATAAAGATATTAAAAAAGAAAAAAGGAGCACAAGTTGGGGCGCAACTCGTGCCTTAAAGCCCAGTACGCTGCATTCATTCAGGAGCATCTGGATTTGGGTTGTATGTCGTAGGTCAAAGCAGAATCGTTAAATAAGTGCGAGCATTTTCTGCCTCATCATTGCGTGGTGAAAGTGCTGAGAGTGGTTTTTGACGGCTCTGCAACCACATCATCAGGCTACTTATTGAACGACTCTCTAATGGCTGGGCCAACTATTCAACCGAAGCTGATAAACACGCTGCTCCGCTTTCGTACGTTCCGCGTCGCTCTAACGTGTGTCATTTGCAAGATGTACCTCTATGTACGAGTATAATTACATGCAATGCATTTTATGGCGAGATTCACCCGATCAGCATATACAAGTCTTCAGACTTGACACCGTGACATATGGTACAAAGCCGGAGTCATTTCTTTCAGTCTGCACTATACACCAGTTAGCCGTGGATGAGCAGGCTGCATTCCCCATTGGCTCAGAAACATTGCGTCGGAATTTTTACGTTGACGATTTAATCACCGGTGGCAATTCGAGGAGAGGGGCCGTGAACATCATGGAGCAAACCGCTGGACTATTGGCCAAGGGCAATATCAGAATCAGGAAATGGTGCTCCATTGAACCATTCATGCTGGAGGATATTTCCGACGGAGACAGAGGGGCATTGCTTAAATTCAATGACGGGATCGACTTAGTGAAGACTCTTGGACTTGCGTGGGATCCTGCTTCTGGCAGTTTTCTATTTTCGGTGTCGGTGACACACACCTCCTTACGACCTTGCAAGAGATACGTGCTTTCCACGATCGCCAGATTTTACGACCCTATTGGTCTAATTGGCGTAGGCAAAAATCTTCCTGCAGAGGCTGTGGAAGATGAAGGTCGACTGGTATGAAGGTTTGACAGCAGCTCTGAGTACGTCCTGGCACAATCTCGTTGACGACTTTAAACGAGCGCAACGACTAAAGCTTCCTTGTCTCGCACTTATTCCTCATGGTCACATTGAAGTTCATTAGTTTAGTGATGCCAGTGTTAACGCTTATGGGACTTGCATTTATGTCGTCTCTACATTCAAAAAGTATACTAATGCACATTTATTTTGTTCCAGGTCTCGTGTGGCTCCGTTGAAAACGTTGACTATCCCGAGACTGGAGTTATGTATTGCCGTTTTGCTGGCGCAACACAACAGCGAAACCTCGCGTTTAAAGCTTTTTAATTGCTAGTATTACTGCTGGTCTGACTCATCCGTATCGTTATCGTGGATCAGCAGCGAGCCATCAACATTCCAAATATTTGTGTCGAATCAAGTTGTATTCATTCAAGAGCTCACCTCTGGCTTGGAGTGGCTTTATGTGCCAACAAATATAAATCCAGCCGACATGTTGTCCAGGGGAGCAGTTCCCAGTGAGTTCGTCAAGTCAACACTGTGTCTATACGGGCCACCCATTCTTGCCGAAGGAAGAGAAACATGGCCAGAAACTCTGAAATCAATCCAAGCATTACCTGAAAAACTACCTAATGTGCTGTTAGCTGCCTGCCAATACCGTGACATCGCGCAATAGTGCAAATATATCAACTCGTACACCAAACTGCAACAAATATTTGGATATGTGTATAAGTTCCTTCATCGACTTCGAATACCAGGACTTACTGTCGCATGCGTGCATCATGACACACAAATTTTGTTGCGGTCAGTCCATAGAACGCATCTCTGGGATGATTATAAGGTCCTACAAACTGAGAAGGCTCTTAAGGCATCTAGTCGCA
Organism: Cacoxenus indagator; assembly: GCA_035041755.1. Taxonomy (NCBI): domain Eukaryota; kingdom Metazoa; phylum Arthropoda; class Insecta; order Diptera; family Drosophilidae; genus Cacoxenus; species Cacoxenus indagator. The sequence goes on from JAWNKX010001111.1 coordinate 86,460, forward strand.
TCGCCTTGCTTTCGCTATTTCTCGACAAGTCTGGATTGATTCGCGTTGGTGGGCTTTTCCGTAATTCTGCTCTTGATTTTAACGCCCAGCATCCAATCATATTACCAAGACGTCATCCCGTTAGCACTGCAATAATCACTCACTTCCATACGAGAAATTTGCATGTGGGACCTCGCCCGCTGCTACTCTGCCTACTCTGTGTAGGCACTCCAAGGTCACCTACCGAGTCCAAAATAAGGAAAAATAACCGATAAAAGCTTGAACATAACGCATAGTAAAAATTTGAGATCGATAGCCCTTATGGATGCTGTGAACACCCGTTTCTAACAAACACATGCCCAACGAGTTTGATTTATATATATATCAAGATAGGTAATTATAGTAACAAAATTTATATGTCTGATTAAATTTTAAACGAGCTGCTGAGTATTTCGAATAATCAACTTCAGAACCTGACAGTTTAAAATTTTTAAATAAATGAATTCTAACGTTTTTTAATTGATTCATATCTCTAGAGAACTACGGCGGTCTGTGGGAATTGTCAGAAATATATGTTTTGGTTACACATCTTTCAATATATTTCAGCATAGTTGAGTTGAAAGCAGCACAACTGCCGTAAAAATCGTAAAAAACCTTAACACTGACCAGTTAGTGGATGCAATCAGGGAATGAAGACGTTTTAAGTTTGCGTATTAAAAGTTGAACACTCGTCTCGGCTTAGCACAATGAATAATAAAAGAAGACAAAGGCTGACTAAGGCTTACAATCAAGAGTGGGGTGATAGGCATCTTCATGAATTGACAACAGAGAGGATCTTACAAGTAAACAGTTTTCTTGGCAATTAGTAAACACAAGGTCAAGGGTGCGATCAGTGCTGTCAGATATGTAGTATATTTTCTGGAGAGAGAGATCCAGCAATAAATCAACAAACTAGCTACAAATGGATAGAAATACAATATTATAGTCGTTAGAAGTAATCCAGTCAATAGTGGAAAGATTGAAATTCCCTACGATGAGCAATATGTCAGAGTCATTTACATAATTTGATACTCTATAGATAGAAGAAGAAGGCAGAAGGCATAGCCTTCGACAGGCAGTCGAAGGCTATGTTGATGCAGACTAGGGCGAAGTTACAAGTAATCGCAGATGCTTGTGTCTTGTTTATGCACAGGGTGTGTATTTTTCTTGGAAGTGGGGGCCATTTCATGGAGATCAGAGAAGCAGCAATGCGTGGCTTTTACTAGCACAGAAGCTGAATATATGGTGTCGTCATCCGCTACAAAAGAATCACTGTTCCTGAGACGTATCTTCGTTGAGATTGGCTGTTGAAACCCGGGCACTGGAACAGTCATCTATGGAGACAATCTCAGAGCACAGAACCTGGAAAAGAATCCGGTATTACACGCAAGGTTTAAGCACATCAGACATCATTTGGTCACTGAAGTAATCCAGAGGGGTGATATCGAGGTGAAATATGTTTCGACTAGCAACATGGTTGCAGATATACTTACTAAAAATTTGTCGAAACAGAAACATTGTTATTTTATAAACTTATGAATTTAAGTAATTAGACAATTTATAAAGTGATATCATATTGAGGAAGAATGTTGCAGAAAGCAATGTGGCATCACCGTATACAAAGTATGGCAGCACCACGTGTACATGATTGTACATTTAAGCTCTGTTTCTTTTTGTTCCTCACAGTTCTTCTTGTGTCGTTGGAAGTGCAACGTGAAATCATTTATAATAATTTCTCTATAATTTTCGAATAAACCGTTTCTTTTTTGAAAAAACAAAACATAAAAATTCAATAGTAGCAGAAGACGGAATAGTATTAGGAAGACAAACTATTAGTAGAGGTTAAGTTAACTACAACAGTTTGTTGAGTAGTTGGAGCGGGATGGGAAGATTGGGTAGGCATAGAAGAGAGCGCAGAAGATTAAACGGGAATAGGTTGGTTAGGATTAGAAAAGGGCTGATGGAATGAGGAGTAGGTTGTGGAGTGGAAAATGAAGAAAGTGTTGCTGTGTTAGGCGCAATATTGTGAGGAGCAAGTGGCGGTTGTTGCACTAAATTCAGGTGAATAGGCGAGTCGATTCTATATTCGGTGAAAATTATAACCTGCGCAGCAAAGTCAGAAAAGAGCTGACTGTATAATTTGTTAATTTGAACAAATTTTTTGCGTAAACGAAGATACATTGCCGAGAAATTACCCTGGTGAGTAAGACATGTTGGGCAGGACCACCTAAAACCGCCGTATACAGACTTCGCCCTGCCACACTTCAAACGGGCTATATTTTCTCATAACCAGAAACATATGCTCTTAATTAGTCATCATCAAACTTGTCTTTTATGAGACATTAATTGTTGCGACAATGCATGACAATCTTTAATATTCGAAATAAATTATAACAAAATCATTGAAAATAAAGATGAAAATATGTAAAATTTTTATATCAAAACAAGAAACACAAAAAGAGAAGCTCAAAAAGCACAAAAAGACTCTCAATGCAACCGAAAAGAATAATAAATGAAATAACAGCTCACAGTGAGCTAATGCAAGAGTAATAAAAGGTAGAATGTAAAAAAGTAGAGGAGAGTGTACAATTAAATATAAAAGCAACTCACTAGTACAGCAAGCGAGATGTCAAAAACAAAACACAAAGAGATACAAAGAAGGCAAAAACCCTAAAAATTGGTTGACTTTTAGAAAAAATTTGAAAGAAATTTAAATGCACAAATTGCCCAACAATGACAAAGTATTATAATTAGGTTGAATATAGCGCACAAATATCAATACACTGAGTGAAAATTATGAACGATTAGATAAAAACAAATAATTAGATAAAAATAGAAATAGACAGGTAGAACGTAGATACGTCTGTTAGTAAACACAACCAATATAATACTGACCTTCTCGAACTTAGTTCAATTAAAATAAACGCGGCCAATTCTAAACTACTACACTGCTAAAAAACTGACTGGTACAGCTATCCGGACTACATTAATACAAATTAAACTACAAGCATTGGGCTAGAATCACCCGACAACATTAAATAAGCTATACCTCACGTAAATGATATCCTTGAAAAGGCAGTATTGCAAGGAAGTCCGGACAACTTACTACACCATGTAAAGCGATACACATAAGCTACTCTTCGCAAATTGACCGTTGAAAAAAGAAATAAAATAAGGCATGTTTTTTTTTTGGTTTACATATGTATAACGAATAAAATTATTCAATGTAATTAGTGTAACAATGACGAGAATATCTATACTATTATATATAAATTATTGTATGAAATCTGTATGTAACGCAATACTAAACCGTTTGTAATATTCGTTGTAATCATTCGATCAACTGAATTCGAA